>JASPKZ010003847.1:3577500-3900000 GCA_030220185.1 Diploptera punctata | reverse complement strand
TTAACTAACTCACTAGCACTATCGAACCCGAAGGTTCATGGTCGCGCGGATATATATTTCCATACATCCCTATCCTGAGCTAATGTTTTCCAATCATCCCCTGCACAATCTACTTTCTTAAATCATGGTTGGGTATTATTCTCCCATCTTTCTCTTGATCTATCAACTGGGCGTTTCCCCTCTGGTTTTCCTACAAGAAACTTCCATGCACCTCTTTTATTCCCCCTTCGTGCCACCTGTGCTGTCCACCACAGTCTATGAGACTTAACTGTTTTTTTACACGCTTTATATTAGCTTGACCTGTATCTATCTATCTATCTATGTAACGGAATTTTTCAACGCGATTTTCACCCACTTAAAATCATTGGATCGCCTTGAAACTTTGTATACTTGTAGAGGACCCGTGACAATACAATAATTTCATATTTATTTTCTAAAATCCTGGCCATAATCATCAGAAAATCAAAAAAAGCGTTTTTGTATCAATGTAACGGAATCTTTCAACGCGATTTTCACCCACTTAGAAACATTGGATCGACTTCAAACTTTGTATACGTGTAGAGGACCCGTGACAATACAATAATTTCATATTTTGTTTCTAAAATCCTGGCCAGAATCATCCGAAAATCTAAAAAATGAAAACTGGTATAATAGGTTGCGGACTTGTCGAGTTTTTAGTCAGTTGTAAGAGCTCAGTTGGCAGAGCAGTGAACTCTTAGTGGTATATAATTTCAGTAATCCGTACGTCGCTGGTTCAAATCCGGCTGGGAGGGTTTTTTTTATAGAAGAGTATTACTTTTAGCTCATACTACAATAGTATCGAATTTAAAGATATTTACATTTTTATCTTATTCTGTAAAGTATTAAAACTAAAAAATAAAAAATAAATAATAGTTTTAAAAAACTAAAAGAACACGCTTTATTAGAAAACTAAAAAATGAAAAATAATTTTAATTTCCAGTACGCTTGGGATAAAATAAAGTGGTCAACAAAAAAAAATCATCTCCAACACATATAGAATAAAATTAGAGTTATCAACAAAAAGAAAATAATTTTACCATCAAAAGCGTGGGGTGCTTTTTATGATTTTTACATTTTCTTCTTAGAGAGCTTACTTTTACCAATATCTGTTTATTATCAAATATATTAATTGATATAGAGCACCCCACGCTTTTGATGGTAAAATTATTTTCTTTTTGTTGATAACTCTAATTTTATTCTATATGTGTTGGAGATGATTTTTTTGTTGACCACTTTATTTTATCCCAAGCGTATTGGAAATTAAAATTATTTTTCATTTTTTAGTTTTCTAATAAAGCGTGTTCTTTTAGTTTTTTAAAACTATTATTTATTATTATATCTGGTCTCCTATAAAGATCGCATAGCTCACTGTTATTCAGTCTTCTCCTCCCTTAAAGTAAGAGACCATGTTCGCATCCATATATTATAACTGGGAGAATAATAGCTTTATATATTTTCAGTTTGACTTTTTTGAAAGAAGTTGGGAAGACTGATTATTAATATAATCAGTATTATTATTGTGGGAATAGGATGACGAAATACAGATTACCGAAGAAGATTTATAAGTATAATCCTACAGGAAGAAGGAAGAGGAGAAGACTAAAACTAACATGAACACAACGATTAGTCCGAATAAAATAAGAGAGATGCTTGAACGAAGGGATATTGAAAAAAATAGAGATGAATGGAGATTGGGTATATAATTTTGATTTTGAAGCACGAAATTATCAACGATATTATAAAACCTAAAATGAAATAAATATATTATTTTATTATTATTATATTATTATTATTATTATATTATTATTATTATTATTTTATTATTATCATTATTATTATCGAAGATCTCTGGGCCATCCTACGAGTATGAAACGCTGGAGGGAAAATTTTCTATAGAATTGTAAAAGGCCTTGGCCTAATACTTGGAAGGAAGAACTATTATTATTATTATTATTATTATTATTATTATTATTATTCTTGTAGACTGCGATGGACAGGACATGCGACACGAATGGGGAATGAAAGACGTGCATGGAAGCTTCTTGTAAGATAACCAGAGGGAAAACGACCAGTTGATAGACCAAGAATGAGGTGGGAGAATAACATTAACAATGATGTGAAGGAAGTAGATTATAAGGGGATGATTGGAAAAATTGCCTCAGGATAGGGATATATGGAGAGCTTATATCCGCTCGGCCATGAATCTACGGGTTCGATAGTGCAAGTGAGTTACTTATTATTATTATTATTATTATTATTATTATTATTATTATTATTATTATTATTATCACTACATAAATAATAGTACGAGGGCATTTCAAATAACATATTTACTGAAACAACGTTTATTTCAAGTCCGGTAAAAATTAAATTAAACTTGATAATACTATTTTGGATTATTATTTACTTGTCAATCAAGGATTTAGATAAATCTAAATCGTTCAAACGTGAATTATTAGATCATGTAACCATGGCAATATCAACAACAAACATGATACTGGTAGGTAGAAAGGGACCATATCCCATTTCACAGAGAGATTAGATCCATTCTAGTTGCTCTGCTACATCTACTGTACCGAAGATCATCATTGACAAATGTAGTCATTCTGTGTGCTTCCCGAGCAGCAATATCCACTATAATAAACTACAAATACCACTACCCTACAATAATAAACCGCAATGCGGGGAGATAATTAGATCATTGCAAGATTGTCATATGAAAATCATTATCCAATGGATCCTCTCCTTTGTGATGTTTCTGGAAATGAGCTTGCAGATAGCTAAAAAAAAGAAGAACACACAACACCAAAGTTAACTACAGAAGAGCTGCGGCCGTGATTCATCGAACAATATTGCAAATCTATCATAACATTATGAACCAGAGTGGAAATACGGGGTGAATCATAAATATGGTTATACGTTTGATCGCGTTGTGTGATGAAAATATTACCATTATAGGAAATATGAAATTGCCGTTGGAAAGGCAATTATTCAAATTAAAACAATGGAATAAAACAAAACAGTGTAAAACTTACGTCATTAGTCAAAATGTTGTTGAATATGCAACAGCAAATTAGAATTGCTGCATGAGCAATAACGTATGCTAATGATCGTGAGGCCGCAAGACGGACAAGACGTGAGTTTAACATAGCATTCCAGCCGTCGACTGTGGGGAAGTGGAGTAAATGACTGCTGGAAACGGGAAGGATGCAGAAAATGAAACCTCCTGGAAGGCCTCGCTTTAGCACGGATGCGGAAACAACGAAGAGAATTGTGGAGGCGTTCGACGCTAGCCCACAAAAATCAACCCGCCAAGCTGCACGTGAGCAGTGATTAGTTTTGTTTTGTTCTATTGTTGTGATTTGAAGGATTCCCTTTCCAATGATAACGTCATATTTCCTTTAATAATAATATTTTCGTCACAAAATGCGATCAAACGTATAGCCATATTTCTGAATCACTACAATATGGGTAGAAGCCATAAAATCTGTCCGAGATTGGCCAAGGAAAGAAGTAGTAATATAATTCCGAAAGGCTATTGGACATGTATGCCTAGCCAAACATCTATTCAATAGTCTCCACAAACAGAGACTTGGCACAAATAGAAACAGTAAAGGACGCTTCATAAAGAGGGTTCTGGGAGTTGAAAAAGCGGCACCTTCAAGAATGACGTACGTCCTAATGAGAGAGATCTTCTTCATTGAAAAAAATAGATGACAACTATTCCAACCGAACACCTGCGCATACGAGACAACACTTCAAAGACTACAGGAGAAGAGGAATGATATCTGCAGCGAATTCTACTCTACAGAGCCTATGTGCACTTTTTAAAAATATCCCTACTTGGTAGACTTTAACTTTTCTTCTAATTCTCAAAGTAAAGACCTCCATTCCACTCTTTGATTTCGCTATGTATAAATATCGTGGCCGCTGTGGATTAGTGGTTATGTCCCTTACCTCTGGTCCCGATATTTCGGGGTTAAAACCCTGCCGGGATCGATGGATTTTTTAGGATGGAAAAATCTAAGGAGCAAAACCTCCGGGAAGGACTGTAAGCCGTGGGTCCCGAGTCTGAAGATTTTCAAGCTCGCAAAAATGAAACATAAATGTGAATAAAGAGGCCTCTAAGCAAACTTAACAAACCTTCATAATTTTAGTAATACCTTAGGTGCCTAGTAGATGTCATATCGGGTCGATATGTTGACCGCATACAATTAATGGCATCTATAGGGATATTTGTCTAATTAACCCATTCGCCTCAGAAGACGAGGTACACTCGCCGGCTGTTAAATGACCTCCAACTCAGAAGACGAGTTGCACTCGCTTAACTCTGAATGTTAAATATTTCGCAATATTTTGTACATCCCTTGGTAGGGTAATCTTTTGTTAACATTTATGAATAATAGAGAAATGTGTTTTCGCTTTCACCTTTATTGTAATAACAAGTACCGTTATCTTTTGTTTGTTTTGAATATCTGAATACAGACAATATAATTTACGGTGATTTAAATTCTGTTTCTGGGGTAATGCATTGAGTATTTAACCCAATCGTCTCAAAGATGAGGTACACTCGCTTATCTCAGCTGTTATATATTTTGCAACATTTTGTAAATTACTTGCCAGGATAATATTTTGTTAACATTTATGAATAGTAGAGGAATGTGTTTTTTCCTTCACCCTTAATGTAATCTCAAGTACCGTTATCTTTTGTTTGTTTTGAATACCTGAAAATAGAAACTATAATTTACGGTAAATTAAATGCGGTTTCTGGTGAAATGCATTTAGTATTTAAATCTGAACCGAGTGGGTTAAACCTGAAGCCAATGGGTTAAATTAACTGGGCCTAGTAACTCCTAACAAAGCAGAGACTAAGGCCTAACATCAAGCCGATACGCCATTGTAGATAGAGAGATAGATGTAAAAATATTAATAGCAATGTTTATTAAATGCATTTAACATTGCACGGTTAATCTCGGCATTAAAGTTAAAACAGATTTTAGATTCAACATAAAGTAATTATTCGGAAAGTATTATTAATTCATATTTCAGCTATTCGCTAAATCGTTCCACATATTTAACTCATAACATTTTTTGTGAGCTCATTAAATTCGTTATGCAGAGGCATGGAAAATATTAAAGTAGGAAAGTTTATAGTTAGTTTGGTTAGTGCATGATTTACACACTCATTGGCATTCAGTTATCAACTTAGCGTATTTATGGCGGTGGATACAGACATTTTATAAAATTACTGGGAAAGTATTCCAACAAAAACTGGTATGACAAGCGAAAAATTAAACCCGCAAACTTTTATTGGTTGTTAACTAGACTTAGTGATTTATTTACATTATTATTATGCATTTCCAGCTTAAATAGATATGTGATGGGGGTGTTAAACTGGACAAACAAAAGCTTCATCAACATGATTTTAATTGAGGGTGTGTGTATTTATTTGTTGATTGTATACACAGAATGAGAAGAGAAATTCAATTTCAATATATTTTTTTGTCACGGACCCTAAATACAATAATATGACATAGTGATTGGATGACTTTTTCCGATTAGAAATCGAACCCCTAGTATGTTACGATACAGAAAATTCTAATTAAAGGATAGGACAAAATAATTATCACATTTCCATAAAACCTAGAAAATGTAACTTATTATTTTTACTATTAATTTCTTTATCTGCATGAAAAACTTTGAATATAAGTAACATGTGATTAACAGTTTATTTTACTATTTAATATGTTGGTACACATATTATTCCCTGAGAGTGGATAATAATAATAATAATAATAACAATAATAATAACAAAAATAATTAATCGTTATCTCAGTTAAAAAAAATAATTTATTCAAGTCGAGGTTTCAATCTCCTTGTGTGAGATCATTTTCAAGATATTTGACACAGTTGTTTATAATACATAGTTACCAACACCAAGACAATTTTGTTTACAAATTTAAATGGATTTTAACAAGGAATCATATCGATACTAGTCAAATGCAATGTAAGTTTCCGTTGAGGCGTTAATTCACAGTAATATAATGTAAGATTAAAACTATGCAATAGTTACCTTGTAGGCCCGTCTGCTCAACTTAAGTTCTTTTAAAACTCTGCAGGCCTTTCGGGACTAGTCCCATCATCAGCAGAATGCACTAGGTCCGTACTTGTTGAAGCACTGACTTGGTGTTGAGTATTTTGTATAGTGGATTGTGTGGACTGGGTGTGTTCTCATTAAGAATCAGGTTGTTGTCAATTTTTCTTAGGATTGCGATTTCCTCCAGTATATTTATCCTCGTTGAAATGTTTTCTATATGTAATATTGTGAGGTATTATATAGACAAAACATTTCAGCGAGGATAAGTATACTGGAGGAAATCGCAATCACTAAGAGAAATCGACAACAACCTGATTCTTAATGAGAACACACCCAAGTCCACTATATAAAATACTCACCACCAATCAGTGCTTCAACAAGTACAGACCTAATGCATTCTCCTGATGAAGGGACTAGTCCCGAAAGAGTTTTAAAAGAACTTAAGTTGAGGAGACGGACATACAAGGTTTTTAATCTACCACAAGGAATCATATGTTTCACATTCACTTAAATATTTTTGTTTACTCAATATTTTACTTGGTTCGTTTTTTAAAACAAAATTTGTCTTGGTGATGCTAACTACATATTATAAACAACCATGCCAAACATCTTGAAAATTATCTCACGCAAGGAGATTGAAACGTCGACTTCAATAAATTATTTTTTAAACTGAGATAACGATTAATTCTTCTTGTTGTTAGTTTATTCCGAGTAGAGGCCAGTAATGCACTATGGTAGTGAAATTTGGAGTTTTCAAAGAACGGATATATACGCATTTTCTAAAATATATTACAGGACTTAGTAAGGCCGTTTCTATCAGTGGGATTTTATATGAATTTGGGTAATTTCAGGACGACATAAACTGCAAAATTCGTGTACTCAAGTACAGGTTGTGGCTAATCCAAGATGAACAAACAATGCTCAGAGCAATTTGTTACGACCACCAAATTAGGAACGCAAATGTGAAATTCTGGGCAGAAGAGGTTAGGAGAGAACTCCAAAAGGTTGGGATGGGTTGGGTATAGGAAAAAGGGACTAAAAATCGCAAGAATGTGTGGGGAAAAATACGAAGTAGGTACATAGATATAAACCGACAAAATATTTTGGCCGAATGTGCGGGAAAACGATCACTGTTTTTACAAAGAGACCTAAAACAAGTTTGGGGAAAAGAATCTTATATGCTCAATCTAGGATTTAAAGAGAGATCAGGGGCTTGCTTGGTTCAGGTTAGGGGTATGGGAGTTTTTAAAAATTAGCAACGATCACGATATGCGAATATGTCCAAGTGCGGGAGCTTTGAAGACGACATACATATATTAGGAAAATGTAACGATTTGGTATATTGGAGGCGTCAGTTATTACCGGAAAGATTTATAAATTCAATTCGTGGATGATTGGCATGCTACGAGTTATTGGTAAGCCCAGAAAAGTGGATAAACTTGGATATATTTCTAGACAAACGCGGAAAATAAGAACAACACTCTTTCATGAATAAATGATGTTAAATTGCAATACCATTAATTCTTAATATTTGCACATAACTAAGTTAATGTATAATGTAATTGTATTGTTATCTAATTGTAATACTATTGTGTTTTTTTTTGTTTTAAGTATATTATTACCAAACATTAACTTATTGTAACGGACTGTCAACAGCACGTACGGCTTACTGCCCGTGCGATCCATATTTGTAAATAACATTGTATGTATCTTACTTTTGGTCGAATAAAGTCCTTATGTATGTATGTATGTATGTATGTATGTATGTATGTATGTATGTATGTATGTATGTATGTATGTATGTATGTATGTATGTATGTATGTATGTATGTATGTATGTATGTATGTATGTATGTATGTATGTATGTATGTATGTATGTATGTATGTATGTATGTATGTATGTATGTAGATGTATGTATGTATGTATGTATGTATGTATGTATGTATGTATGTATGTATGTATGTATGTATGTATGTATGTATGTATGTATGTATGTATGTATGTATGTATGTAGTATGCATGTATGTATGTATGTATGTATTTGAATATTTGAACGTTTGAGTGAAAAACAGAAAGAGTAATAAACAGCAGCTAAGTTCTCAAAGGTGATACAAGAATTGTGGTAAGAACCTTTTACAACCAGGTGTAAAAAGCCTATATTAAGTACCATGTAAAAAATATTAGATGGGAAATTGTTTATGGATGTATATACACACAAAGTTGGATAAACCCACTTACTGTGGCTGGAAGAATCGAAATTTCAGTTTTAGATAAGAAAGAAAGAACAGATATAGCAAAATATTCTTTCGTAAACAGGACTATACGTAACTGGAATAATTTATCCACAAGAAACTTCAATGACTTTCATTTATCTTTGAAGGTGTTCGAACTAAAACTCTAATATTTAAAATGTAGTCTTGGCTCCGATTGGAAGACAGGCGAAAAATACATTGCCTCTGCTTCTTATAAAACTCTTTGTCCACTTCATCACTCCTTTATTTTCTACTCGCTTCCATTCGCTATCCTCGCAATAAATTAAACATAAGATCGTGAGAAAATTCAACTCCAGCTATTCCTCTGCATCGAACATCTCACTATTCTTCATCCTTCCTTGTTTCAATCATCCGACTCTGGAATTCCCTCCCCTCGTACATCATGGAATATGTTGTGAAACATTGTGCAACTTGCTAAATAAAATAAATAAATAATTAATTACTATTGTTATTATTTTTTCAGTTTAAATAGATTTGTGATGAGGGTGTAAAACAGAACAAACAAAGGATGTTCAACATAATTTTAATTTAGAGTGAGTCCGTGTGTGTGGCTTTATTTGTTAGTGTATACAGAGGATGGAAAGAGAATTACGTTTTCATTATACATTTTTGTCACTGTTCCTAATTACAATTAACAAGATATGCTGACAGAGTATTTTTTTTCCGATTAGAAACCGAATCCCATTTTTTGTGAAACACACATTTACATTATACAGAGTGTTTCGAAATTCAGATTACAAATCTCTAGGGCTTGTAGAGGGAAGTTTTATGTAACGTTTCAAATAGGGAACTTTTTCGGAAAAATACTTATGTCGTGCTGCAGGTACAAGTTACCATAACTATCTAGCGTTTGAGGATAAACCGATATAATTTAATAATTTATAATTCAATTGCATTCACAACTCAACATTCACTGATTTCGTGGCAATGTCCCTTTGTCAAGGATAAAACAAATTTTACTTCCTTCAATTCTTCATAACGAAACTCGGTAGGCCTATACTTCCTGGCACTATCGAACCCGTAGGTTCATGGCCGCGCGGACATAAGCTCTCCATACATCCCTATCCTGAGCTAATGTTTCCCGATCATTCCCTGTATAATCTACTTTTCTCAAATCATAGTTAATGTTATTCTCCCACCTCATTCTTGGTCTATCAACTGGGCGTTTTTCCTCTGTTTCTCCTATAAGAAGCTTCCATGTATGTCTTTCATTACCCATACGTGCCACATGTCCTGTCAATCGCAGTCTACGAGACTTAACTGTTCTTATTATATCTGGCTTCCTATAAAGACCTTCTAGTTCATTGTTATATAGTTTCCTCCATTCAGCTGTCTGTCCATCTCTCTTTGATCCAAAAATTTATCAAAGTAGGCCCTACTTTATTCTCAGATACTCGTATTTTAGTTTCCTTCCTTGAAGTAAGAGTCCGTGTTTCACATTAATATAATATAACTGGTAGAAAAATAGTTTCATATATTTTCAGTTTAACGTTTTTTGAAAGGACATCAAAAGAGCTCTGTATTATATAATAGCACGCATTCTCAGAATTGAGCCTATGTTTAATTTCTTTGTGCATCTCATTCCTATTTGTGATTATTGTTCTTAGGTATTGAATTCAGTCACTTCCTCAAAACTTCCCTCATTTGTCATTTAGCTGTCCATTTCCATGCCTATATGAATTTGAAATGAAACGAGGAAAAAATCGTGTAAAACCAAGGATTTTGTCAATAAGCCAAAAATAAAAAAACCGGATTAGCGGCCGCCATGTTTGCTTTTTACGCAATGAAACTGAATACTCAGCATTTTAATAGAAAAAGAAAGATATAATGCGTAAACAGGAAAAATCGACATAAATTCTACTTTCTTACGAATTCGCTTAGTTTACGCATCCCAAGCGTGAAGGAATTTTGTCATGGATTTATATAGGCTTATATATGTTTGTGGGTGTGTGTTTGTGTGTAAAAAGGACATTAAACTTGAAATAAAAGCTCACATAGCAATTTTCATGTGTATGTTAGTGAATACAGAGGACGAAAACGAATTCTAATCACAATTAAGGGGATATACTGACATTAGATTTTTTCTCGATTAGAAACAAAGTACTTAATTCGTTATGAAATAAATTTGTAATTCTATATTTTTATATTTAGTAATTTTATATTCTAAGGTTTTGATAATGGACTCTTACTTTAAAGATGGAGAAAAGATTACGAGTATTTGAGAATAAAGTTCTTAGGTAAAATTTTGGACCAAAGAGAGATAAACAGATGGCGAATGGAGAAGACTACATAACAGGTGAGCTACATGATATATTAAGAACAGTTAAGTCTCGTAGACTGCGATGGGCAGGATATGTGTTACAAAAGGGGAATTAAAGAGGGACTTGGTAGCTCCTTATAGGAAAACCAGTGGAGAAAATTTTAGTTGTTAAACCAAAAATGAGGTAGCAGAATAGTATTAGCCATGATTTGAAGGAGGTGATTGGAAAACGTTAGCACAAGAGAGGGATGTGTGGAGAGCTTATGTCCGCGCGGCCATGCACCTAAGGATTCGATAGTGCCAGTGAGTTAGCTAGGGATTTGATCACCTCATGGTCTTGTGATCAGAGCTCTTGACTGAAAATCATGAGAACGAAAATTCCATTCTCGCTCAAATCGCAAAAAGTTTTGCATGAAGGGAATTTTTCTTGTGATAGGCTCTTGGTCTGAAATTGACGTCACCCTAACCACGACTTATAGCGGTATATGCCCTTTTTTTACGGCGATCGCGTTTTCTTCAAATACTGACCTTGTTCTATCGTGTATTAACATTTTGTGTACATCCGATTGAGGGTCTTTCCACTTTTCAGCGGTTGCCCTTTTACCAGCCGGCTGCTGGCCCTTCACATCCACATGTGTCAATCACAGAGGTAGATGATCAACAGCCAGTGTAGGGGTGACATGTGGTTAGCATGTCGAGTCCCCCAGCCGTTATAGCTGGTTCGTCAACCTGGAGCCGTTACTTATTGTAGCTACCCAATTGCCTCACGATGCTGGGTGGGCACCGGTCCCATACTGGCCGAAATACCATGAGAAAATTTCTTCCCCCATGGAGACTCGAACCAGCGCAAGTCCCTTAGCTCTGCGCCAAGGCTTCCTGCCTTAACCGCTCGGCTACGGCGCGGGACATCCGAGATGCCTATATGGCACAACTATAGAAAGAGTACAAATGGTACCACGTTGCGCTAGTCTTGCAGGTGATCAGATGATCGTACAACAGTTTGTGCTACCTATATGTGTATGTGAGTTGTGTTTAAACTGCGATTCCATAATAATTCTGAGATTATGGACGGCAACAAAGGAAGAAAGAATCCTGTAAACAGAATTAGATTGAAAACAGAAAGAAGAAAATTAATGAGAGAGTCATATACAATGTTACGAGGAAAGTATTGTGATATGAAACATTGAGAGAGCAATCTTTTTGAGTTGGATTTGTAATTAGGAAAATTTGTTAATATTTTGTGTTCTAAATGAGTTACAAAATATCAGGAAATCAGAAAGAAAGAAGATAAATATTCAGTTGATAAGACCATCAGAATGGATGCAACATTATAAAGGTTTACTTCAAGAAAATAGAAATGAGTTTCAACTTCAAGATACAGATGTAGAATATAAATTTGACACTCCAGAATAACAGAAGATGATGTAAAAAGAGCTTTGAAAGAGGCAAAAAATGGGAGAGCACCAGGACCAGGAAAAATTCTGACGGAACTCCTAAAACATGGAGGAGATATTTTAGTAATATTTTTAACAAAACTTTTTAATAAAATCGAAATTGGAGACGATATCCCAGAAGACTGGAATTTATCGTACATTACTCCTATTTTAAAAAAAGGTGATATAAAACTGTGTTCCAATTATACAGGTATAAGCGTTTTACCTTCAACAGCTAGGACTTTTAGTAAAATTATAAATTTTAAACTTAAGGAGGTAAAAGATAACTTAAGAGAAGAACAATGTGGATTCTGGAGTGGAAGATCGTGTATGTATGATGATAATATTTTCTGTATTAGACAATTACAAGAGAAAATCCTAGCAAAAAATAAAGAACTACATATGACCTTTATTGATTTAGAGATGGCATATGATAGTGTACCTCGACAATTATTATGGATGGCAATGAGGAATATGAATATCTGTGATAAATGGATTAATATTGTTAGGGGGATCTATAGTAATTCAAAAGCTAAAGTAAAAATACAGAATAATTTAACAGAGGAATTCACAGTGAATAAAGTCCTTAAGCAGGGATGCAGTTTGTCGCCAATTCTTTTTAACATTTATTTAGACCAGGCTCTTAACTTATGGTATAAAAAATGTTCTGAAATGGGTATTCCTATTGGAGGAAAAGTACTGCATTCATTGTTCTTTGCAGATGATCAAATAATTTTTGCAGGGGATGAAGATGATATAAAATATATGATGAATAAACTAATGGAAGAATATAAAAAATGGTGACTGAATATAAATTTACAGAAAACAGAATATATGTGTTTGGGAAAGGATGTGGATGATCTCATACTTGAAACAGGGGAAATAAAAAAGTGTGAATTTTTTTAATATCTTGGGTCAATCATTACAAGTTTAGGTACCTGTGAGAGAGATGTACAGACTAAAATTGCAATGGCAAAAAATGCAACTAAGACATTACATGGAATAATTTGGAACAAAAATATTACAAAGGAAAATAAGATGAAAATTTATAAGAGCATAATACATAATATTTTGTCATATGGAAGTGAAACTTGGTCTTTGACAGAATTACAAAAGAATAAAATTAGAACTGTTGAATTTGATTATTTTAGAAGAAGCCTCCAAAAAACAAGACAGGATAAAATAAGAAATGAATTCCTTTGGAGAGAAATGAATGTCACCACATATGTTGTTAAGAGGATTGAAAATCAAACACTTAAATAGTATGGCCATGTACAAAGAATGGAAAATGAAAGATGGCCAAAAAATATACACCAATGGTCACCCCCTGGAAGAAATAAACGTGGGAGACCAAGATGGAAATAGAAAACCTACGTCAGAACTATAATGGATGATAGGAATTTGGAAGAAGGAGATTGGAATGATAGAGATAAATGGAAACTGAAGACGGCAAACCTATAACTGGGGGAAAGCCGAAGAAGAAGAAGAAGAAATGAGTTGCGTTCAAAACTTTGGATAGTGTTCGTAATTCCAATTATAATTTCTATGTAAAATTTTGTAAAATAGTAAAATTTACATCTGATTTGAACGTTCGCACTTAAAAGGGCGTATGCAGGAACGAAAGAAAATGTATATTACTTTAATATATTATGTTGTTAAAATTTCTTTCTGTATTAATGATGTAGGCTAGATAAATGTATATCAAGGTACGTACTGCATTTTCCTTCAATTGAATGTGTTCGGACCAAAGTAATGTACTAAAACTTTAATCTTCATTTATTTAAGATCATCATATTCAATTATACGCCATTGCTAGGGTGACATCCTCTGTTTAGTTTTAGGGGAGACTGTTGTGACGAGTGATAAAAAATGTATTTGTAATTTAAAATATATATATATATATATATATATATATATATACTGGCTGTAACTAAATCCCGAATACAGAATTTAAGGACGTATAGTGGGGACCAAGGAGGAGCTTGATTTTACTATGATAAAATTAAATTGATAACATCGAGGTGAGACTATGATTGGTTTAAATCAAAATTCATTGAAATTTTATTGGTCATTGACTCCCATTTGGGGCATGATTTCAAATTTATCCAGCAACTGATACAGAATCTATGAAAATGTATCTCTGAACTTTGCCACGGATTGTGTGACTATTATACAATGCGCCTCACTCAATCTTTGGCCCAACTAGAGTGAGAAAAGTGACTGGGGGCAGTTAGTCATGAATTTGAGTCAGCCAGGCATATCAACTGAACGTTGTTTCTCTCACTATTGTTATTCTGTATGGTTTAATATATAACAATTTCTTACCTCGCTTTGCTCTACTCTTTGAAATACCGGTGTCTTGGCCAAGTCGTCTTAGAGATTTTATTGGCGTATGTTCTAATCTTTATCATATTTCGTTTAATTTATCTTCAGTCAGCACACGTTGTTACCCTTTCTTTCTTATCAAGCACAGAATCCGATTTTCTAAATTTGTTTACAAGTCGTCGAACTATCTCTCTATTTGGAGGATTTACACCTGGAAATTGTGTTTTGAATCGTCTAACGACTTCTCTGCAAGACTTTGTTTTCACATAATTATCACATAAATACCCTATGCTATACTGTGAACACAGATCGAGGCATGTTAATGACTGTTGCAAATTATTAAAAATGCAAGTTTTAAACGTGTTGAACATATTATCTTTGATTGTCCTTTGTTCTGGAATGAATTGTTCGAAATCACCTCTCTCCTAAATACCACCGCCTGTTTAAGTGAACCATATTTTACAGAAGTGTTTTTGACATAAAAGAACTACGAACATTTTAATGTCTTTGTAAATAAGGTTCATAACAGAAACTTTAGTTTTGATTAAATAAATAAATAAATAAATAAAGCCTGATATGTCCCTTTAGGGCAAAGGCCTCCCTGTACAGAGGTTAAGCTCTATTTGAGAGTGTCACCCGGTGAGCTACTCCGTGGTGAGAAATTGACTTGGATGTAGCACTTGGTTTGTATACACTGTCTGTTCTGTGATTAGTTAATACACAGTTGGCTCTCCATCGTTCTCCAGCTTTTCCTGCATCTGGCGACTCTGGACCATTGCGCCCCTGCTCGTTCTTTGAAGATGTCAGCCCATCGTCGTCTTGGTCCTCCGCGCTGTCTCTTGCCTGTGTACGGGTCCCACATGTTTGTCGTCCTGTATTCTTGCGACGTGGCCTCCCCACTTCCATTTTTTCCTGATGGCTTGTTGTGCGGGCTCAGTTGTTGAGGATATCGCTTGAAGTGTTGTATTCGAGATTCTGTACTTCAGAGTTACGCCTAAGATTTTCCTCTCCATTTTCCTTTGGCATACTTGGAGTGTGTACTTCAGTTTGGCAGTAAGATTCCAAGTTTGGCAGCCATATAACAGTGTTGGAAGAACACAGGTTTGTAGTGTTTCCATTTTCAGTTTCCGGTTGAGTAACTTGTCCAGCAGTATAAATTTCAGAGTTTTGATTAAAATTATATAATGAATCACATCTTTGACAGAAACTGTAACCCTATTATATCTTAGGCGAAATACATATACATAGTGTCCAAGAGCAGGTATTTCACTGTAAACTCAGCATTCTCCACTCTTTCCTTAACTAAGCCTTCCTTTTTGTATCCGCATTTAATCTAATATTGTCTATCATCCAAAGTATTTTTCTGCCTCTAACCTTCTTTCCGTTGATCATTCCTTCTAAGACATCCGCCAGCAGGCAGTTTCTTCTTAGCCAGTGGCCAATCCAATTTCTTTTCTGCTTCTTTATGAGTTCCAGCATTGTTCTTCCTTCACCTACTCTGTCTAGCAAGTAGTACATCTTTATTTTTCATTTCGTCTCTCAATTTTATACGCTCCATTCTTCTCCATATCCATTAGAAGAAATAGTGGTGTATAAAATTTCGGATAAATAATAATAATAATAAATAATACTTACTTACTCTTACTTACTCACTGGCACTATCGAATCCGTAGGTTCATGGCCGCGCGGACATACGCTCTCTCTACATCCCTATCTTGAACTAATGTTTTCCAATCATTCCCTGCACAATCTACTTCCCTCAAATCATTGTTAATGTTGTTCTCCCACCTCATTCTTGGTCTACCAACTGGGCGTTATCCCTCTGGTTTTCCTACAAGAAGCTTCCATGCACGTCTTTCATTCTCCATACGCGCAACATGCCCTGCCCATCGCAGTCTACGAGATTTTAACTGTTCTTATTATATCTGGCTTCCTATAAAGACCATGTAGTTCATTGTTATGTAGTCTTCTCCATTCACCTGTCTGTTCAAAATTTTCCTAAGAACTTTATTCTCAAAAACTCTTAATCTCATTTCCTCCCTTAAAGTAATAATAATAATAATAATAATAATAATAATAATAATAATAATAACAATTATTATTATAGTCATAACAATGAACTAGTACCACCATAGAATTTAAATAAGTGCTTAACTTTACTTTATAATACGTTATAACACGAGAATACAGTATTGCAGTAGAACGTATATTTCACCTTACAAGTATGCATTTTGACTGATTGACTCCGCCTAGCGCCAGTTACACTGTGTGTGCAACGCGAGTTGATGACTCACTGCCCATAGTCAATTTTCCTGCCAGCGGCCTCAAGTCGAGAGATATGCACTGAAGAATGTCCCTAAAACCCGTGCGATGTGGTACAAATAAAAGTAACTTTAAAGTTAGAGGTTAAACTAGGAATGAGAAGAAAAATAAAAAATAATGTATCTCAAATTAATTGTGTATTTAATTGTAATTCACTCCGGTAAAGCTAATGATATTACGGCCAGATGACTTGCTACATAAAGTACACGACTTAACATGGTACGAAAACATGTCGCATGAGATAACGGGGAAGCGATGTGTTAGAGATTGAAGGAAACACTTTGAACCGAAGAGAGGAATAACACACGATTGTTTTGCCACCCGCACCATCCCTCCAGCCTGCTTTTAATCAACCGGAGCTTTACAACAGAATCGAAACCGCAATATTATGTGTTCACCAACTAGAACAATGGTGGTTGACAATATTGATCACGCCTTGCAAACACAGCCTTCCTTCCCTCCAAGTCACATTAAAGATAACATTTTCAACTACTAGCTTCTGAAATGTCCATCCTGAATACGAATTTTTACCGATTGAGAATGTATACATGAAAATTACTGATACAGGTTACTCACGTCTTGAAAATACTATTGCTCTTATAAAACAATTATTTCTAGTAAATTTGCCCTTTTATGTGAGATTGATTTGGGAATAAGTATATTGAATACGTGCTATAAAATGTATGCCAATATTAAAAAAAACCGCTCAAATTAATTATAGAAAGTATCATATTGGATGTTCAAAATGGATTCAAGAAGGGAAGATCCTGTTCCGACTGTATATTCATAATGACTCAATTATTTGAAAAACATATAGAATTTAACATCTCAACAAATATAGGATTTATAGACTATGATAAAACTTTTGATATGGTAAATAGAAGTAAATTATGGGATATAATGACATATAAAGGTATTCCACAACATTTGATTATGGCTATACAAAGTTTATATGTCAGTAATAAAATTGTAATTGACATGGGTTTTAAATCTAAACAACAAAAAATGGTAATAATAAATCGTGGTTTCAGACAAGGGTGTCCTTTATCACCTTCTCGTTTTAATTTATATATAGACGAGGTTATGCTAAAGTGGCAGATTAATTTAAATAAACATTTTAAAATAAATAAAAACTGTTGGATACAATATTATTTGCCGATGATCAAGTAGTTATTTCCATTTTAGATGATGATCTAAAAACAGCTATTTTTAATTTGGAAAAAGTGTCAATTACAATTTTAAAATTTCAAAGAATAAAATTAAAATTTTAGCATTTAAAGGACATGGTACCTTAAGAGAAATAAATAATAGTTTTAAAAAACTAAAACAACACGCTTTATTAGAAAACCGAACTAAAAAATGAAAAATAATTTTAATTTCCAACACGCTTGGGATAAAATTATAGTGGTCAACAAAAAAATCATGTCCAACACATCTAGAATAAAACTAGAGTTATCTACAAAAAAATAATTTTACCATCAAAAGCGTGGGGAGCTTTTTATAGTTTTTACGTTTTATTCTTTCAGACTTTACTTTTACCAATATCTGTTTATTATCAAATATATTAATTGATATAGAGCACCCCATGCCTTTGAAATAAAACGAGAAAGGTATTTGTTATAAAGTTGGAAAAATCTGACCATCGGAATTCGGGGTTTACCAAATAAATAAAAAAATCAGACTTCTCCCATGTTTGTTTTCTCAAAATGGAACTACGTACAGGCGATTAATAATAATAATAATAATAATAATAATAATAATAATAATAATAATAATAATAATAATAATAATAACAATCATCCGGCATTCATGCCACATGTCCTGTTTTGATGGTGGCCTTGTTGGAACACTAGGACATAATAAGATCAACTTGGACAAAAAAAATATTAATAGCAAATAATTGGATTTTCATGTAAAATTTTATGTTGGAGAATCGATAAGTAAACATGTAGAATGAGAAACAAATTTGTCCGGTAATTTTACTTAACTGGTAATCAATTGATAGCATGGTTTCATGTGACACTCTTACTTTATAACTACCTAAACTAACTCACTGGAAGTATCGACCTCGGATGTTCATGGCTGCGCGGACATAAAATCTTCGTGTATCCCTATCCTGAAGTAATATTTTCCAACCATGCACTGAATAATTCATTTCCCTAATATAATATATAATTTTAATTTCCCACCTCATTCACGACATATCTACTGGACTTCTCCTGTCTGGTTTATTACTCGCCCACGTTACGTATGCACGGCTAAAGGATAAGTGTGTTAGTCCTAGTGTCGCCAAACTATTTTTCTATGGAAGGGGGAATCTCTAATCACATGTGAAATACCATTACATGGTTTTGAAATCAGTCATTTAATCGAAGACTTTTGAAGGTTTCGAATCATTTAAAATCACAGTGTTTGTCACCTCTCTATTAACCAGACACGGGGGGGTGGAATTGGCAACATGTAATGAGGAAGGCGAAGAAGGGTTAGATAATTCCCCAGTAATAATATGTTTGCCAGATTCATTTGATCAACGACTACTCTAGGTGATACTTACTTACTTACTCACTGGCACTATCGAACCCGTAGGTTCATGGCCGCACGGACATAAGCTCTCCATACATCCCTATTCTGAGCTAATGCTTTCCAATCATTCCCTGTATAATCTACTTCCCTCAAATCATAGTTAATTTTGTTCTCCCACCTCATTCTTGTTCTACCAACTGGGCGTTTTCCTTCTGGCTTTCCTACAAGAAGTTTCCATGCACGTCTTTCATTCCCCATACGGGCAACATGGTGATGGATCTTTTAAAAAGCACAGTATTGGCCTATGCTTCCCTCCAAGTAAAATAATACAACTCAGGGAACAGGACGTGGCAACATAGTAAGAAATAGAGAAGAACCGACAGCACATTCCTAGCATATTTTCCTCATGCAAATTTGACTAGGGCGAGTAATAGCAACAATACGTTTCTTTCGGGCCACATGCCCTGCTCATTGTTGTTTACACATTAAACTCTTCTTATTACATCTTACTCTTTTTCGTATACCCTTATTTCCCTCACTGAGATGAGTGCCCCCTATCAGGAAGTATCCTAAACATACCAATTACACTTCAGCGCTCCATCTCAATGAGACATCTAGTAGGCAATTAAGGTATTACTAGGATTGATGACGGTTGGTTAAATATTACACAGATGCTTTTATTCAGGCTTATGGTTCTCTTAGGAGTCTGAAAATCTTTTACTTTGGACCCAGGGCTTAAAATAGCTCCGGAGGATTTGTTGCTTGGATGTTTCTATTCTAAAAACAAAATCCTTAGACCCTGGCCGGGTTTGAATCCTCGAACCTCGAGACAAGGATCATAACTACTAGACCACCGCGTCCGACTCTCATTACATGTTGGTTTGCCATAAAGATCGTGTAGCTTAATATTAAGTAGTATACTCCATTCGCCGTCTGTTCATCTCTCTTTGGTCCAAACATTTTCCTAAGAACTTTATTCTCAAATATTCGTGATTTTTAATCCTCACTTAAAATAAGAAACCGCGTATCGCATCCATATAATATGACCTGATAAAGAACCCTTTTGAATATTTCATTACTTTTAACGTTTATTGCAGGAGTTAGGACAAGATATCATGTAATACATAATTGAAAGCTTTTCCATAGTTCAGCACATGTTTAAACTCTTTGTGCACATTATTTCTGTTTTTAATTAGATCGCATTTAGCTGAAAGGAGCCAAGCGAGAACATAAATGAACTGAGAAAAATGCATTTAAAGTTAAACGTCAATAAAAAATTCATAAATGAAAATAAACATTTACTTATTACTTCAACTAACACAAAATGAAAGAGCTTCTATTTTATCAGATATATGGTAATTCAATAATTCATTTAATTCTCAGATTTTACATGTTTTTGTCGTTTGATCCTTTCTGCAGAAAAGTAAATGTGATATGTACTGTCATGCATTTTCTCAGTTTATTCTTTTTTCTATGGTACGACAGGCCTAGAAGGCCCTAGGCTAAGGTGACCAGATGTCCCGATTATGGAGGGACAGTCCCGATTTTTAACAATTTGTCCCGCGTCCCGCGCGAGTTTTAAAAGAGTCCCGATTTTTGGAATGAATGCTCGACAAGCTAGAGAAAGGCGGGAGAACGGTAAGGGAATATACGGTTTTCGGCGGTCATATGGCTATTTCGCCAGAATATGAGTTTTATAATATTTTTATTAATTTTATACAGTTAAACATTAATAATGACTAATGATTGTTGAGAACTGCTTATCAAGGTTTGCATTGTTGATCAGTTGTTAGAAGTGATGTCAACAAATCAACTGTTCACTTAATTTCATTACATAATTTATTTATTTCATAATTACATACATTTTCTTGAATTTAGAAGACAGCAGGCCACTCGTATTATATATATATATATATATATATATATATATATATATATATATATATATAGCGCCGGCCTTGAAAGTGATACTTACGACTTTGTAAATTGTACTTATGTTGAAATTAAAATAAATATATTATAATACTATTTTTGCGTTCTGTAAAACCTTTCCTTGCTCCATATAGACAAAATTTAAATCAAGAGCCCCCCTCCGGGTCAATGTTGTCCCGCTTTACCAATGTTAAAATCTGGTCACCTTACAATAAAACTACTTAACGTTTTAAATGACCAATTGGATTTAACGTTATATTTAAAATACTTATTAACGAATACAAATATTAAAAAATGTGTGACGTAATAATAACATTATTTTAACATGTTAAATTTATGCATTCTGTATCAATGTTTTATTCTGAATGGAAGCAAGAAGTTACTCTTCAGATAAAATTTTATAATCCCTCCGATTCTGGAGTTGAGAAGAGTTTCATTTCATACTTGGAATGAAAATAATCAACGTAGGTGAATAAGAATAGATTTTAAATATATGGTGAAAAATATTGCCACCAGAATTAACTTGATCCTCTTGGAACTCAAGACTTGGAATAAATCTAAATTATTTCTTCAACAAACATATTTTTATAAAGCGTCTCCTATGTACCAACTTCCGACCACTGAGAAGAGAATCCAGCTGTACAGCAATTTACCAAAATTAATCCCGATGTTAAAATAAATCCAACCAGAAACCTTTGTGGAATAAAAATCCGCCATCACATTAGCAGCTATGTTTCAAATTTGAGGGTTGGTTCCTTTTTGCAGAATGTGGTACAATTATTGTTTCTAATTATTTTAATTAGGTCATTTATTCAAAACTTCGCTCATAAAATATCAATTTCCATTTAATAATATATTTCCACGTGTGGAAACCTACTTGTTTATAGCTTGCACACGTCCTTGGGGCCTGTCCGTTTGGAGAATCACTGAGAAACATTCGGCACCACACTATTCGAAATATGATGGCAGAAGCCTTGCGAGATTTTGGATATGCAGTTTATGAGGAAGTTCATGATGTGGCCACTAATGGAAGTAACAGACGAATAGATATTATATCATTTAGACCATCTTCTAAAATTGGTATGATATTAGATCCTACAATTCGTTTTGAGACTAATAGTGGTCAACCCGAGGAAATTGACTCTGAAAAGAAAGCCAAATATGAGCCAACAATTGACTATTACAAAGATAAATACCAACTAGATAGCATAACTGTCACAGGATTGATGATCGGGGCAAGAGGTAGTATACCAGGATTCGTAGCCAAATTTTGGAATTCCTTAGATTTGGACAGGGTGTATCTTTCTAAAATTGCCATCGCTGCCATTAGAGGATCAATTTCAATTTTAAGAAACCATCTTTACAAAATTTCTACTTTATAGTATGTAGGCCTATACCTCAATTAGGCCTATAATTTGAATTCTTTTAAATGTATTTACAAAATGTATTTCATCAATTCCAAAAATGAATTGTCTGTATCACTTTGTCCTTGAGGCAATCCTTTAATGAGGAAAGTTGTATATAATAATAATAATAATAATAATAATAATAATAATAATAATAATAATAATAATAATAAATAATAATAATAATAATAATAATAATAATAATAATAATAATAATAATAATAGATCCTCGGTTGATTAATGTCTTTGACATCGTCCGATTTCTAATAGCCAATTTTGTCGGTCCATCCAATCTCCTGGCTGTAGATGTTTCTCCTTCATATATATAAACATATTCCCTGACTCCAGGAGGTTTTAGGTCTTCCTCTGCTTCGTCTTCCCTCAGGTTTCTATTCCAAAACAGATTTTGATAGTCGATCTTCTTCCATTCGCTGGACATGTCCGTACCATCTTAATTGCTGAGTTTTAATATAATCTAAAATAGTGTCTTCAATCTTAATTTTCTCCCTTATAACTGAGTTCCTAATTTTTTATCTTCTTGAAATTCTTGCGGCCCTTCATATAAAATCAATTTCCGTTACCAAAAGGTACTTATTTGTTTTTGTTGTTAATGGCCAAATTTCTGCTCCGTAAGTAATGATGCTTTTAACAATTGTATGATATCTCATATCAATAATAATAATAATAATAATAATAATAATAATAATAATAATAATAATAATAATAATAATAATAGTAATAATAATAATAATAATAATAATAATAATAATAATAATAATAATAATAATAATAATTTGATATTTACTTCCAGCCTCAGTTTCTTATTGTTATTTAATTTTATACAGAACAAAATGAATGTTGAGTAGAAGACATATTTGACAAATTAAAAACTGCCTGAAAATCCAGACATGTGCGAAACTTAACTATGAAGCAGAAAGAATGGAATTGTCTTGCGACCTAACCTATCAGCAAATGGTTCTCGTCACATACATTGTCTGCAGGGAATTAGAAGTGATGTTACTCATAGCTTCGGGCAACTTGGAAATTGATTTTCATCTCCTCATCCTTTTCTTTTATTTTTTTTTCCTACTGTTAGAAACTCGAGTTGAACACTATTGGCTGGATGACACTCTTTCTAAATTGATCATTAGAGGAGAAACTTCGTCATCCCATGAAATGACGTCACAACTCTCAAATATCCCACCATTGAATTTCCAGAGCGACAATTCAGTTAAGCTCTTAAATGGCCGCTGTACAGATATTAATTATGCATTATTCAGATGTTTCTATTCTGATTCCAATTCAAATTGAAGCAAATTGTTCCAGTTGCATTTCACACTGCCACCAATTCCTTCTCTTACCCGATTCATTTCTTGATGTAATATTAATAATAATAACTAAGTCACTGGCATATAGGTTCATGGCCGCGAGGACATAGTCTCTCCATACATCCTTACCTAATGTCTTCAATCATCTCATGTATAGTATACTTCCCTTAAATCATGGTTAATGTTATTCTCCCACCTCATTCTTCTCCTACCAACTGGGGGTTTCTCTCTACGTTTACCGCAAGAGATGCCCATGTTCTCTTCCATTCCCCATTATTGCCATATGTCCTGCCTATCCCAGTCTACGAGACTAAACTGTTCCCTATAACATCATGTAGCTCACTGTTACGTAGACTTCTATATTCACCAGTCTATTCATCTCTCTTCGTCATCATCATTATCGTCATCATCATCATCCTTCACGGATTAGGTCTTCGCCTATTCCAATTTCACATTTCTTCAGCCCAACGCTTTCTTGGTCTTCCCACCGATCTGCGCCCTACAGGATTATACTTCAGTGCCATCTTTGATATCCTATCCTCTGTTATTCTTTGCAGATGCTCCTTCCAATAATTGGAAGAAGTTAAAGAAGTGTTGTACTTTGTTGAAGAAGTGGTCGTACATTTAGTTCCTCTCCAATATTCTTATTTCTAGTATGTTCTTCTCTTGTACAACCTTTCACAGCCCGTAGGAATCTAATTTCCGCTGCCTGTATTTTACGTTTTTCTTTTGCCTTCAGGACCCAGGCCTCATCTTTCTTTGGTCCAAAAATATTCCTAAGAACTTTACTCTCAAATACTCGTAATCTCCACCCTCAAATTAAGAGTCCATGTTCAGCATGCATTTAACTGCAAGAATAACAGTTTTATATATTTTCAGTTTAACGTTTTTTATACAAGGTTTGATGGCAAGAGTCCCTGTAGTAATTGCAGAATTGAGCCAAAGTTTAATTTCTTCCTTCCTTTATTCAGCTTTCCTTTTTGTATCTGCATACAAACCATTTATTTTAAAATTGTCTATCATCTGATGTCTTTTTCTGCCTCTAAGTTTCTTTCCGTTGACCATTCCTTCTAGGACATCCTTCAGCAGGCAGTTTCTTCTTAGCCAGTGGCCAATTTCTTTTCCTCTTCTTTATGAGTTCCAGCATTGTTCTTCTTTCACCCATTCTGTCCAGCACATCTTTATTTCTTACTTTGTCTGTCCATTTTATACGTTCCATTCTTCTCCATATCCACATTTCAAAAGCTTCCAGTCGCTTTTCCTCATTCCGTCGTAATGTCCAAGTCTCTGCACCATACAATGCTGCACTCCACACAAAGCACTTCACTAGCCTCTTCCGTAATTATTTTGCCAAAGGTCCGCAGAAAATGATTCTCTTTTTGTTAAAAGCTTCTTTTGCCATTGCTATTCTCTGCTTTACTTCTTGACCGCAGTTCATGTTACTACTGACAGTACAACCCAAGTATTTGAAGCTCTCCACTTGCTCAATGGCCTCATCATTAATCCTCATATTTATCTTCTTGGTTTCCTTCCTATGATCATGGCCTTCGTTCCTAAGTATTTGAATTCAGCCACTTCTTCAAAATTTCCATCAATTGTAATTAACTGTCCACTGTGGACATGAGCCCAACGCAAAAATGGGGGTCGGATCCTGTGAGTAGAATATGGTGTATCGGACCTGGAAAGTGATCTACAATTTACTTAGCATTGTAGACTTGTATTCCACTCATCTTCATAATACTGGGTTAGCGCAATCGATCTCTCAGATCAAGTCTGAATAAACAAATAAAAAATAGTATATTACGCTGCAAGGTTGGGAAGTGGTTTTTACAGAATAGAGGAAAGTGTTAAAAACCGAGCGATAGGGAGGTTTTTAATTTCCTCGATTCTGTAAAACACTTCACAAACGTGCGTTATATATTATGTTTTACTATGAAGGAACTTTGAAGATGAGATACATATATTAGGAAAATGTAATGATTTAGAATATTGGAGACGTCAGTTATTACCGGAAATATTTCTAAATTCAAATCGGGAA
The DNA here is from genome assembly GCA_030220185.1 of Diploptera punctata. NCBI lineage: Eukaryota > Metazoa > Arthropoda > Insecta > Blattodea > Blaberidae > Diploptera > Diploptera punctata. The sequence continues at coordinate 3,874,040 of JASPKZ010003847.1, read as the reverse complement.
AGATTGGCATGCTACGAATTATTGGTAAATCCAGAAAATTGGATAAACCTCGGTAAATTTCTGGACAAAACGCGAAAAATAAGGACAACACTCATTCATGAATAAATATATGTTATCAAAATGCAATACCATTAATTATTAACAATTATATATAAATTAATTAGTATATAATGCTGTTGTGTTATTATTTAATTGTAATATTAATGTGTTTTCTTTATGTAATTGTAATGTTAATGTTTTTTAGTGTATAATGCTATTGTGTTATTACTTAATTGTAATATTATTGTGTTTTCTTTATGTAATTGTAATGTTAATGTTTTTAGTGTATAATGCTATTGTGTTATTATTTAATTGTAATATTATTATTGTGTTTTCTTTATGTAATTGTAATGTTATTGCTGTTTTTGTTGTTTATTTTTCTTTACACTAGTACCAATTATTACTTTATTGTAACGGACTGTCAACAGCACGTACGGCTTACTGCCCGTGCGACCCATATTTGTAAATAATATTGTAAATATCTTACTTTTTGTCTAATAAAGTCCTACTTCTACTATTATGTTTTACGTGATGGTGTGTTCAAAATAATAAATAATAAATACTAGTAAAATATTAGCAGCTTTGTTGGAAATATTTGCGTTCATTTTAAACAACTGACTAACGTTAACAGTGTGGGCAATGTTTATTAGTTGAAAGTACAGGTCGTGAGACAATATTAGTAAATAAAATGGCGGCAAGTACGTAAAGCAGGGTTCAGTTGGCTCCGACTGATAGTACCCTGTAAGGGTCCCTAGCCAGGGATATGGTGAAGACCTCAACGGCAGAGTCGGCGCAGAAGGAATCCTTCAAGACGGTAGATCTGGTGGAAGACGCAACCCTTTCTCTAAGGGAAATAGAGAAACGCTGCCTTCCGGTGAAGATGGATCTTCAAAGGTAGTGGGAAGAAAATCCAAACTGAAAATCCCCTGGTCCTCCAGGTTGGGGGTTGATGCGACGGGCTAACTCCCCGTTCATTGAAAAAAAAAAGTCAAGAAACCCAATGAAGTACGTATTTATCGTTTTATATTGTTTCAAATAAAGTTCAATTCATTTAAAATGCAGTGATTTGTTTCGTGTAATATATATTAACACTACCTTTTGGATATTTTTTTTTTGGATATACATCGTAGGTAGTATACACGGAGGGCAGTGGCTTTACTTCCCACACGCGGTTTGTAATATTACAGTATAGTTATTTTATTACACTATGGTTATTTAGCTGGCAACCCCGAAATGTGGGAAGTTGAACTTTCAATCATGGCTGCCATTGCTGTAAGTACGACAAAACGCACTATGGCGCAAAAAGAAGTTTATTTAATATATAACAATATTTGTTTGATTGTTCATATTTTATGCGCTGCCATACCGTTGAGTCAATTATGATGGTACTTTTCGCAAAATGTTCATGAGTTTCTCGGGAAGGTTATAGGCTATAAGGGAGTTGTAATACTCAACCCCTTCACTCTTAAAAATCACCCTTTATAGTGAAAAACGTAAGAAAGTCGCTTTTTGGACGCTTAACATACCTTACTATTCCAAATTCTGCACACATATTTACCAACTTATTTAACAACACGTTTTCAACATTTATCGGCTCATCACAATTTAGGAACAAGATCACAAGACTCTTCTTTACTTTTGATACCACAACACAGGACCTGTCTGTACTCTGAATCTTACACAATATCTATGGCTAGAGCATGGAACTCACTTCCCAGTCTTATAAGGGACTGTCAGTCGCTATCATTATTTAAATCCAAATTAACTGATATCTTAAGTTCGACACAATGAAAACATTAACTACATAACAACTATATAGAGCATTCTATTAATAATCATGTAGGAAGCTACTTACTTTATTTTATATCATTTTAATTTTATTATATTCTATGTTTTTGTTAGCATTAGCTAGTATTAGAACCATCATCATTGTATTTTGTTTAGTCTGTATTTTAATATCTTAAAATTGTAATATGTACGTAATTTTTGTATAATTTTACTATTCGCTGGTTGAGTGGAAGAGAAGGCCTTATGGCCTTAACTCTGCCAGCTAAAATAAATCATTATTATTATTATTATTATTATTATTATTATTATTATTATTATTATTATTATTAAATGGCTGAAGCTGCCTAAACCGTAACAAATACTCAAAATTATTGTACACAGAAATGAATATATCAAAAACTGCAGAAATGTCCACTAAAGCAGATGTTTATCTTTAACAGATAACTCATAATAACCATTTTTGTCTTATATTGATGCCAAGAAGATCTGGATAAGTAGTTTCCCAGGCAACGCCGAGTAATCAGTACGGGATATCTAAATATAATTACTATATACATTTTTAATGTCCATCGCTGTGATCTCGAGGTAGCATGCTGGCTTGTCACGCAGCGGGCCAATGTTCGATCCCCGATCGAGACAGTTTTTCTGGGTGAGGTTTTTATCGGGGTTTTTCCTCACCTGTAAGACAAATGTCTGGAAAAATTTAACGCCCAAACGGTCCCCGAAATCTTATGGCCATCGCAATCATTATCATTCATATTCATCTTAGATTAAGCTTAGGATTAAGGACTCTCCTGGCGCACTACTATCATCATCACCCATCATATCATCGGGGAAACGTAACCCCGCCATCCAGGCGCCCCAACCTCAGAAGTTGGTTACAAGTACGCCATGCCAGGAGAAAACACCAGGAATGTTGAAAGACAACCTGGGGCATTTGCAAAAAAAAAATGTATAATTATTTTTAGTTTTACTTATTCAACTGTACATAAAACGCATTACTTTTCATTTCTTTAGTCTTAGCAGTGCACGCCGTATTAGCTAGTTTTTCTTTAATAAAATTGGTAATTTAATAATTTTATTTTTTATAAAAACTTATATAATTTGATTACTTTTTCTTAAACTTATATAACTTATATAATTTGATTACTTTTCCTCAAACAATGACAACCAATATTTTCTAATTTTCTCTAAAAAAAGAACAGGATAATAGGCCTATGTGCAATAATTACTTTCTTTCAAATTCATTTCTCAGAAAGTAATATAAAAATCTACCTTTGTTTTATAAGCAAAGACTTGTTATGATTGTCCCTTATTAACAGAACAAAGCGTCCCGGATGTAATTTTAAAAAAGAAGTAATTAATTTAAAGTTGTGAAAGAACGTCTAGATTAATTTAGAATTCTGTATGTTATACAAGAGATCATATCTACGTCAACAAATGAAACTTTCACTGAATGAAAGCAAAATGTTGTGCATGGATTAATGAAGTTTGCTTTAGTGTTAGTTGTTACGTTCTCTTTTATTCGTAAAATACTGTTCTGCTTTGGTTTGCAGGCTTTTTAATTTATAGTCTCGTTATATTTTGATAAAACTCGAAACGCTGAAAAAATTAATTGCAAAACTGTATGTTCGGGCATGCTCTGGGTTACTGACCTTTAGCATCAGTCTGAAGGTCATTCTAATGCACGTTTTACCACATCATTTATTTTTGTAATGGAATATATATATTTTTTAAATTTACTAACCACATAACAAACATATCGTTAGCCACTGACTTTATAGACATATATAGAGCTCCGTATATATATATAATATAATTAATTTTTTGACATTGAGCAATGCAAAGCTTAATATGACATGATAAGAAAAATGAATAATCAATTGAGTTGGTGTTTACTTGATGAAAATCCATATTTATTAATTAAAAAATGAATAAAATGTAGACTGAATTATATAATAAATATGAAAATCAAATAAAACTACATTTTGTTTTTATTTAATTACGAAAAATGAATGTCTGGATGAGCAGACGTCCGGGTCTAAATCCCGTCCAGGCATTTATTTTCGTATCATGTCATTGGAAAAGAAAAATGAATGCATGAGTTGGGATTTGAACCCGAGTCTCTAAACTCTGGACTTTTACGGTTTAACGACCTGAGCTAACCAAGTAATCCAACACAAACATACATTTTTCTTATATATTTAGTATTCTCGATTCATACAAGAGGTAGCAGAAAATCGTTCCGGCTGACATCTTGTGGCCAACATAATAGTTAAGCAAATTTTTAAAGAAAATATTTACTTTATAGCAGTAATGCTTGTATATTTAGATGAATGCTGAGTCGGGATTTGTTTAGAGTTTAAAGACTCGGGTTCAAATCCCGACTAAAACATTCATTTTTCTTTTCATATCATATTTGCCTTCATTGCCAAATGTCAAAAATATAGTTATAACACACACATATATATTTATATATATATATATATATATATATATACGTATATATACATATGTGTGTGTGTGTGTGTGTATATACCGAGAGAGAGAGAGAGAGAGAGAGAGAGAGAGAGAGAAGAGAGAGAAAGAGAAAGAGAGAGAGAGAGAGAGAGAGAGAGAGAGAGGAGAGAGAGAGAGAGAGAGAGAGAGAGAGAGAGAGAGAAGCTGTTTTCTATCGTGAGCTAACACCTTCCAATAATTCCCTAGATTATCATTATTATTGTTATTAATATTAAACGGCTCCGTGTAACCGATTAGACGCTCACTTCTCACCGCTGCGCTGGAGTCCCGAGATCGAGTCTCGGTCAATCCACATGGGTTTTATGGTGGACGGAACGTAGCTTGGGCAGGTTTTTCTCGGGGTTTCCCCGTTTTACCCTGACACAAATTTCATTCCACAATTTCTCCATACTCATCCATTTCGTTTCATTTCAATTGAAGGCGACTCGTTCACACAACTTGAGTCTTTTAATATATTATAAATGTATACCTGAGCTAATATTTGAAGAATAGACACATTATGTCAATATATTTTTATAATCATAAACTTATTATTCACAACTTTTTCCTTCAAAATATTTCTTAAATAACTCTGACCACTTATAACATTGACCAATTACTATGAGCGTCTGTTGTGCACTCCTATAGCTATCTTGGAGATGCTATGCTACCATTCATAGTTTCACAATAATCTTTCAAATTTGACTGGTTCATGAAGCAGGCCACGAGAATTAATGGCTAACTCATTTCCCGATTACCCAATCACTTTATAAATTAAATATCCAGCAAATATTTAAATATTCCTAATATTTAACGACTTGAAAGACTGGTATAAAGTTTGTAACTATTTTAATAAAAATAATGAACTTTTGAATTACTTATAACATAACAATGGGAATTCTATTCATTTTCTCAATAAACATTTTAAAATTATAAATATAAAATAAAATAAAATAAATATCATCAACTCGTGTCCAATTTAGGGTCGGGTCGAGGAATGAGATGAGATGAAGCCCCTGTACTTATAGTGGTCTATGAAATACAAGGGTACCGGCCGACCACTCCTGACGCACCGTCACAGGTGCGGATGAATGAAATGAAACGAAATGGATGAGAAGAGTGTGGGGAAATGGTGGAATGAAATTTGTGGCGGGGAAACCAAGAGAAATCCCGAGAAAAACCTGCCCAAGCTCCATTTCATCCACCAGGAAACCCACATAGAGTGACCGAGATTCGATCTCGGGACCCCAGTGGTGAGAGGCTAGCGTCTACCCGCTTGCGCTATGGAGCCATATTTTTCTTAAATTTAAATGAAATATAAAATATAGAATTGACAACGTGACAAACAACTGGTATGAACATGTTAAAAAAATGCCTACATATAGAATCCCTCAGCTGTTATTAAAGTAAAATCTAATAGGGCATAGATGTATTGGACGCCCACTTACTAGATGGGAAGATTCATTAAATCCCACTTGATATGAAAACAGATCAAAGGTCTATTTTCATGAAGTAGAGGAAGAGAAGACATAAAATATTTATATCAAAATTAAATAATCCCATACGATTATTAAGGTACGAATAAATATCCGGCTATAGATCATCCATCCATAGTAATTCTGCCCGAAGGCAGATCCTTCACTGCAAGCACAGCATTTTCATGCTATGCATGCAGCTTTACTAGGGAATTGCAGGTGTGGTAGCATCCCGTTGCTTTCCACACCGGTGATGAAGGATGATGATGATGATAACGATAAAGATGATGATGATAATGATAAGGATGATGGTCATATGATTTCGGGGACCGTTTGGGCCTTAAAGGTTTTCTGACATTTGTCTTAGAGGTGAGGAAAAACCCCGATAAAAACCTCACCCAGAAAAACTGCCCCGACCGGGGATAGAACCCGGGCCCGCTGCGTGACAAGACAGCACGCTACCTCGAGACCACAGCGGTGGACCTATAGAACATACTTTGTTTAATTATACAGTTTCTTATTTTATGCCATTTAGTAAATTAAGGGCCTTCTAAGCTTATAGTGACAGGAGTTAGTTACGCCTACTTAGAAATTCCAAAGTAAGTAAATAAATCGTAAATAAAAAAAAAAGTTAAAATAGCATGTGCCTTTATGAACACACAGGTGGATGGAGAAGACTACATAACAGTGAACTACATGCTCTTTATAGGAAGCCAGATATAATGAGAACAGTTAAGTCCCGTAGACTGCGATTGGCAGGACATGTGGCACAAATCGGGAATGAAAGACGTGCATGGAAGCTTCTTGTGGGAAAACCAGAGGGAAAACGCCCAGTTGGTAGACCAAGAATGAGATGGGAGAATAATATTAACTATGATTTGATCTCCTCTACTATTTAGTTTTGTACTAGAGCATGCCATTAAATCTTTAGAGAATGAGGAAGGCTTACAACTGAATGGTATTAATAAGCTGTTAGTTTATGTTGATGATGTAGTACTATTGGCCGATAGCGAGGAGATACTGAAGGCCAACACGCACACACTATTGAGTAACACTAAGAAATTAGGATTGGAAGTAAACATCAGTAAAACTAAATATATGGTCACACGTAGAAATTCAGTATATAATGGAAATGGACAGCTAATGACAAATGAGGGAAATTTTGAGGAAGTGGCTGAATTCAAATGCCTAGGAACAATAATCACAAATAGGAATGAGATGCACAAAGAAATTAAACATAGGCTCAATTCTGGAAATGCGTGCTATTATGCATTGCAGAGACTTTTGGTGTCCCAACTCCTTTCAAAAAACGTTAAGCTGAAAATATATAAAACTATCATTCTACCAGTTATATTATATGGGTGCGAAACATGGACTCTTACTTTAAGGGAGGAAAGGAGTTTACAAGTATTTGAGAATAAAGTTCTTATGAAAATTTTTGGACCAAAGAGAGATGAACAGACAGGTGAATGGAGAAGACTACATAACAATGAACTACATGGTCTTTATAGGAAGCCAGATATAATAAGAACGGTCAAGTCTCGTAGAATGCGATGGGCAGGACATGTTGCGCGTATGGGGAATGAAAGACATGCATGGAAGCTTCTTGTAGGAAAGCCAGAGGGAAAACGCCCAGTTGGTAGACCAAGAATGAGGTGGGAGAACAACATTAACTATGATTTGAGGGAAGTAGATTATACAGGGAATGATTGGAGGGGCTTAGCTCGGGATAGGGTTGCATGGAGAGCTTATGTCCGCGCGGCCATGAACCTACGGGTTCGATAGTGCCAGTGAGTAAGTAAGTAAGTAAGTATGATTTGAGGGAAGTAGATTATACAGGGGATGATTGGAAAATATTGGCTCAGGATAGGGATGTATGGAGAGCTTATGTCCGCGCGGCCGTGAACCTACCGGTTTCATAGTGTCAGTGTGTTAGTTAGTTACTTATGTGTTGTTTTTTAGTATTTATTCACTGTGGCCAAATAATAATATATCATACTGACCAGTCGACCACGATTGTCTAACCTCACCTATAGTCATATGCCGCGGGAATAAATCCGGCCGGGGTCGATGGAATTAATTTAGGACGGAAAAATCCAAGGGACAAGTTTTCCGGAAGGGACTTTAAGTCGTGGGTCCCGAGTCCTAAGATTTTCGGGCTCGTAGAAGAACATCATCATCATCATCACACTAGGGATTAGGCAATTGCCCGTTCCGACTTCATAATGCATCAGCCCAACGTCTTCTAGGTCTTTCAACATCACGTCTTCCTCTTGCTTGATAATTTTTTGCTAACAATGGTTATCTCTCCTTACTCATTCCATCCCTATGATCAATCCATTTCTGTCTGTAATTCGTGACCTTATCCAATAAAGGCTCAATTCTTCTCTTATATCCTCATTTCTTATTCTATCAAGTCTTGTACATCCTTTTACTTGTCTTAGGAACCTCATCTCCGCCGTCTGTATTCTATCCTTCTGTTTTTTCACTGGAGCCCAAGTTTCACATCCATACAATATTGTGGGAACCGCCATAACATTATACATTTTTATCTTCGTTTCTTTTCTAATTTTATTTTTGAATGTTCTCTGTATTGTTCCACACACCGTCTGAAATTTATTTATTTTGGAGTCAATATCTCTTTCCACATTGTAGCCAACATCACAGCCCAAATATTAGAAACTAGACACCTGTAGAAGAATATTAAACCAAAATTAGACCCTCTGAGCAAAATGTAATATAACTTCCAATACAAGTAATACGCTATTTGCCTACTACATGTCTTATCGAGACGATGGGTTGACCACATGTCAGTCACTGAAATCTGCAGGGAAATAAATAAATAAATAAATAAATATATGTATACATACGATATGAAACGAAAAATGAATGTTTGAGTCGGGATTTGAACGCGAGTCTCTAAACTCTTAGTGCTCTAACCACCTGAGCTACCCAGGTATTTTAACACAAACATAAATGTTTCTTACATATGTAGTATTCTCAATTCAAACAAAAGTTCTGGTGGAAAATCGTTCCGGCTGACATCTTGTAGCCAACATAACAGTTAAGCAAATTTTTAAAGAGAATATCTACTATTTACTTTATAGCAGTAACGCTTGTATATTTAGATGTTATAACTATATTTTTGACATTTGGTAATGAAGGTAAATATGATATGAAAAGATAAATGAATGTTTGAGTCGGGATTTGAATCCGAGTGTCTAAACTCTGTACGTTTAGCGCTCTAACGACCTGAGCTACCCAATTATTCTAACACAAACATGCAGTTATATATAAGGAACGGGAAGCTATCACACCTATGATTCCCTAGTAAAGCTGCAAATACATTGGGTCCATGTGTTGACTGCATGCCATCCACGACATCTATGAGCAAATAAGGTAACTACAATTAACTTGGTCTTGTAACTCCTTACAAATGCGAGGCTATGGCTCAACAATGGGCTACACCATTATAGATAGATAGATTCCTGTGGTTGCCAATGGTTTGGAATTTATTTTAAGTTTAGATTAATGACTCTCCTGGCGCTTCAATATTATTTATCACACATCATATCAGCCTGTAATGTAATTCCGCTTCCAGGTGCCCCAACCTAAAAAAAAGTATTACTATTCCAATACCAGGGGAGAAAGCCAGAAATGTTATAAAATACAACGTGCTGGCAATGGATAGCATTAATTGACTTTTTGAAGAAAACCTCGCAAATGAACACCTATATCACCATGAGGGACATATATTTATTAATTTATTTTTCAACAACTAAAAGTAGAGGAATTAAACACAACAGTAGAGAAATACAGAATAAACTGGAAAGAACAATTGGCAAGGATGACTTAGAATAGAATATCAAAAGCAGCATACAATTATTCGCCACGAGGAAGAAGAAGATTGGGAAGACCAAGGAAAAATGGAAAGAGTTGCAATTTGGAGCCGGAACAGGCTAGAAAATAAGCCTAAACCGTGAAGACTAAGATTTTATATCACTTTATTTGCTTTCTACCTGAGAGAGTTAAGACCGTAAGGTGTTCCCTTCCTGTTCAACAGGTTACATGGACACAATATGGTGAGGTTGGTTTTTTTCGTATTACTTCCCTACGCCCCTCATAATTAATACATCATCATACCAACCAACATCTAAATCAAGGCAAGATGGGATTTTGAAACAAGGTTCACATTTCGTATTAATTAAGGGGTAATTTTAAACGCTGTGTGCCTTAAATGCGGAGCTTCAATATATTCCGTAATTTTAACATAAAATGAAATATTGGTAATATTCCTGTTTGATAGTTAATATAAATACAACGAAATTGTATTTGAAAACTGTACACTTTATGAAATAATTAATTTTGGGGCAATTCCATGGGGAATTTCATGCCCCAACACCTACTTCCCCCGGGTAAAAGTGACTATGCATTAATCTATTTTAATCTCTGAATCCAGAATAAATTTAACGCAACTGTTTCAATACTTTTTTAATATTAATATTAGTTAGCAGATTTTTTTTAAAAGTACATTATTTCAATATTAATAAAATGGAGGTATCTCAGCACATGACTCCCTCTAAAGGCTCTTGAAATACTTTAAGAGTTGTTTCTATATTCCCTGAAAATATTTAGTATCAATTAACTCTTTGTACAGCAACTACATAAAATTCCACATATGTTTATATATATATATATATATATATAATTCTTCTGTACGTATATAAAACATGTAGTCAATATACCCATTTCACCATTCAAAAATTAAAAGAGTCAACATGTTTCAACAGCGATGCTGTCATTTTCATGACTAAATATTTAGTCTTGAAAACGACAGCATCGCTGTTGAAATTAGTCTTAAATTGTTGAAACATGTTGACCCTTAAATTGTATTTGGTGAAATGGGTACATTGACTACATGCTTTATGATTTCATCACCAAGAATTTCATTGTTTATTAAATGTCACTGAACTGCTCGTAAACGACTGGGCTGATTTTGATGAAATTTGTGTGTGAGTGTTTGAGTAGGTTCCTCGGTGGTTTAGATTCACAATTGCGCCCTCTAAATCCATTAGGTGTAGGAGTTCACCTGAAGTAAACATTTAAAAATCACTCTAGCGGTCACAATTTTCGATGTTTAACAACGAAACTCAGTACATCGTATTAAAATAAACCGAGGTAGGTATTATCCAGCATGCCAATCTGTCACGATATGAATTTAGAATTCTTTCCGGCAACAACTGACAAAATACCTTATCTTATATATATATATATATATATATATATATATATATATATAATTTTAATTTATCTTGTACTTTCTTTATCAGCCTCCATTGTGTTATTAATTTAATTATAAATAATTTATAATTGTTAATATCTGTATACTTTGAACATGGTAAAGTGTTAGAGAAGACACTGTGGCCTTACTATATGAAGAAAATAAACCATTATTATTATTATTATTATTATTATTATTATTATTGCTATTATTGTTATTATCATCAATATTATTCCATTTCATTAATTTAGTTTCACCTCTTACCTTACAGCTACTTTTTAAATGCCACACGGCACCCGGACTTAAAAGTGGCACGACATGTTGAAGAGGGCTTTTAAACTATGGGTCACAAACATACATGGTTTTCTTTTTTTTTACCACACAAGGGTATAGAGGGTCTCCTCGAATGAGTGATCAGCTCAATGTCAGGGTTTCCTCCGCCGATACAACACAACGATAAAACGAAATACACCATTCACACATATTCACACTAAACATGGCGAATATGATAATCATGATTATGATGGTCAGATGATGTTCGGTGAATTTTTGGGTCTTAAACTTTCCTGACAATTGCTTAAAGGTGAGAAATAACCCCGAGAAAATCTATCGCCCAAGAAACTTGGCCCGACAGGTTATGGAACCCGGGTTCGCTGTGAACAAGGCAGCAACGCTACCTCGTGACCACAGCAGTGTACAGTATTATATTATTATAGATAGATAGATCATCGGTAGATTAATGCCTTTGACAACGTCTGATTCCTAATAGCCAAATTTGTCGGTCATTATTATCATTATCATCATTAGCATTATTGTTACTATTATCATCAGCATTATTATTATTATCATTAGCAGTATTGTTAACAATATTATCATTAGTATTATTATTTTTATCAGCATTATTATTATTATAATAATAATAATTATTATTATTATCGTAAACACAATTATTATTATCATTATCATTTTTATTATCATTATCAATATAATTAGTATTAGCAGTATCATTAGCATTATTATTATCATTATCATTATCATTAGCATTATCATTAGAGTTATTATTATTATAATTATTATTATTAGCATTATTATTATCATTAGCATTATTATTATCATTATCATTATTTTTTATTATTGATTTCGTACATCTCAATGATGGATAAATCATATTTGAAGAGAAAAATTATACGCTCAGACCGGGACTTGAACCCGGGACTTGGTCTAGAGAACCAAGGGTCCCGGGTTCAAGTCCCGGTCTGAGTGTATAATTTTTCTCTTCAAATATTATCATTATTATTATCATTATTATTATAATTAGGACTATTATTACCATCATCATTAGCACTATCATTATTATCACTTACATTATCATTAGCATTGTTATTAGCATTAGCATTATTATTATCATTATCATTAGCATTATCATTCTCATTATTATTTTCATTAGCATTATTATTATAATTAGGATTATCATCATTAGCACTATCATTATTATCACTTACATTATCATTAGCATTGCCATTATCATTAACATTATTATTATTATTAGCATTATTATTATCATTAGCATTATTATTATCATTATCAATAGTATTATCATTATTATTATAATTAGGACTATTATTATCATCATAATTAGCATTATCATTATTATCACTATCATTATCATTGTTATTAGCATTAGAATTATTATTATTATCATTAGCATTATCATTCTCATTATCATTAGCATTATTATTATCATTATCATTGGTATTGTTATTAGGATTAGTATTATTATTAGCATTATCATTATTATTATCATTAACATTATTATTATCATTATAATTATTATTATCATTATTATTATAATTAGGATTATTATTATCATCATCATTAGCATGATCATTATTATCATTAGCATTATTACTATTATTATCATTAGCATTAATCATTATCATTAGTATTGTTATGAGGATTAGTATTGTTATTGGCATTATCATTATTATTATTATCATTAACATTATTATTATTATCATTAGCTTATTATTAGCATTAGCATTATTATTATCATTATCATTATTATTATCATTATTATACTAAATAATAATAATAATTATTATTATTATTATTAGTATTATTATTAACATCATTATTATTAGCATTAGCATTATTATTATCATTATCATTATTATTATTATTATTATCATTAGCATGGTTATTATCATTGGCATTATTATTAACATTAACATTAATATTTAATTATCATTATCATTGTCATCATTATCATTGACATCATTATCATTATTATTATACTAACGTATTTCATTAGATTCCTAAAATAATACAAATACTAAGTTACATCAATTTAATTCTCCCCCCCATAAATGTGAAAATTAGCACCTGAATGCAAGAGCTGGCACTTAATTTAGTGGCGTTGTGATTTCCACTGAATTTACTGAGAACGTTTGCCAAGAGAAGCTCATCTGATATCCTTAGAATGAGGCTACGTAAGATTGCAGGACTGATAAAAACGTGAGGGTTTTGGTACATTTCCAAGCTACACCCTTACCCTACCAACCTACGGATAATGGAGACCCAAGTGTTTGGAATTCCGCTCCTATAAGACGTTTGTAACGGAACGTGATGCATATGTTAGAACACTTGGTACAAACCTAGTACCAAATACACAAAAGTACGCTACTTTTAATACCAACTTGACTCATTAAAATCCGCCACTCAGGATCAGCATTAATTTCTCAGGAAGTGAAATTGTTTGTCCGTTTTTGCTGGTTTATACATTATATATTTCAACTTCTATTTAAAATTTGTGTATACACTATTGTTATAGAGAAACGAAAATCTAACAACCGTTATAATAATTTTTAAATGTCAGGTTTCGGGTAAAACCTCACTTTTAATGATCGGGCCTATTCGATTTCTGGAAAACACATTCAGCGTTTTATTTAAAATGTGCATAACGAGTTTTGTGGCTAAAAACTTACAATTGCGGCTGATAGAGATATTTATAAATTTCTGTTAAGACGAATCTCATTTCTAATGGTTCTATTTTCGCTTTAACTCGACTATACTTTTCTTAATTGAATTCTAGATGCCAGAAGTGTTTCAAAATAATTTTTTGTCACTAGAGCGTTAAAACACGTACACGCCCGCACACAAATATATATATATATATATATATATATATATATATATATATATATATATATTGCGGGGGCCGTTTTCGGTAGAGCAATGAGTTTAGGGGACAATCATTACTAACAATGATGATAACTACTTGTCGATTAGAATAACTTAGAATTTAATTGTGTTTTAATATCATAAATTTATTTCACTCTATGATTGAAGTTGATACAACAAAAATTATTTTGCTTATTATACCGAATGAAACAACTCTAAATCTGGCCTGAAGATTCTCAGAAACTTGTATGCTATTAACACTTTATCGTAAATAATGTCACGACAAATCATCCATTAATTCACGAAGTGACGAGTGAATTTTTCTCCAGAAGTTGGAAATTAGGAGTGGCTTTGTTAGGTTTAACGAATAAAATGAAGCTGTATACTCAAAAAACATCATTTAAATATAGTTATTTTAAAATATTTATATATTTAATATAAACGGCGATGTTTGAAAACAAATCTGAAATGTGTGGTACTGTTTAATTTGTTTATTCACTGCAAATTGAACGTATTATGTATTGCCAAATAGGATCGCAATATTGAAAGAATGCACCCTACTGGGAAAAAGAAAAGAAACACATCAAACTGTATATTATAACGAACATTATAGGTTATTATTTTTTTAGTAAACAACTTCAGTAAAATAATTAGTTAAAAACACAATTATTAAACACAAAATTAACAAATGTGTAGTGCGAAGGAATTTGTTAATTACTTGCTATATTCGATGTATTTATTGGAGAGTCAGTCACTGCAAAATAATGCTCTGACCTGTTCAGAATATTAAAAAGGAGAACCTTCCTTTATCACAAAAGCAGGAAGTGGTTAAGGAAATTCTATAAAGAGCGAGACGAAACACGACTGTCATTGGTTGTAAAACAAAATTAATTGAAACATGATTGATAATTGACTTCCATTTTGGGCATGAGTTAAATATTCTGCGTAAGTACGACGCTCCTTAGGACACTCTTTTAATTATCACGATCCTTGCTATTAATGGTCATGTAAAACTGCGTACACGTATAAGAAGGTTTATTCTCCTAAATTTATAATAATTTTACAATTTGATCATTTCATATTTATCATAAGTAATGCCACGAGTGATTTCCAAATTATCGATAAATTCACGACTCACGAAGTGAGGAGTGAATTTATCTAGAGAATTTGGAAATCAAGAGTGGCATTTGTTAGGACTATTTAACGAATAAAATTAAGCTGTTTACTCACAAATCATTATTTAACTATAGTTATTTTAAAATATTTATATATTTAATGTAAACGGCGATGTTTGAAACAAATGAGAAACGATAGGTACGCTTCTACTGCTTCTTTTGTTTATCACTGCAACCAGATCATACTATTTATTGCCAAAGGAACGCAATATTGTAAGAATGCTCTCTAGTGGAGAAAAAATGAAACACATCAATCTGTATATTAATTCATTTTTGATGTCGTATGATGTAAATATGACAATTATATTTTTCTCGATTATTACCTGGGAAAAAATACATTTAAGAAAGTGCAAACAGTGGTTTCTTTTTTTGGTGTGTATAATCAATGCTACAAATGTTGACATGTAAGCACTATTATATACAATCTGGTAGCCGTATTTGTTATAGGCTCAGTCACTGCAAAATAACGGTCAGACCTGTTCAGAATATTAAAAAGGAGGAGCTTTGTTTAATATATGATAATCCTAACACTGATAAATATTTCGTGAAACACGACTCTGATTGGTTGTAAAACAGGAATCATTGAAACGTGATTGGTCATTGACTCCCATTTGGGGCATGAGTTAAATAGTCGCGGAAATAATATTATATTATTTACCTGTTTACTGGGAATGATCAGAATAGTATCAGTATTACTCCAGTCATCACAAATCTCATACGAAGGAAAAAACTAAGTAAAACATTTAAATGTTTACTAGAGATCGGAAACTACTTTCCATATTAAAACAAATTTTAACTTGAAAGTAAACAAAAAACATTGCATTTAAATCGTTCGTTTATTTTTATAAAATCGTTAAGATATACAGCATCTGTTTTCATTCAAGACGAAGAAGTTGGCGAATTTTAATATTGGCGACACTTTAAAATCGCATTATAAAAGTCATTAGCTTAATATATTTCTCTTAAAGAAAAAAACATACGACTTTTATTTACAGATGATTTTAATAGAATACATATTCTATAGGTGTAGCAATGATTCCTGAGGAATGAAATTTGTAATGAGAGCTTAGATGCGAGTCCTGTACTAACCAGTTGTAGGTCTCAGCC
This sequence comes from Diploptera punctata, assembly GCA_030220185.1. Taxonomy (NCBI): domain Eukaryota; kingdom Metazoa; phylum Arthropoda; class Insecta; order Blattodea; family Blaberidae; genus Diploptera; species Diploptera punctata. The sequence goes on along the minus strand of JASPKZ010003847.1, from coordinate 3,857,496 downwards.
AATAGGAAGTATGACCACACGTCATTGCTAACTCCCCCCTCGCTAGCTGCTCGCTAGCGAATATCAAATACAGTCACTGCTAAATATTTTTAAAATCTCGCTACAAAAATTAATTAATATAGGTAATCTTTATCGTAGACTGCGATGGGCAGGACATGTGGCACGAATGGGGAATGAAATACGTGCATGGAAGCTTCTTGTCCGAAAACCAGAGGGTAAACGCCCAGTTGGTAGACCAAGAATGAGGCGGGAGAATAACATTAACTATGAATTGAGGGACGTAGATTTTACAGGGAATGATTGAAAAACATTAGCTCAGGATAGGGTTGTATGGAGAGATTATGTCCGCGCGGCAATGAACCTACGAGTTCGATAGTGCCCGTGAGTTAGGACATCTTTATACTTGGAGGAAGTATATTCACTATATATATATATATATATATATATATATATATATATATATATACACACACTGTATATTTGGTTTATATCTCTCTGTTAATGTTTTAAATAACCACTAAATGTCACTTTAATTTAAACCATCTATAGTCTTCCCCGCGCCTTAGCCATGTGATTAAGACAAGATGTCTTGGCGCAGAGCTACGGGACTTGCGCTGGCTCGAGTCTCCATGGGGGAAGAAATGTTCTCAAGGAATTTCTGCCAGTATGGGACCGGTGCCCACCCAGCATCATGAGACATTTGGGTGGATATAATAAGTAGCGGCTCCACGTTGAGAAGACCCGATATTCACATTGCACTATAATTTTAAGACTTGAGGCAGCAAGTGTACAAAATATTTTAATTACAGTCTACGGTTTAAAATATAAAATCAACACATCCGCGTCTCACTATAATTCTCTATGGACTGTACATGTTTTGTAAGATGAACTGTTTTGTTTGTACGCGTGGCAGGCAGAGAATTCACAGCTGAGCAGTCTGGATAGGCTCTTCCTTCGATTCGGTCAAGGACATTCTTCAAAATCCCTTGCGCGACCTATACCTTTTTTTACAACTGGCATTGTTCATTTGCTCGCAATTTCCATTCCATTTTCTCTAAGCAGACCTCTTCGTAAAATCGCGTTCCTTTCATTGCTTCATAGGCTTGGTATAATTGTGTTTTGGTAGTTGTCATATCTTTCACTCTGGGAACAAGGGAACTGCCAACCATTGCATGCCGAAATCTATCTTGAAATTTCACCCAGAGAAACGTTGTGATGTACCAATGCCGTGTCCAAATTGTTTCTGCTTAACTGCAAGATATTAAAATCCAGCGCCAAATCTCTCATTTAAACTATAGGGAAGTAACACAACTCGTGAATTGGTAGATTGCATAACACTCACTACTGCCTTCCGCTCCGCATCCCGCCTCATTCCACTCCGCTGTTACTCACGCTCTGCTCAGTACAGTGGATTGTCAATGCTGGATTCTACCTTCGATTTCTGTATCTTGCAGATAAAATCTGCAAATTCTTGGTTCAGCAAAATGCTTCTCTGGAGGAAATTTTAAGACAGGTTTCGGCTAGCAATGATTGACAGTTTTCTTGTTAGTATAGGCCTATGGAACAGTGCTTTAATGTGAAGAGAAGTTCCCTAATATGAATACAGAGGGATTGAAAAAGTGTCTGCACTTGAACTGAGTGTTTGAAGTTGTAAGAACACTAGCTTGTAAATCTGGAGATTTTGGGTTCAAATTCGGCTTCAGGCATTTTTCTTTAGTAAATAATCACGCCATGGAAACAACAGACTCAGTCGCAAATTGTATTTTTATAGACAAACGAAACGAAGGAATTTGTTTACAAACCCTTCTTTCGGAGTTTGACGCCATCTATTAGAATCAATATTGCACTATGTGCTGAGTGAATTGTTTCACTTTCATATGTATTGAAAAAAAAACAAAAATAATCAGTTCTAGAGCTGTAAAAAAACGTAATTCTAAAAGCATGATCATGCTTCGATGTGGCTCAATCTGATATGACATTACTTACTTACTTTACTCACTGGCACTATCGAACCCGTAGGTTCATGGCCGCACGGTCATAAGCTCTCCATACATCCCTATCCTGAGCTAATGCTTTCTAATCATTCCCTGTATAATCTACTTCCCTCAAATCATAGTTAATGTTATTCTCACACCTCATTCTTGGTCTACCAACTGGGCGTTTTCCCTCTGGCTTTCCTACAAGAAGCTTCCATGCAAGTCTCCCATTCCCCATACGTGCAACATGGCCTGCCCATCGCAGTCTACGAGACTTAACTGTTCTTATTATATCTGACTTCCTATAAAGACCATGTAGTTCATTGTTATGTAGTCTTCTCCGTGTGTGTGTACTGATATGACATTATTGGGAAAATAAATAAAAGTATTCTAGCGAAATAGAATCAGCTAGAAAACACACAAATTCAATACCGTGCCTTGCATTGCTCTGGTTATGTGGATTTAAACGAAACGAAGAAAACACATGATTTTTACTGTTTTATTTATTGTGCAGCTAGTAGATTGACTACATTCCTTGTTTGTCTGTTTTAGATTAGATTAGATTAGATTAGATTTATTTAGCCTGGTGGAGTTAAGGCCATGTGGCCTTCTCTTGCACTCACCAGGACAAACATATATTACATAAGAATATAACAATCTTAATTAACTCTAATATTAAACACTAAGTAAAAATTTGATCAAAAGATAATATGTAATATACATATTACGATCTATAATACAACCAGTTAATATTAGTTAAAATTAAGACTAAAGCTAATAATAAAATGTATACAAGCAAGGCATATTAAATTGTCCCTGTCTAGTGTATATAAAAAACAGGAAAATAATGAGATATAGAAAACTAATTTTACGATTATACAATATTTAAAACAAAACAAATAAAAATATTTGTTATTCTTAATATTATTTACATAAATAATTAAATATATTAATATTGCTAAAAGAATACTATCAGTGAGGTGTATAAGTTAGTTTGTTATTAAATAATTCTTTAGTTTGTTTTTGAAGGATGTTATAGTTTGACAGTCTCTGACATAGGGCGGAAGGGAATTCCATGTTTTGGTAAGTGACACCGTAAAAGATAATGAATAATATACAGTGTGATGAGGAGGGATATAAAGGACAATGTGCTGATGGGATGGAGTGTCAAGCTTATGTGTGTCGGATAGTCTGATGAAGCGGCGTGATAAATAATTAGGCGATGATGTGTGAAGTATTTTATAGAGAAGGGATAGGGAATGGACAGTTCTACGATCTCTTAGACGAAGCCACGATAATTGTTCCAGGGACGGTGTAACATGGTCAAATTTTCGAATACCACAAATAAAACGTGCGCAAGAATTATGAACACGTTGAAGTCTTTGAGTGGAAATAATATTTATGCATAAACATAAAGATCAGACGATTTACCGACTCTGGAGCATGCAACGTATAATTGCCCATGAGAGAAGCAATCGTTTTCTACATTAAAACCGCACACTTGGAAAGATTGTCTTTCACCTTTTAGTCATAGCGAAGCCAAAGCGAGTAGGAAATTAAGATCGTTTGAACTCGGACACGAGCATATTGAATTTAACGTAGTGTCAACATTTAATTTTACCACAAAACACGTGGGTATTCGAATGCAGCGTTGTGTCAAAATGTCAAGTCAACTGATCGAGTACTTTTCTAGTTTTGCGAGCACAACTTACGCAGACTAAATTTCATGTAGGCCCATAACTCACTAATACTACTTTTTAAGAATTAATAATGCGTTTTTGCATTATTTAATAAAAATTGAGTTAGGATTTGTTAATATATTTACCTAATGCCTTGTATAAAAAGCGTAGATTAATTCATTGTAGTTTATTACTTTCTTTATATTTTTTTTTCTTTTCTTTTTATGTATAGTAGATTCGAGCTGTTCCTTTTTTTATTCATTGTATCATTAATTTAATTTTAATTGTATTTAGTTTCATTCTATTATTAGACATTAATTTCATTATTATTCAATATGACAGATAATTAATTGTTCAATGACTATTATTGTAACTTTTTTTTGTATTCATATGTAACATATGTTTGTCCTGTTTAATATGACTATTATTGTATTTTTTTTGTATTCATGTGTAACATATGTTAGTCCTGTTTAATATGACTATTATTGTATTTTTTGTATTCATATGTAACATATGCTTGTTCTGGTGAGTGGAAGAGAAGGCCACTTGGCCTTAACTCCACCAGGCTAAATAAATCTATTCTAATTCTAATTTTATTCTAAGATTTTAACTTCAGAATAAAGTTCGTAGTGACATTTTTGGATCAAAGAGAGACGAATAGACAGGCGATGGAGAAAACTAGGTAACAGTGAGCTACATGATTTTCATTGGAAACAAGATATAATAAGAACAGTTAAGTCTTAGATTGCAATGGACACGAATGGGGAATGAAAGAGAGGCATGGATATTTCTTGTAGGAAAATCAGAGGGAAAGCCTCCAGCAGGTAGGCCAAGAATAAGATTGGAAGATAACATTAACCATGATTTGAGCAAACTGATTATTCAGAAGATGACTGGAAAACATTAACTTAGGATAGAGATATATGGAGCAAGATGTTATACACTTGGCTATGAAGCTACGGGTTCGATAGTGCCACTGAGTTTGTTTAGTTTGTTGAATTCCGTAATTTTCAATTTTGAAAGAGTCAGGAGTAAAATTGTACTAGAAAATAAAATTTTGGAGCTGATGAATAATTTTACATATCTAGGATGCAATATCTCATATGAAGAAGAAAAGGATGTAAATGCAAAAAATCCAAATTTTTAAAAATTTTAGGGTCAATAAATTCTATCTTCAAGCCACAGTTAGTCCAAAAACATTCAAAACTAAAAGTGTATAAAACACTGACTCTTCCAACTCTTTTGTATGGTAGCGAAGTATGGACGTTGAAAGAGAAGGATATACAGAGACATACATCTGCTGAAATGAGATACCTTCGGAGGACTACAGGATACACACTACTAGATTACGAAAAAAGACATCTTAGAAGAATTACACATGGAACCTTTAGAGAACAAAATGTCTGATTATAAGTCAAGATGGATGCAACATGTTCATCGAATGGAAGATCACAGGACACCCAAACAAATGTTAAGATATCAACCTGCAGGAAGAAGAAGACCAGGACGTCCACTCAAAATGCTACTAGATGGTGTTTCTCTTGAGGCCTAAACAGGTCAACAAATTGCCTAAATTCGTGAATATACTATGATAATGATGAAATAGTTAATTTATTCTAGGTAGGCTTAGGCGTGTATAAAAAGGAATGCATGTTTATTCTTTATAGACTTCTAAATCGGTCAACCGTTCTTCACGAAAATTTGTAGATACAGGTTTTCAGATATGGAGAGTGTTTAGCCAATATCTATTACGTTCTAAGCCACTCGGTGAAGGAATTCACAAGAAACGAATATTTAAATATCGCTCTAATAGTTACAGGTTTTGAAATTTCACAGCGAAAAATCAGAGAAATCTGACCGTTAGAAGTGGAGATTTACCTGAAATTCTAAATTAAAAATGTATTCTAGACACTGCCAAGTTTAGTTCGCCAAAGGGCATTCTTATCTAACTAAATAACTAACTAACTCACTGGCACTATCGAACCCGTAGGTTCATGGTCGTGCGGACATAACCTCTCCATATATCACTATCCTGAGCCAATGTTTTCCATTGATCCCCTGTATAATCTACTTCCCTCAAATCATACTTAATGTTATTCTCCCACCTCATTCTTGGTCTACCAACTGGACGATTCCCCTCTGGTTTTCCTACAAGAAGCTTCCATACACGTCTTTCATTCCCCATTCGTGCCACATGTCCTGCCCATCGTAGTCTACGAGACTTAACTGTTCTCATTATATCTGGCTTCCTATAAAGGCCATGTAATTTACTGTTATGCAGTCTTCTCCATTCATCTGCCTGTTCATCTCTCTTTGGTCCAAAAATTTTCCTTCCGATTGAGGGTCTTTCCACTTTTCAGCGGTTGCCCTTTTACCAGCCGGCTGCTGGCCCTTCACATCCACATGTGTCAATCACAGAGGTAGATGATCAATAGCCAGTATAGGGGTGACATGTGGTTAGCATGTCGAGTCCCCCAGCCGTTATAGCTGGTTCCTCAACCTGGAGCCGCTACTTATTGTAGCTACCCAATTGCCTCACGATGCTGGGTGGGCACCGGTCCCATACTGGCCGAAATACCATGAGAAAATTTCTTCCCCCATGGAGACTCGAACCAGCGCAAGTCCCGTAGCTCTGCGCCAAGGCTTCCTACCTTAACCGCGAACTTTATTCTCCAATACTCGTAATCTCCTTTCCTACCTTAAAGTAAGAGTCCATGTTTCGTATCCATATAATATAACTGGTAGAATAATATTTTTAGATATTTTCAGTTTAATATTTTTTTGAAAGGAGTTGGGATGTGAAGAGTCTCTGTAATGCAAATATAGCACGCATTTCCAGAATTGAGCCTATGTTTAATTTCCTTGTGCATCCCATTCCTGTTTGTGATTATTGTCTCTATGTATTTTAATTCAGCCCTTTCCTGAAAATTTCCCTCATTTGTCATTAGCTGTCCATTTCCATTATATAATGTATTTTTATGTGTCACCATATATTTAGTTTCTTCTCTCTCTAGGGTATTCCATACAATTTAACTAAACCTTAATACTTCATTTACTTAGGAGTAGGAGCGAATGTCATGAATTCACTACTTCATTTTAAAATTGGTATTATATAATATATAAATATCATTTTTTAATGAACGGCGTTGTGGACTAGTGTTCATTTCCTTGCCTCTGGTACCGAGGGTAGCGGATTCAAACCTGACCGAAGTGCATGGAATTTTTAGAATAGAAAATTCCAAGAAGTAATTCCTCCGGGAGACCTTTAAGACGAGGGTCCGGAGTCTGAAGACTTTTAGACGTAAAAGAACTTTACACCTGAATAAACAGACCTGTAATAAAAATTTACCGACCTTCATTATCCTAGTAATACCTTAGTTGCCTTCTGGATGTCTCATTGAGTCAGAATGTTGATCGCATAACATCCACGACATCTTTAGAGAAATAAGCGTAAGTAAATTAACTTGGTGTGGTAACTTGTAACAACTATATGTAGACTTCAAAAAAGCATATGATTCAATTAAGAGGGAGAAGTTATATAGTATCCTGCTGGAGTTCGGAATTCCTAAAAAGTTAGTTAGACTTATACGAATGTGTCTAAATGGCTCAACGAGTAGGGTGCGTGTAGGCAAACAGTTTTCAGACACTTTTGAAATCCAGAATGGGTTGAAGCAAGGAGATGCACTATCTCCTCTACTATTTAATTTTGTACTAGAGCATGCCATTAAATCTTTAGAGAATGAGGAAGGCTTACAACTGAATGGTATTAATAAGCTGTTTAGTTTATGCTGATGATGTAGTACTACTGGCCGATAGCGAGGAGATACTAAAGGCCAACACGCACACCACTATTGAGTAACACTAAGAAATTAGGACTGGAAGTAAATATCAGTAAAACTAAATATATGGTCACACGTAGAAATACATTATATAATGGAAATGGACAGCTAATGACAAATGAGGGAAATTTTGAGGAATTGGCTGAATTCAAATACCTAGGAACAATAATCACAAATAGGAATGAGATGCACAAAGAAATTAAACATAGGCTCAATTCTGGAAATGCATGCTATTATGCATTGCAGAGACTTTTGATGTCCCAACTCCTTTCAAAAGCGTTAAGCTGAAAATATATAAAACTATTATTCTACCAGTTACATTATATGGGTGTGAAACATGGACTCTTACTTTAAGGGAGGAAAGGAGATTAAGAGTATTTGAGAATAAAGTTCTTAGGAAAATTTTTGGACCAAAGAGAGATGAACAGACAGGTGAATGGAGAAGACTACATAACAATGAACTACATGGTCTTTATAGGAAGCCAGATATAATAAGAACAGTTAAGTCCCGTAGACTGCGATGGGCAGGACATGTTGCGCGTATGGGGAATGAAAGACGTGCATGGAAACTTCTTGTAGGAAAGCCAGAAGGAAAACGCCCAGTTGGTAGACCAAGAATGAGGTGGGAGAACAACATTAACTATGATTTGAGGGAAGTAGATTATACAGGGAATGATTGGAAAGCATTAGCTCAGGATAGGGATGTATGGAGAGCTTATGTCCGTGCGGCCATGAACCTACGGATTCGATAGTGCCAGTGAGTAAGTAAGTAAGTAAGTGGTAACTTGTAACAAAGCAGAAGGTAAAGTCCAACACTGGGATATTACTTAATTATAGATACAGGTAGTATCATATGCCGAATTAAATACATTAACTAACTAGCACTATCGAACCCGTAGGTTCATGACCGCACGGATATAACCTCCCCCACCTCATTTTTGGTCTACCATCGTGGCGTTTTCCCTCTGATTTTCCTATAAGAAGCTTCCATGCCCCTCTTTCATATCCAATTCGTGCAACATGCCCTGCCCACCTTAGTCTACGCGACTTAATTATTCTTTTATATTTTGTTTCTTATAAAGATCATGTAGCTCACTGTTATGTAATTTTCTACATTCACCAGTCTGTTCACTCTCTTTGGTCCGAATATTTTCCTAACAACTTTATTTTCAAATACTCTTAATATTTTCTCCTCCCTTAAAGTACGAGTCCATATTTCACATTCATATAAAGTAACTGGGAGAATAAGAGTTTTATATATTTTCCGTTTAATTCAAGTTAGGACGACAAGGGATCCTGTAATCTAAAATAGCAAACATTTCCAGAATTAGGCCTATGTTTAATATCTTTGTACATTTCATTCTTATTTTTAACTATTGTTCATAGATATTTGAATTCAGCCACATCTTCAAAATTCCCCTCATTTGTCATTAGCTGCCCATTTCCATTATATATCTCTATGTAGTCCACCGCTGTGGTCTCGAGGTAGTGTCCTGCCTTGTCACGCAGCGGGCCCGGGTTCGATCCCCGGTCGGGGCAGTTTTCTTGGTGAGATTTTTATCGGGGTTTTTCCTCATCTGTAAGACAAATATCAGGAAAATTTTAAGGCCCAAACGGTCCCCGAAATCATATGGCCATCACATTCATTATCATCATCATCCTTCACCGGTGTGGAAAGCAATGGGAAGCTACCACACCTAGAATTCCCTAGTAAAGCTGCAAACATAGCATGAGAATGCTATGGTTACAGTGAAGGACCTGCCTTCGGGCACAATTACTATGGATGGACCTCTATGTGTGAAAGTGTATTTAGTTTTATTGATGTTTACTTTCAGGCCCTATTTCTTAGTGCTACTCAGTAGAGAGTGCGCGTTGTCCCTTAGTATCTCCTCGCTGTCACCTAATGATGCTAAATTTCATTTTACAATTGGAGACGTCTTTTCCTTGTAGCATGGTCACAACTGTATTTGAAAATATTCGCATTTACTTACTAGTAATTTGGGATCCTTATGTGGATTTACAATGAAATTCAATTTTTTTTATTGCCGAGAATATAGGAAAGCCAGTTTGATATTATAGTTGAGAAACACTTCAAATATTTGTGATAAAAGTTTTGCATTTAACAAAAAATATAGTAAAAAAGCTGGAAAGTTTTTTTGTGTCATTTATAGAGCCAGTAAAACTTGGTGTTGTATGAAAGTGATGAAGTCCCGGTGGGGTTATAGCAACATACGACAGCACATAGCAATTTCAAACTTGAAAACAACAAAAACTGTTCTCCACAAATTCCAGCACAGGATTGAGGTCATGAAACCAATACACTATGTATAACAAGTGTGAGAAAAATTATCAGTCAACCTTTCTTGGAATTCAGATCACATTATTCAGAGGAGTCAGTTGTAAATAGGGTGAAAAATGTGTTTTCTAATGCCACCCACTGAACTTTACTTACTTCGAGTTCCGCACTGGCGGATAGATAGCGTTAATGTTGTTTATTTGCACGCTTTATATTAGCTTGACCTATATCTATCTATGTAGCGGAATCTTTCAACACGATTTTCACCCACTTAAAAACATTGGATCGACTTGAATCTTTGTATACTTGTAAAGAACCAATAACAATACAATAATTTCATAAATGATATATAATATATAATAGGTTGCGGACTTATTGACTTTTTAGTCCATCGTTGTAAGAAATTAATATTATATCCTCTAATTGTTCCGTCGGTAGAGTGGTGGAGTGAAGTGGTATATAATTTCAGTAATCCATAGGTCGCTGGTTCAAATCCGGCCCGGAGGATTTTTTAGAAGATATTATAATAATATTAGATAATAATAATTTAAAAAATATATAATTATATTCGTGCCTAGACACTAAAAATATCGTAAGGAATTAAATCTTCATGGGATTCCGGTTTATGACAATCAATTAAACTAAAAATAAAAAAACAAATAATAGTTTTAAAAAACTGAAGCAACACGCTTTATTAGAAAACCAAACTAAAACATAAAAAATAAATAATAGTTTAAAAAATCTAAAGCAACACGTTTTATTAGAAAACCGAACTAAAAAATGAAAAATAATTTTAATTTCCAACACGCTTGGGATTAAATTAAAGTGATCAACAAAACAAAATCATCTCCAACACATCTAGAATAAAACTAGAGTTATATATATATATATATATATATATATATATATATAAAAATTACCATCAAAAGCGTGGGGTGCTTTTTATGGTATTTACGTTTTCTTCTTAGATACTTTACTTTTACCAATATCGGTTTATTATCAAATATACTAATTGTTAAAGAGCACTCCACGCTTTTGATGGTAAAATTATTTTTATAGATAACTCTAGTTTTATTCTAGATGTGCTGGAGATGACTTTTTTGTTGACCACTTTAATTTTATCCCAAGCGTGTTTGAAATTAAAATGATTTTTCATTTTTTAGTTCAGTTTTCTAATAAAGCGTGTTGTTTTAGTTTTTTACCAATGGAAGGGACTATTATTATGCTTTCAAGTCTTATATGAGAATTTCCCATAAGGGAAAATTTTCTATAGGATCGTAACAGGCCTTGGCCTAATACTTGAAAGGAAGAAGAAGAAGAAGAAGAACTATCATTTATTGTTTATTTTTTATTAATTAAATAAAAATAAAACGTAGTTTTATTTGATTTTCATATTTATTATATAATTCAGTGACAGCTGTTTCGGTACCTTCAGAAGAAGGTACAGTGTACCGAAACAGCTGTCACTGAATTATATAATAAATATGAAAATCAAATAAAATTACGTTTTATTTTTATTTAATTAATTAATATGGATTTTCATCAAGTAAACACCAACACAATTGATTGTTTATTTTTTAGTTTGGTTTTCTAATAAAGTGTGTTGTTTTAGTTTTTTTAAAACTATTATTTATTTAAATTGTTAGACACCACTATACGTACATGATGTATTCTTGTATTCTGTACAGGATGGAATGTACGATGTATGTTTGGATAGTGAGTAGGATGTTGTATGAGGAATGATGATGAATGATCTTTGTGAATACGTCATAGTCACAAGGGCTCATGTCTGGAGCTATTACTTACTAAATGTGAAAAACATTGAATGTATTGATAAAACATTATTATTTTTGAGACTTTTAAAGTTACAGATTTATACAACAAAGACCGCTCAACAAATGTTTTTTTTATTATATACAACTTTCCTCATTAGAGGATTGCCTCAAGGACAAAGTGATAGAGACAATTTATTTTCGAAATAAAAAAATACATTTTCTAAATACATTAAAAAAATTCTAATTGTAATTTAAGTATACATAGTATAAAGTGGAAATTTTGTAAAGACGGTTTCTTAAAATTGAAATTGATCCTCTAATGGCAGCGATGGCAATAATAGTAAGATACTCCCTGTCCAAATCTAAGGAATTCCAAAATTTAGCTAAGAATCCTAGTATAGTACATCTTGTCCCAATCATCAATCATGTGACAGTTATACTATCTAATTGGTATTTATCTTTGTAATAGTTAATTGTTGGATCATATATGGCTTTCTTTTCACAGTCAACTTCCTCAGGTTGACCACTACGAGTCTCAAAAAGGATTGTGGGATCTAATATCAAATCAATTTTAGAAGATGGTCTAAATGCAATAATATCTATTCGTCTATTACTTCCATTAGTGGCCACGCCATGAACTTCCTGTATATCCATAATATCGCAAGGCTTCTGCCATCATATTTAGAATAGTGTGGTGCCGAATATTTCTCCAAACGGACAAGCCCCAAGGACGTGTGCAAGGGTTTCATGTTCTCTGCGACAACGTCTACAAAGAGTATAGTCCCTAGAACTGCCCGGCAAAGAAATACTGTTTCCGACATAAGTTCCAGTTGTACTGTAAATATACTTGTAGCCTATGTTATTACTTCGCCGACTCCGTCTCTAAAGGGAACCGTGGTGAAATTTTTACCCGACATATGACTGAATTGTCTATGGAAGTGTCAGTGATGGAAATATTTTTCAAAGGCTACATGGTATTTTAAGGGAAAGAAGACTTGATATAAGGTAAGATGATACCAATAGAACTGGTCAACATGTTGTTTGTCTCATGAGTACCAATAGTTTTACTTAATGCAGTTTTTATCGTGTTTTCAAATATTATTCGAAATTTCTCCATCATCCACAGTTTTTATTTCAATTTGAATTAATGGATGTAAATAATTATTTTTAACGTTTTGTGTCCATTGTAAAATAAAACAAAATGAGCTAACTCAAATGGTTTTCAGCTATGGAAAAGAGATATCAAGGCAAATGGAATTCTAATATGCTGGCCGATTATTGTTGGACCATCAAGAGGGATGCTCCACAGATGAAATATAACACAAAATCGTCATTTCTTACTTTCTAGGTAAGTCTGAATGTTCGAATATTGTGTAGTTACGAATGTAGAAAATATTAAAGTGTTTGAAATTATAAATGCCCATCTCTCGGAAACCTTGCGTGATGGAGAAAACCGATATCATATTTGAATTCAGAAGACACAATACTATCAGAATCACATACGTTTCTTTCTGAGAAAAAAAATTGTTGCTCAGTGTAATTAGTAATCTCCATTTCTTAATTTTTATGATAAAAATTATATATGTGCCTACTTAATTAGACGTTTTCCGGTAGGCTTTTTTCATGAAGTTGATAGATATCCTTTATTTGCCATGTTATTAGTTATACGAGGAGAATTCATGCGCCAAGCTGACTTACCTGTAAATTCTGCTGTTATTTGCCTTATGTAGGATATATTTCACTAAACTCTTTGATAATATTCAAAATAATTTTTCTCCTCGCTTTTCAAAGGTTTTCTTTTTGATGCTTCAAAAATTGTATAGGAGATGCATCCATTTGAAACAATTAAATTTCGTAATAATTAAACAATAAAATGTGGTTATTTATTTTATGTATTAAAATTATAATTATATATTTAAAAATTCCATATTACTTATTTCCACCGCTAAGGTCTCGAGGTAGCGTGCTGCCTTGACACGCAGCGGCTCCGGGTTCGATTCCCGGTCGGAACAGGCACTTAGGTGAGATTTTTCGTGGTTTTCCTCACCTTTAAGGCAAATGTCAGGAAACCTAGGGCCAAACGGTCCCGGAAAATCATCGGCCATCATCATCCTTATCATTTCACTGGTGTGGAAAGTAAGGGGAAGCTACCACACCCATAATTTCCCTAGTAAAGCTGCAAAGCATAACCTGAAAATGCTATGATTGCAGTGAAAGACCTGCCTTAGGGCAGAACACTATAGATTTTAAATATAACATGTGCTAGATAACATATATTTATTTTATTTATTTCGAGTGTTACACATCGAACTACATTTTCTTACACGCTAGAAGGTAATCAGCTGTTCGACCAATGAAAACGCAGTACGTACATCTGGTTTGTTTACATTACAACTGGAACTTAGCTCGGAAGAGGAATACAAGATTACAATGGTCACCATTAGGATCGCTAATTTACAACAGTGTTGCCATTACTTATCGAATACAAAAAGTGAAGAGAACATAGGTGAGGCTCTACTGTAAGCAAGGTGTTTGGCAACCGCTGCAATGGCTTATACAGACTGAGCGAACACGTGTCATTTCACGTCATTGTTTTGATGTATCTATGTTATCTCTATGTTTATTTACTTTGCATTGAAATACCATGTCACGTGTTTCACAACAATGGAAGCTGTACGCCTGGAGTGAAGAAGCTGCCGGCTGTTTAAGCGTCTGTCAGTCTAAAGATTTTTATTGATATATAGGACTACTTTCATGTGCAGTGTTGATAAATCTATAGTGCTTGAGATACGATTACTGCTCGAAAGTAAGCTCTCGACACATCCCTACGCTGAGTTAAATTTTCAGATTATTCACTTATAATTGGACGGCGTTATGCATCAACGGCTATGCGCCATTATCTAAATTTCGAGGAAAATACGTTTAAAGTTTAAATCAATCTTCACTATTATTATTGCGCCAAACCAACAATATTGTATATAGTAATCCATCCCATAGTAATTCTGCCCGAAGGCAGGTCCTTCACTGCAATCATAGCATTTTCATGCTATGCTTGCAGCTTTACTAGGGAATTGTGTGTGTGGTAGCTTCCAGTTGCTTTCCACACCGGTGAAGGATCATGATGATGATAATGATAAGGATGATGATGGTGATGATGGCCATATAATTTCGGGGACCGTTTGGGCTTTAAAGGTTTCCTGACATTTGTTTTACAGGTGAGGAAAAACCCAGATTAAAACCTCACCCAGAAAAACTGCCCCGTCCGGGGATCGAACCCGAACCCGCTGCGAGACAAGGCAGCACGCTACCTCAAGACCAAAGCGGTGGACGTATATTGTAAAATGGATACGAAATATAGACTCTTACTTTAATGGAGACGAATATATTAGGTCTATTTACTTCAAAATAAAAGTCCCAAGACAATTTTTAGACCAAAGAGAGATGAACAGACAGCTGAATGGAGATGACGTATGAACAGTGAGCTATATAATCTTCTTGGAAAGCCTGATATAATAATAATAATAATAATAATAATAATAATAATAGTTAAGTCTCGTAGACTACGAAGAGCAGGATTGAAATGAGGGTATAGAAACTCTTTGTATGAAAACCAGACGGAAAGCATCCAGCATATAGGCGAAGGACGAGGTAGTAGAATAACATAAAACATGATTTCTAGGAGGTAAATTATACAAGATATAATTGGAATACATTAGTTGAGGATAAGGATGTATGGTGAACTTATACTGGTGCGGCCATGAACTTACGGGTTCGATAGTGCCAGTGTGTTAGATAAATGAAATTCGTCCCTTTTTTTCAAAATATCTTATTAATTATGCATCCATTCTCATTTAAAAATACATTTTTACTTATGAAAAAAAATATATACAGTGAGATCAGTATAGCACTGGACAGAAGACGCGGGATTTGTGCTGTGTTATGAGGAAGGCTTACATGTGCAGACACGGGACTTGAAATTAGCGCTAAATAAGCAGTATGACTTGAAATGTGCGCTGACTCAGCAGTTTACGAGTACATCCGACGCATTCACGGTCACAGTCAGATAGTGTACCTCGAGTAGATAAGGTGCTCGGTCGCTTTTTCTTGTGAATTGAATGGAGTGTGTATAATGTAAATTTAATTATGCGTGCATAAGTGTAAACTGTATAAAGAGTAATACTTTTTCTACTGAACAACGTGTATTTATTTATGATCAATATTTGATAACTCAGTCTGCCAGCCAAGTACGACAACATTTTGATACACGATTCCCGAGTGTAAAAATTCCGTCACATTCAACAGTCCATAATCTGCACAACAAATTTTATAAAGGTGTGTCTAAAATGTATGGATAACGAATGGGAACAGTTCCAGCATCTTATTCAATAACTTTCGTAAATACGAGTATTTGTAAAATAGTTATTGAAAATGTGTGTGGTTATATCACCGCGATCCTACGTTGTCCCTTCCCTGCAGCGAGTGCGTCAGCAGTGTATAGTGAAATTCCCGCGTCTGCTGTCCAGTGATATACTGATCTCACTGTATATATAAATATTCTTTTAATGTAGGCTAGCTAATACCCGGCGTACACTGCTAGTCCTAAATAAATTAAATATCAAACATTAATTAAATTATATATATATATATATATATATATATATATATATATATATATATAATATACTGTACTGCGACGAACCAAAGATGGGGTTTGCTAGAGTCATTTTTTTTTTAAATTTCGGATATCTGGTAAACCACCGCTTCTAATGGTCGAATTTCACTGATATTTGGAAAATACGTACCTCGCTTTATTTTAATATGATATACCGAGTAACATCGTGGAATATCGAAAATTCCGACCGCTAGAGCGATTTTTAAACTTTAGTTGCAAGTGAACTCCTGCACCTAATGATTTTTAACATAATACATAGCCTGTAAACACTTGTAAAAATTGAATGTACAAAGTTTCATAAAGATCTTTTGAGCCGTTTAGAAGTCTAAAAGGCAAACAAAGAAACATTATCCATATTTGGTTTGTCTTCCGGGCTTATAGGCCGTAGTCCGGTTGTCATCATACTCGACGTTTCGTCTACTGCTGCGGTAGAACTCATCAGGAGATACTGCGTGCTCTCTGTGAACTCCTCAACAGTCTGCAGCCGACTGTTGAGGAGTTCACATAGAGCACGCAGTATATCCTGATGAGGTCTACCGCAGCAGTAGACGAAACGTCGAGTATGAAGACAACCGGACCACGGCCTATAAGCCCGGAAGGCGAACCAAATATGGATCAAGACGCAGACCGTGAAAGCCTGCAATTATACAAAAGAAAAATTAATTTTTATATATTAAAGGTTCATAATTCACTATTTTCAGAAAGAGTGATACATAGTTAAATATTGTTTACAGTGAAAGAGTACAAATACAATATTGAAGAATTATTGATATTTTGAATCCATATTCACATATTAATAGGATTTAACATTCTTGGACTTGGTCCACTTTTATTCTGAACCTCTCATATATAAAGTTAACTAAGTGAAATCTAAACACAATATTCCCTTAAAATTGTAATTCTACAGCGAGTAGAAGAACTGAGATTTGTGGACATTGGAACAAGTTGGGCAGAATGTCTGGACACGAGCATCAATAATTAACAATATTAAATATGTATGTAGCAGTACAAGCAAGTTAAAGTTAGAAATTCCTTGTCGTTTGTCGTCACTTCTTGAGTCTGCATTCAGGTCACGTGCTAAGTAACCCCCACAAAAACATGGTTCTCTCTCCATCCTTCACTGCTACATATCTCGCACCACAAGTGCTGTTCACAACACTATTACAGGTGAATACAACACTTGCCCCCACATCAAACAATACTTTTTCCATTTTTAACCAGTTGTTAAAATGCTGACAAATCTTTTTAACACACACTAAGAAAAATAGAACGTCACACTTTTTAGACAATGTGGTAATGCAAGGTTTTACAACTAGGGAAACTGTATCAGACGGATGTTTTTGAGATTTGTATTCATCTAGTTCATATTTATGAATCGTTAGAGGCTCTCTAGCAATGAACTGATTATATCTTAACAAATATTCTAGATATTTGAGTGTTTTTATTTTTATAATTTATATAGTTAAATTCTCATAATAAAAATATATCGGAGCATGTACGTAATCAATAATAATAATAATAATAATAATAATAATAATAATAATAATAATAATAATAATAATAATAATAATAATAATAATAATAATAATAATAATAATAATAATAATAATAATAATAATAATAATAATAATAATAATAATAAAATAGTAGTGTTGATGATAATGATAGTGATGATGATAATAATAATTGTGGTGGACTAGTGGTTATGCTACTTGCTTCTGGTCCCGAGGGTCGCGGGTTCAAACCCGGCCGGGGTCAATGGATTTTTTTTAGGATGGAAAATCCAAGGAGCAATTCCTCCGGGAGGGACTTTAAGACGTGGAACCTGAGTCTGAAGATTTTCAGTTTCGTAAAAGATCCTTAAGCCTGAATGAAAAGACCTCTAAGCAAAATTTACCGAATTTTCCCGTCCTAGTACTACCTTGGTTTCCTAGATGTCAGTATGAGGCGGAACGCTGACCACGGACCACTCAAATGACATCTATACGAAAACAATGTAACTAAATTAGTATGGTTCAAATTCTTCCCTGTGGGGGAGAGCGCCTAAATCTCTGTTAAGGGAAACATGGGCTTACAAGAAGAATATTATTCATTGAGAACTTTCCTCATCATTGAGGTTTTTCTTGAACAAGTGTTAATAATTAACACGAGTTTTAAGTAATACATAAATGTCTACGGACTTATAGATCACACGGAGCAACAGAAAATAAACTTTTTTTGTCTCAGAAAGAAAAATATATGATTCTGATAGTATTTTTTCACCTGAATTCAAATATGATATTGGTTTTTCTCCATCACGCAAGGTTTCCGTGAGACAGGCATTTATAATTTCAAACAATTTAATATTTTCTACGTTCGTAACTGCACAATATTCGAACATTCGGACTCACCTAGAAAGTGAGAAATGGCGATATTCTGCTATATTTCGCCTGTGGAGTATCCCTCTTGATGGTCCAACAATAATCGGCCAGCATATTAGGATTCCATGCGCATTGATATCACTTTTCCATAGCTGAAATCTCCTGAGGTTTATTTTACAACGGGCAAATGGAAGAAAAACGTTTATTAAAAATGATTGTTTAAACCATTAATTGAAATTGAAATAAAAGGATGGAGAAATTCGGAATACATATTTGAAAACACGATAAAAAAACTGTATTATGTACAACTATTGGTACTCATGAGACAAAAATCATGTTGCCCAGTGTAATCAGTTTGTAATGCACATTCACAAATTCCCCTTAATTAAAGTTCTCCATCGTTCTCTGTCCTCTGTCTTAATCCGTTACATCAAATTTCCTCATTGAATGTTGAATAATATTAATAATAATAATAATAATAATAACAATAATATACAATTATTATTATTATTATTATTATTATAGTACCAATAAAATAACAATAATGGCGATAATTATAATATAGGATTAAAAATTCAGTCCAAGAATACATCATTAATCCAATTAAAATATTAAGATTCTCTAAATACGTATTTTATGGTTTTCCACAAATATTTCTCCTCCCTTAAAGTAGGAGGTTATGTTTCACATCCATATAACTAAATAAAAAATAATCGGTTTTCGTGACTCGTGGGAGAGATGCTTTGATGACAAGAATGACAAGAAACTCTAAAGAATAACAACATTGTTTTCCAAATTATACAGGGTAAGGGGCAGACAGAAATTAAACGTAGATTCAATGACTATTTTAGAATGACACACGAGGGAAAATTTAGGACTAAATAGAGAAGGACAGAAGGTGAATGGAGAAGACAAATATTACAATGAGCTAAATGACTTTTATTTGAAACAAGACATAATAAATATATTTGAAAATGGTAGACTTATATTGGAAGAATGTGGTCGACTATGGGGGATGGAAGAGGGACAAGAAATCTTTCAAGATCCTTTTATTATTTTGCTAGCTAATATCCGGCGTGCGCTGCTACGTCTAAATAAATTTAATGGTTTTTTATTCAGTTGAATAAGTAACAAAATAATTATAAATTGACGTCTTAATTATTTTTAGATAGCCCGATCTGATTACCAGACGTTGTCCAGCAATCTACTTATCCCGATACTCATGGCATCAATGAGCTGCAAGACACAAATGGTTATTGTGAACTATCCGTAAAAGATAGACACATGATGTTGGGGAGGTTTTTGCGCAATTTGTTGAGATATTCAATTCTGCATACATTAATTCGGTCTATTAGTTATGGTTTAGCCAGCGTAAACCATTTAAATGTACAAAAGTATCTTTTAAGTATACCAATTACCTTTGTTTTATCTCCTCCCTATAGTGCGTATGGTAATATCTTATATACGTTAATTGTCCCACAAGAATTCTCTAATTGATGGTGAAAACCCCGTTAAATTCGGCTAAGTCCATAAAGATCAGAAAAACAGACTCACACTCATATATACAGCGTGTCTCTAAGGTCGCTATCCATTTCCATGAAGAAAACCACTGATTGAAAAAATCAATGTTATTGTGGAGTTTTACATATATTATACAGACTTTATACATGACAGTCATCTAGTTCAAAACGCATACTCTATATTTCACCTGTGAGACGAAATGTAGATCTTAATGTTTAAAACGTAAAAAAACCTGCTGCTTCTGTGATACGATTCCGTAAATCAAGCAGACGTGATATGGATGTTTTTGTAGAGTTAAAGGAAGAATTTTCAACACTGTATTGCAAGAAGCATTCAACTCCCTACTGAAGTCTATAGTTGATGCGTTCGGACTATCGGTAGTAATTTGAACCTGCTGCATTGTTTCTGCTGATACGCGTGATCGTCCATGACGTGCCTCATCACACACACTCGCTAAGCTTAAATTTATTTAAAAGCAGACGAAAGTGTTCCTTTGTTGGGGTTGGTTTAGAGAATTTATGGGTAAATTCAGCTCTGGTGTCTTCATATGACAATTCCCGTACCTGTTCACAAACAATGATAACCCGTTCTTCCGTGCTAAACATGTTGAACTAACCTAACAGTGTATTAAAAGAAAATAAAAAAAGTTAAAAAAAACTAAAACAACACGCTTAGTAAGAAAACCGAACTAAAAAAATTAAAAATAATATATTTTAGTTCGGTTATCTAATAAAACGTGTTGTTTTAGTTTTTTAAACTATTATTCATTTTTTATTTGTTAGTTTGGTTTTTGTAATAAAGCGTGTTGTTTTAGTTTTTTAAACTATTATTTTTTTATTTTTAGTTTAATTGATTGTCATAAACCGGAATCCCATGAAAATGTAATTGCTTACGATATTTTTAGTGTCTAGGCACGAATATAATTATATATTTTTTTAAATTATTATCTAACATTATTATAATATTTTTGAATATTTTAAAATAGATAAATAGTTACAGTTAATCGTATTCTTCTCATATTTTTTGGATAAATTACAATGTGGTAAGTTTACAAAATTGTCATTAATATTTTACAGAATAAGATAAAAATATAAATAGGCCAAACTTTAAATTCGATACTATTGTAGTATGAGCTAAAAATCCTCCGGGCCGGATTTGTAACAGCGACCTATTGATTACTGAAATTATATACCACTACAGTCCACCACTTTATACCAACTGAGCTACCAGAGGATATAATATTAATTTCTTACAACGATGGACTAAAATGACGGTAAGTCCGCAACCTATTATACTGGTCTTTACTTTTTTGATGTCCAGATGATCCTGGCCAGGATATTAGAAAAAAATTATGAAATTATTATATTGACATTGGTCCTTTACAAGTATACAAAGTTTCAGTCGATTTAATGTTTTTAAGCGAGTGAAAATCGTGTTGAAAGATTCCGTTACATAGATAGACAGGTCAAGCTAATATAAAGCGTGTAAAAAGAATATTAGTGTTTTCATGAAAATGGATAATGACTTTAGAGACACCCTGTTTATACTGTATAAAGATTTGTAAACATCGTTTTTGTTTCACAACTGAAATAAACATGTTTATCTTGAGAAGTTTAATTCCTTGAGAAAGTAACATGGCTTGTAAAAGCTTCTTGTAAATATCGCCGTGACGTCGGCGCCTCGTCATTAAATCAATACTTCACTCGTTTCACATATGCATAAATATCATTTGTGAAAATGAATACATTCCCAGACCTCATATCTCTGTTTTCCACGTCACCGATCATTGGAATAATTCAGAGACAAGGAATATGAAAAATGTATGTACTTGACAATTTTTTCCTCAATTTGAACGCAAATTCATGCAGACTCGAGCAAATAGTTTTATACAAATGGATCGAACACGGTGTCCTTTAGCGAATTCCAAAGGAAAAAGCTACTTTGATTGGCTCGTTTCATGAAAATATTTAAAAAGAAAGTCCGTCACGCAGAAACTGAGTAATATGCAAATTCCTCAACGAACCGAATTCATAATCCGATTTTCCCCATTACTTAATTTGTAAAAAAAAATATTTATTTATTTATTTTGTTAATCCTTAAATTAATAAGTCAATTAATTATGACAGCTTGCTTAAATGTGTCGGACTGCAGAGAAAACAAAACATGCATAATCTTACAT
Source organism: Diploptera punctata (assembly GCA_030220185.1). Classification (NCBI taxonomy): domain Eukaryota; kingdom Metazoa; phylum Arthropoda; class Insecta; order Blattodea; family Blaberidae; genus Diploptera; species Diploptera punctata. The sequence continues at coordinate 3,835,199 of JASPKZ010003847.1, read as the reverse complement.
TATCATGATAATCCATTCACGAATACAGGTCATTTGTTGACCTGTTTTAGTCTCTATAGATATATCATCCAAAAGTACTTCGCGTAGACGTTCTGATTTTCGTATCCCTGCAGGTTCATTGCTTAACATTTGCTTCGGTATTCTGCGATCCTCCATTCCGTGAATATGCTGCTTCCGTCTTCACTTATAATCAGATTTTTTTCTGAAGTTTCCTTATGTAATTCATCTAAATATCTTCAATTCTTTACGATCTAGTAGTGTGTATCCTGCGATACTTCGAGGATATCTCATTTCAGCAGATTTAAGTCTCTTATATTATGTCCTTCTGTTTAAATGTCCATACATCGCTACTATATAAAAAGTTGAAAGAACCACTGCTTTATACACTTTTAATCTTGAATGTTTTTCGAGAAACTATGGCTTGAAGAACGAATTTATTAACTGCAAAATCCTTAAGAATGTTTGTATTTTTGCATTTACACCTTTTTCTTCTTCATATGAGGCAATGCTCCAAAATGCTATTGTAACGTACAATTTACTTCTGACAGGATCTATACCTTGAAATGACCAAAGTTTTCTTTCTCTTTGGATATATTCTAATCATATTCTTCTGCAATTCTGTTAAGTCCTTACAGACCTTTCTGTAGATCATCTTCCGAATTTGTAATTATTATTTTGTCATCTGCAAACAATATGATGCTTTAATTCTGTATTTTTTGATATTCTTATCCCAAATGGGTACTTCTTATTCCAACAACACATTACATCTTTGATATTGATCATGTAAATTATTGTCTATTGCATATCATTGTATAATTTATAATATTTTTATATAATATATATATATATATATATATATACATATATATTTATATGTGAGGGTCAGTCAAAAGCAGTACTTCCTACTTTTCTCCAATTGTGAGGATATTTGAATGCACTTTACATACCATGAATCCCACAACATTGACGATTACGTTATCACTTTTCAATATAATCTCCGTCATTTTCCACTGTTTGTTTTCACCTTTTAACTAGGGCATGTATTCTGCTGTGGTAAAAAGAATGATATTGCTTCCTAAGCTATTGACGCACAGAAGCTTTTGCGGCCTCTTCATCCATAAAATAAATTCAAATTTCCATTAGTGTTACGAACAGATGGAAGTCTGATGGTGCTAGGTCTAGGCTATAAGGTGATGAGGCAAGAATTCCCATCCAAGTTTCACGATATGTTCAGTGGTGTGACTGCTACCCCCGTGAACAAACTTTTGAGTATCCCAGTTGTTGAATGATCATCATCACAGTACCTTTACTGGCGGTGAGCATGAGGCACAATTCATCTATTGTTACCCGGAGGTCTTCAAGAATGATTTCATCGACTCGATGAATTTTGCGTGGATCACTGATGTCGCCGGCCTTCGGCTCCGCTTTGAATCAGCCAATTGTGTTTGTCCTTCACCTTCGTTACAGCGACGAACCCATCGTCTAACTGTACTGACATCCACTATTGAATCTCTATATACACATTTTTCAATCTTTCATGAATGCGTAAGGGCGATTCCCCCTTCCGAAATCAAGAATTTAATCACAGAACGCTGTCTTCAAAAGAATTCCAGCTAAAATTATTGAACCTCTTACTGGTGCCTCAACGCGTCAATGTTAGCCATTTTTGCAAGCGGATGCAGTTCTGCCACCCGTTGACTTAGGAAGTCATTACTGCAGTGTATTGGAGAAAAATGTTTGAGAAATTTACCGAACTGAAAACTTTCGCATAACTAACTTATTAAAAGGGAAAAAAATAGGAGGCATTACTATTTAACCGAATCCTCGTATGTGTGGGTGAGTGTATGTTTGTTTTTGTGCGTGTGTATGTGTCGTGTGCCTTATAAACGGTCTAGAGACAGCAATTTCCCTTTTTTTCGGAAACAAACACGGCATACAGCAATGAAAAATTAAAAAAAATGCCATTCGTTATGTCTCAGGTTCTATTCCAGATCTGACCATTTTCCCTTAAAGAGAATTATTGCCGTGGTTTACCGTCTGTAATTTATGTTGGGTTTAGGTTAAGGTCCTCCTGTGGCTTCATTATTATCATTAATTACCGGTCATACCATCGGGGTAATGTAACTCCGCCTTCCAGCTGCCCAACCAAGAAATGTATTACCATTCCGCCAATGTCAGGGCAAAAAGCCCCAAATGTCGTATTAGCATTGGAAAAAAAAATGCATCGTTCATAACGAATATCAATATAATTGTGCAATTTAAAGGGTGATAGTTGTAAGTACTTGATCCATTTTTTGAATTGGTCAAAGCAATTGTATCTGTACTCTTTGATTATATGTGTTAAGCTGAATATGTTAAGTGTATTCCTAATAACTTTGCTACATGTTTTTATCTGGTGAAGTACATCCAGCTACATGTCTCAGGAAACTCATTTCTGCAGGATCAATTTTTTTTGTTCACTTTTAATAGAAGTCCAATTTCCGGAACCATAACCTTATAAAATTTTAATTTTGTTTCTTCCTTATGCATTTAAAACTATTTCTAATTGTTCCATACGTGTATCTGAATGTATTCATTTTACTTTCAACATCCCTTTGTTTGTCGTATGTTATATAACATCCCAGAAAACATTTGCTGTAACCAAATTATAGAGGACGGAGAAAAATCTTCGTCGGCGGCGGTGGACTAGTGGGCATGCTCCTTGCTTCTATTCGCAAGGGCACCGGATTCAAATCCGATTTTTTAGGATGGAAAAATCCAAGGAGCATGTACTCCGGGAGGGACTTTAAACCGTGGGTCCCAAGTATGAAAATTTTCAGATAATTAAGCCTGAATAAAAAGGCCTCTAAGCAAAATTAACCGAATTTTCCCATCCTAGTACTATATTGGCTTTCTAGATGTCACCATGGGGCAGAACACTGAGCATGTGCTATTCAATGATATCTATCCGAAAACAAATGTAAATTAGTATGGTTCAATTTGTCCCCTGTTAGGGGAGAGCGCCTAAGTCTCGTTGAGAGAAAACAAGGGCTTTCAAGAAGAAGAAGAAAATCTTCCTTTTTTTAAAATGTGGGTTTGATGCAGAAAGGTTTGCTCGATACCCCAGTCCCAATTTCTATGTTATTTAATAGAAAGTTATTTATTATTGCCGGCATGCTATTACATAAACTTTACAAAAACACCGAGATTGAGTGGGATATAATATGTACATGCAGTATATGATGTGGATAGGACTCACATTTGACTCTCAGATTGACCGGTTTGCTGGCCGTTTCTCCCATGGAATTAGCTGCCAGGCACGTATATCTTCCGCCATTATGTCGCTTTACCCGCTGAAGAACCAGACTGTGCGTGCTTAGGATCACTCCCGATGACATGTTCTGCGTTACCAACACACCCTGAAAATACGGTCAGCATTGTAACACCACGTCATACATGAAAAGTATTTACATCCACACAGATTCAAAATGCCTGTATAAAGAAAAAAATATAGCTTTGCTGAATTTACAATAAAAATAAACACATGGTCATAGATATAATTACATAATATAACTAGCTAATACCTGGCGTTCGTTGCAACAACGCCTGAATAAATGAAATATTAAAGGTTAATTAAAGTATATGGTATACGCTGAGACAAACCAAATAAGGCGGCTGAGAGTTTTTAATTTCGGATTTCAGGTAATCTTCCAATTCTAATTGTCGGATTTTACTCATTTTCAGAAAATGCCTAGATACCTTTATTTTATTAGGATATACTGAGTTTCGTTGTGAAACATAAAAAATTGTGACCACTAGAGCGAATTATAAATTTTCATTTCAGGTGAAATCCTACACCGAATGGTTTTAGGTGGCCCTATTGTGAATCTAAAACGTTCCAGGGACCCACTCAATCACGCACAAAACATTGCGTCAAAATCGGTCCAGTCGTTTAGGCAGTTTCAATTTTCGGACTTCTAATTGGGCGATACCTACCTTTGGTAATTTTAATACGATATACTGAGTTTCGTAGTGAAACGTCGAAAAATGTGAACGCTAGATCGATTTTTAAATTTTCACATCAGGTGAACTCCTATACCTAATGACTTCAGACGGTCCAATTGTGAATCTAAACCATCGGGGGACCAAATCAAACATATACAAATAATTTATTCAAAATCGGTCGAATCGTTTAGGAGGAGTTCAGTGACAAACACACGTAGAGAAGAATTTATATACATAAGATGGAAATCAACAGCTATTGAAAATTAAGGGGGATTTTGAACAAGTGACTGAATTCAAATAACTACGAGCAATAATTACCAACAGGAATGAGGTGTAAAAAGAAATTAAACAAATAATTCTGGAAATGTATGCTCTAAAGCATTACAGGGACTCTTGTCATCCCAACTTCTCTCAAAAGACATAAACTGAAAGTGTATATAATTGTTAATCCTCTAATCATATAGATTCGAAACATTGACTCTTATATTAAAGGAAAATATAATATTACAACTAATATTCGAGAATTAATTTCGTAGATATATTTTTGGACCAAAGAGAGACGAACAGACGGGTCAGTGGGGAAGACTTCATAACAGTGACCTATAAATGATCTTTCTTGGAAATAAAATATAATAAGAACAAGCACATGAAGTAGGCCAAAAATGAGGTCGGAGAATAACATTAACTATAATTTGATAAAAGTAAATTATGCAGGAGATGATTGGTAAACATTAGCTAAGGATAGATGTGTATGGAAAGCCTAGATTGGAACTTGCCCGGCTAGCTCAGTCGGTAGAGCATGAGACTCTATACGGGCGCCATAAATCCTATTGTTTTCCCTGGAGAAAGAACGCATCGCTCTCCGACCCAATACGAATCAACCCTGACTAGTCCGGTGCACTCTAATTCCTCAATTAACTAACCAATACCATATACAATCCAACCTAGAGCAAAACCTTTTGTTCCATATGTCACCCAACATTGGGGCATAAATCTAAACACGAACCAAAACCCTCTTTGTTCCATAGTTATCTCTGGCTTTCTTAGATGGAGTCTCCATGTCCCTCTTCCGTACCTCATTCGCTTCACATATCCAGCCCTCGCAGTCTATGAGACTAAGACTGGTGTTCAAGAACCAAACTTTTTTCGAAGAGCTACTCTCAGCTCATCTCTCCGTGAGACAGTAACCGGAGTGATGAGCTGAGAGTTGCTCTTCGAGGAAAGTTTGGTTCTTGAACACCACTCTTAGTCTCATAGACTGCGAGGGCTGGATATGTGAAACGAATGAGGTATGAAAGAGGTACATGGAGACTCCATGTAGGAAAGCCAGAGGTAACCTAGTAAATATGTCAAGAATAGGATGAGAGAATAACAATCTTGATTTCAGCGAGGTTTACTATACATGGGGTGACTGGAAAATACTAGGTTAGGATATGGATGTATGAAGAACTTATTTTCACTCGGATACGAACTCACGGCTTCGAACAAGTTATTTCGTTGAATCACTACACAGTGTTATATTTACGAATTCTTTAACATTTTTATTAAACAATATTCTACAATATACGGTCACTAACACTATCGAGTCTCGAGATTAATATCCGCTAGGATATACCTCTCCATACATCCCAATCTTGAGTTAACATCTTCCAAATATTCTCTTTATAATCCACTTTCTTAAAATGATGGTTAATGTTATTTTCCCATCCCATACTTGGCGTAACAACTAGACGCTTTTCTCTTGTTTTTCTACGTTGATCGTTGCAGAAGTTTTTATGATAAAACATACTTAATTAAAAATACGCTAGCGAATAAATAATATAAGAGTACAATTCGGCTCCAATATATAGTAATAGTAGCTCAGTGGTAGCGCACAGGACAGGAAAAGCAGAGGACTTCGGATCGAATACAGATCTGGGCACACGTTTATTAATAAAAAAAATAATTAAAAAAAACAAATCAAAGTATAAATTATAAAAATTATATAAGAGAATAATTCGGAGCTGCTCCAACACACAGTTCTAAAAGCTTAGTGGTAGAACGAGACTAGAAAGTCATAAGACAACGGATCTATCGTTTAAAAAATGTATTATTATTATTATTATTATTATTATTATTATTATTATTATTATTATTTATTATTATTATGTCCACCGCTGTGGTCTCGAGGTAGCGTGCTGCCTTGTCACGCAGGCGGGCTCGGGTTCGATCCCCGGTCGGGGCAGTTTTTCTGGGTGAGGTTTTTACCGAGGTTTCTCCTCACCTGTAAGACAAATGTCACGAAAACTTTAAGGCCCAAACTGTCCTCGAAATCATATGGCCATCGTCATCATCATCATCATCATCATCATCATCCTTCACTGGTGTGGAAAGCAACAGGAAGCTACCACACCTACAATTCCCTAGTAAAGCTGCAAGCATAGCATGAGAATGCTATGTTGCAGTGAAGGACCTGCCTTCGGGGCAGAATTACTATGGATGGATGGATGATTATCATTATTATTATTATTATTATTATTATTATTATTATTATTATTATTACAATACTTTATGTTTTTATAGTTATGTATGCAACAAGGGAAGTAAGTAATACATTACTAGTCTTCTTCTTCTTCTTCTTAAACTTAATTTGTAGGATTTTCATCCAGTTTATTTCCAAAATCACTCCTCGGAGGAAGACGTACTGGATGTGCATTCACTGTCTATCCATCTCTTGGCAGGTCTTCCTCTTGTTCTTCTCCCGTCCATTGGTCTATCCTCTTTAGCTCTTTTTGCAAGCCGGTTTTCTTCCATTCTTTCTATATGACCCTTCCAATATTTTCGTCTATCTACGAGTATAATAAATTTGGTTATGTCTTGAATATGGCATTTGTCCCTAATTTATGTATTGTGTATTTTATCAAATAATGTTTTCCCCCTGAATAGTTCTTAAGATTTTCATTGCGCATGTGCTTATTATTTGTTTAGTTTTTGTTGTATCAGCCCTAGTTTCTGCTCCATATACGATAACTGATCGAACTATCGTTTTTGTATATGCGGGTTTTGCTTTCTATTGACATATGTTTGTTGCGCCAAATTAAATCTTTCATAGATCCTGATATTTGTGCTGCTTTATCAGCTTGTTTCTTTACTTATTTTATTAAATTTTTAGTGTTTGTTATTAATACACCTAAATAATTAAATTCTGACAACTGTTCTATATTACTAGTCGAAGAATATTATTACCAAACATCAACTTATTGTAACGGACTGTCAACAGCACGTACGGGCTTAATGGCCGTGAGACCCATATTTGTAGATAACATTGTATGTATCTTACTTTTAGTCTAATAAAGTCCTTATGTATGTAATAGTCGAGGACATGTTTGAGCCCGATCTTTAGCGAGGGCTAGCAAATAAGTTGGAGACTAGTAATTTACTTACTTCCCGAATTGCTTATATAATTATGTTCACTTCTATACTAATAATTATGTTTAATTTTTATATTTCGTGAGAATTTATATCTTGGTTTGAAGAGTTCAATTGTTTGATAGCAAGGGAATGCTGCAATTGTTTATTGTTGTCTGAATTAGTGGCAGACATTTTAAATAACAGCTTCAGACTGCATATTAATTACAGATATGATTAACTGTGATGTAGAGGAAGCGGCGAATGCTGAGGTTATTTTCTATTATCAAAAAAGTCGAAAAATGAATATGAAAAAAGTACAGAATATTTTAAGACTAGTGTAAATTAAAAAGAGAAAAAATTACTTGTTAATGAAGTCAATTACTTTTCTTTCCTAGGGAAATAAGTTAAGGAATTACATTCCGTTGTCAATGGATACCAAGGAATTTCTGGTAGAATGAACTTACTGCCCTAAAAACAGAATGGCAATTCAGCCATTATTAGTATAGGTGTGAACAAAATTAATTTGATAGAATAACTAACTAACTAACTAACTTACTAACTAACTCACTGGCACTATCGAATCGGTAGGTTCATGGCTGCGCGAACATTAGATCTCCATATATCCCTATCCTGAGCCAATGTTTTCCAATCATCCCCTGTATACTCTACTTCCCTCAAATCATAGTTAATGTTATTCTCCCACCTCATTCGTGATCTACCAACTGGGCGTTTTTCCTCTGGTTTTCCTACAAGAAGCTTCCATGCACGTCTCTCATTCCCCATTCGTGCCACATGTCCTGCCCATCGCAGTCTACGAGACTTAACTGTTCTCATTATATCTGACTTCCTATAAAGACCATGTAATTCACTGTTATGCAAGTCTTCTCCATTCACCTGTCTGTTCATCTCTCTTTGGTCCAAAATTTTTACTAAGAACTTTATTCTCAATTACTCGTAATCTCCTTTCCTGCTTTAAAGTAAGAGTCCATGTTTCGCATTTATATAATATAACTGGTAGAATAATAGTTTTATATACTTTCAGTTTAACGTTTTTAGAAAGGAGTTGGGAAAACATGCATTTCCAGAATTGAGCCTACGTTAAATTCCTTGTGCATCTCATTCCTGTTAATTTGAAAGCATTGGTGTATATAATAAGTGTGTGACAACATTTTTAATGAGTTAAAAACACCAAAAAAGGAAGAACATTAAACTAAGAAGAAGAATTAGCTAACGAGACAACAAATGTAACATTTATGTTCGCCGGAGTTACACATAAGTGCGTATTTAAATGCATGGTATTGGGAACACGATTCGAATGTGTAAAAACTTTATGGGAAGATGTGAACAGTTTTAGACCATGTGTTGGATCGACGAAGAAAAGAAAAGATAAAGGGATGAAGGAGAAAATGTGTCCCTGAAGAACAACTTCTCATACTTGGATGAATCCCCTCTATTTCTTGCAAACCCCCCGTCGTTACATGCCTCCTTCTAGGAGAATTTGTGGTATTTCAGTTCAAACCAAACTCCCATTGTCTCTTAAGTCACATTTACGTTTTACAAAGTGTGTACTGCACTGTTAGGCTTTCACATAAACGTAAGATATACTTTCTGATACATACTTTATCTTCATTATCATCATCATCATCATCATCGACATCAAGGTTTAGGGCTCATTGCCTGTTCCGACTTTAAACTGCACGCCATCTGTGCACAGGTCGGCCTGGACTTCTTTCACCTATAGGATTGTAATTCAGGACGGCTTTTGCTATTCTACTTGGTAACATGCGTTGACTATTGAGTAACACTAAGAAATTGGGACTGGAAGTAAATATCATCAAAACTAAATATATGGTAACACGTAGAAATTCAGTATATAATGGAAATGGACAGCTAATGACAAATGAGGCAAATTTTGAGGAAGTGGCTGAATTCAAATACCTAGGAACAATAATCACAAATAGGAATGAGATGCACAAAGAAATTAAACATAGGCTCAATTCTGGAAATGCATGCTATTATGCATTGCAGAGACTTTTGATGTCCCAACTCCTTTCAAGAAACGTTAAGCTGAAAATATATAAAACTATTACTCTACCAGTTATATTATATGGGTGCGAAACATGGACTCTTACTTTGAGGGAGGAAAGGAGATTACGATTATTTGAGAATAGAAAATTTTTGGACCAAAGAGAGATGAACAGACAGGTGAATGGAGAAGACTACCTAACAATGAACTACATGATCTTTATAGGAAGCCAGATATAATAAGAACAGTCAAGTCTCTTAGACTGCGATGGGCAGGACATGTTGCACGTATGGGGAATGAAAGACGTGCATGGAAGCTTCTTGTAGGAAAGCCAGAGGGAAAACGCCCAGTTAGTAGACCAAGAATGAGGTGGGAGAACAACATTAACTATGATTTGAGGGAATTAGATTATACAGGGAATGATTGGAAAGCATTAGCTCAGGATAGGGATGTATGGAGAGCTTATGTCCGCGCGGTCATGAAACTACGGGTTCGATAGTGCCAGTGAGAAGTAAGTAAATAATTAAGTAAGTAAGTAAGTAAGTAAGTAAGTAAGTAAGTAACATGCGTTGAACATAATCTTTCAATTAGTCCTATGATTTTCGATCATTGTCGTAATTGGTTGTATATTCAGTTAATTCGTGATGCCCATGCTTCTCCTATGGTCTAACAATGTGCAACCTGCCACAAATCGAAAAAAAAAATTAAATTCTGAAGTTTATTTATTTTAACTGTCTGCAGTTAATGTCCAGTTCTCACTGACATATATAAATCAGTGGTAATGTAATCACTTTAAAGAACTTCAGTAAAGTTTGTTTTTTTACTTTATATTTTAATATTCTCTGTATTGTTCCGCAGAATTGTCTAAATCCATTTAATTTCAGTTGAACGTCATGCATTCTGAACACTATTCATTTTAACTGGTCTGCAGTTATGTCCAGTTCTCACTGACATATAGAAGTAGTGGTAATATATCCACTTTAAAGAACTTCAGTAAAGTTTGTTTTATACTTTATATTTTAATCGTCTCTGTATTGTTCCACAAAATTGTCTAAATCCGTTTAATTTCAGTTAAACGTCATTAGTTTTCTTGTATCCTATATTGTATCCTAAGTATTTAAACTCGTTTATTGGCTCAATAAATTTCCCATAAATAACAATTTTTGCTCTTCTGGATTATGTCCCCTGAAAGACTATTACTTTAGTTTTATCCGTTGATATTTTCATCCCATTTTAATCAGCAACCAGGTTAAGATATAGATTGATTTTTGTATTTCATCTTCTCAACTTCCTATGATTATCTGATCATCAACAAAACGTAATGTGGTAAAAATTTACATTATTAATAATTAAAGTATTCTGTGAAATCCTTAATCATTTTAAAGATATCGTCAATATAAATATTGAAAACAGTGGGTGAATGGGGGCACCTTTGTCTTACTTCTTGCTTGACGATTGCTGAATTATTTCACTGATTAATATTTTTATTTTGTTATTTCTATACAATGATTGAATTTCTGTATTTAGGTGTGTTGGTATTCTAATATTTTGTAATATATCTTATGGTAGTTTCTTTTCACTCTATCAGAGGATTTATCATAATCCACAAATATATAATAGATTGGTAATCAAAATTCTCTTCTCTGTTATTTGAGTTAGTGCAAACATGCAATCTGAGTAAGATCTACCTTTTCTAAATCCATGTTGAACCTCTGATATAAATGTTCAGCAATAGTTAATGCATATTTCATCCTCTAATATAAGAGTTAACTAGTTCACAGGTCAGTGGATTGTGTATAGTGACGTATTGCTCGTCCAGTGCTCAAATGAGCCCATTGAGGTTCGCGGGCAGCGGCAGAACTTAAAATTTCGCTTTATAAGTTATAGGGAATCGGATTCTCGGATCATGAGTCATCTGTACAACTCACGACGATATTTCTATTAGCGTTATTATGACCATAATATAGTATTGCTCTTACGGCAATGCTGTTGACACTTGACGCCGCAGACTGAGTGACGGAGATGGAAATACATCTCCCACATCTCCTTGTAGCTTAAGTATAGCATCAACAACGGTTAAAGGCACAGTTATCTTCACTACCTCTACTACATTTTTACTGTGATCATTCTTATATGGTTATTAAAGAATAACGTTAACATTTTTACGGTAATTTTATAGACTGTAACCACAGAAACGCCAATAGCTTCACAACATTCTCGTTGGGTAAAACACACTGATATATTAGTTGCCTACTTTTCTTTGACCACGGTAATACACAACGAAACAAGTTTCGTTGAAAGGGGACGGATTAATGACATCTCCGTTAACCAATGTTCTGGTAATTAAATTCACCCTCTAACTTTATTAAATAATTACATGATAATTATAGTTCCGTAATGGTATTTTTTATAAATTGGGCATCCTCTTTCTTGACAAAGTTGCAAGTACAAGTAATTAACTTAATTATATATTTTAAATTAATAATTATTAAATTAATCTTGCATAAAATTACACGTTTACTAGAAACAATTGCTCCATAAGAGCACTGCAATTTTCTGGATGTGATAACTACTATATACGTGTTTTCTCGAAAAATCGCTTTCGTAACTATTGGAAAAGCGACCAGTGGAAAATTGGTCCTCTCTTCCGAACATTCTACAAGTATTATCCGGTTATACAAGACCACATGCAGAAAGCGGGCGGTCAGCCAGCCAGTCAGTCATGATCCGAAAGTCAACTGGTACTTGGTGAAATGCAGACGAACGTAGTGTTGCTATGCACAGCTTCTGCGAGTGTGATAAAAGAGAAGTAGTACTGTTTGTGAGAATTGGCTGGGGGACTCGACATGCTGACATACTGACTAGATGATAGTCCACCTCTGTGATTAGCGCATGTGGATATGAGGACAGCAGCCGGCTGGTAGGCTAAGGATTTTCTAGCCTTGTGACAGCATGGAGTATTATGACATTAACCAACTAACTCACTGACACTATCGAACACGTAGGTTCATTGACCTGCGGATATAATACCTCCACTCATCCCATTCCTGAGCTACTGTTTTTCAATAATCCCCAGTATAATCATTGTTAATGTTATTCATCCATCCCACTGTCGGTCCACAAACTGGGATTTTTCACTCTCGTTTTCCTACAAGAAACTTCCATGCCCCCCTTTAATTCCATATTCGTGCCACATGTCCTGTCCATCGTAGTCTACGAGACATAACTCTTATTATATCTGGTTTCTTATAAGGGTCATATAACTCACTGTCCAAAATTGTCCTAAGAACTTAATTCTCGAATAGTAATAACTTTTATCCTCCCTTAAAGTAAGGGTCCATGTTTTGGTTCCATATAACTGGGAGAATAGCAATTTTATATTTTTTCGGTTTAACTTTTTTTTTCCTTAAAATATTCACTGAAACAAGTGTTAAAATTCCTGGTGGTTCTGCCGATATAAAACATCTCACAATCAAGCAATGCCAAGCATGTTATGGGAACAGGCCATAAGTTCAACACAATCGATAATACTATCTCTATCTAGCACAGAGAAAATACTAACTACAAAATCAACATCTTAGAAGACATTAAAATCTTAAAACAAGCAAAGAACACAAACATTTAGAACAAGAACACACCCAACGTCCTGAACCTGCTGTTCAAAAAACTAGTAAAATTTTCAGTACCATTGTAGATGCTGCTGATGGAAGACTGCCTTCTGAAAGGCCTTATATTTTTAATGTTTGACAATCTAATATATATAAATGTTTGTTTGTTTGTTCGTACTTTATGCGCGTCCATACCGTTGATCCGATTGTGATGAGCCTTTTTGCAAAATGTTCAGGATATTTCCGGGATGAACATAGGCTATACGAGAGTTGTGATACTCAACTCCTACATCCTTAAAAAACGCCCTTTGTAGTGGAAAACGTGAAAAAAGTAGCTCTTTTGACGCTTAAATGGCTTACGCAGCGTAAAGCATATCAAATACACAACATTAATGTACACAGAATTGAATACCTCAAAAATCTCTATCAAAAAGTCCGCGACAGCATGTTTATCTGTTACGGATAACTCACAATAATTATTTTTGTCTATCATTGATGCCAAGAAGATCGAGACATTCATAGCAGCACATGGCGGATATTCTTTTACGGATAACTCATAATAACGAATTTTGTCTTTTAGCTCATTTATGCCAAGAAGATCGAGATAAGTAGGTTCCGGGCAACACCGCGTAATCAGCACGGGGAATCTTAAAATAATTACGATATACATTTATAATTACTTTTCATTTTACTTATTCAGCTAATCATAAGAAGTACATTAATTTTTGTCTTTCAGCCCATGTATGCCAAGAAGATCGGGATGAGTAGATTACCGGAAAACGCCGGATGAACAGCATGTGGTATCTAAAAATAATTACACATTAATTTTCGTATTTCAGCTCATTTATGTCAAGAAGATCGGGATAAATAGATTCCCGGGCAACGCCGGGTAATCAGCACGAGGTATCTAAAAAATATAAGTTTATAATTATTTTTCCTTTTACTCATTGAACTAAACATAGAAGCACATTCATTTTCATTTATTTAGGCGTAGCAGCGCACGCCGGATATTAGTTAGTGTTTTTATAAACAGAAGTTTGTTTTATTTGAGGATGACTGATACATCAGTTACTTACTTACTTATTTACTTACTCACTGTCACTGTCGAACCCGTAGGTTCATGGCCGGGCGGACATAAGCTCTCCATACATCCCTATCCTGAGCTAATCCTTTCCAATCATTCCCTGTATAATCTACTTTTACCCCAGTTGAACCCATGTCCGCATTTGTTGACAGTTGTATTTTTTACGGTGAAAGATCGTCACTCTTTCGACCAAGGTACTTTTTTCGTCTGGCTTATCACCTTCGACCAGTCCGGCATGGGTAACCCTATCGGCAGCAATGTTACCGCCGGCATAGCTCTCGGGATACTTTAAGCACGCAAGCCACTCCACCACGACAAGGTAAAGATACCATGGAGGGACATCAGTTACGGATCTTGTAATTCTAATATTTTAATCAAATACCTCAACGGTGGTTTACTTTAAATTTTAAAAATATTGATGGAGTATTATGTATTTTTTGCTCAGTATCTCTGGCAGTACAAACCATTTAATGATTATATAAGAGCAGGATAGAAAGGAAGAGGATGTAAAAGAAGGGGAACTTTGTGGGTGTGACCCTCTTTCAAGATATCTTTATGGGATACGCATTATAAAGACAGATATCCTCTCTCCGGGGAAACATAACATCCAGGGGAAACTATCATTTTTTATAACCCTATAAGTGGATATATCTTTTGTATTTACATAAAATTGAAAGAAATGCTGCGACTTTCTTCACACAGATTGACATGACGTCACATATCTTCATCGATCCGGAAACATCCAACAGTCGTATCTCAGCAACATAAACCTTTATCTGCATCTTTCGTACGTGCATGAAATATTCACATTAAAAAAAAAATAATTTAAAAAAATAATATCTGATTTTAGAAGACGGATATGGAAAAATAAAAGCATGTGACGAATATGTATATTTGGAGACACAAATTAGTGTAAGTGGAAGTCATGATGCTGAATTTAATGAGAGAATAACTATGGGCAAATTTGAGAATATCAAAATTAGATGATTTTTATGGGTTAAGAATATAAGATCTAAAACGAAAATAAACATTTTAATACAATAATAAGGAGTACAATCACATACGATGCAGAAACATGGGAATTAAAATCTAGAACAGTAAGTAAATTAAATTCTGCAGAAATGGATTTTTGGAGGGGTTCACATGGAATTTCTAGATAATATAAAATAAAAAACAGTGTATTTAAACAAAGTATGTATATTCAAAATGCAATTAATAAAAAAAACAAAATGGTGTGATCATGTAAAAATAATGAGAGAAATAGATCCCCAAGTAAATTACAAGAATGGGTGCATCTTGGTAGAAGATGAAGAAGATGGCCAAATATAACGTGGATTAATGGAGTTTAGTGCAGCATGAGGGGAAAAAAGATTGGACGATGAAGATTGGAGTGACAAAATAATGTGGGTATGCAGACGATCTAGTAATTAAAAAGAAGTCAGGGGATCATTTACTAAGAGACATTTACACGTTGAATCAATTAGGACTCTATTATAATCTCAAAGTCACAATTTCAAAAACTAAAATTATGGCTTTTCAGGGAAAAATGCCAGTCGGAGCAAAAATAGTAATCAATAATGAAATAATAGAACGAATAGCACACTTTAACTATCTTGGTTAAGATATAACATATAAGTATGATTGAGATATACAAAATAAATTAAACCGATATCAATTGATATGCGGCATCATAAGACAAACCCTCCAAAAAATTCGAAGAGAAACATAGTTCAAGCTTTATAAAATTATGGCTGTTCCTGTTATTTTATATCGATCTGAATCTTGGATACTTACAAAAAAAAGTATATCACACATTCAAGCCACTGAAATTGAATTTTTAAGATCCGTAAAAGAATGTACACGCATAAGTAGATTACATAATGAGTCAATAAGAAATGAACTGGAGATATTTTCAATACTCGATAAACAGGAAGAGCACAAATACCGATGGAAATAACATTTATACAGAATGGAAAATACAAGATTACCCAAAACGATCAACACCTACAAACCGCATGGAAAAAGATATTTGGGACGGTCAAGGAAACGATAGACTTGAGACCGGAACAGGTCGTATTGACCTAATCCTAGAAAGGAAGAAGAAGAAGAAAGAGATGTAGAGGATAAATACAGAAGATTAATTGGGCACAGGAAGGTGATGTGAAACGTTATGAAACCTGATAAATAAGATTATAATTACATACAAAAATTCGAAAGTTGATATTTCAGTGGATTACACTCAGATTCAACCAAGGAAGTTACTGTGTGTTTGGAATAGGGAACTCGGTTGCCATTTTAACAGTCTTTTCTTGAGAGAAATCCTTATATAAAATTGAAGATTGCAACACAGCAGGTACATAGTTGTAAGTTGTAGCCGTCCAAGCCACCCCCTCTTAAAGAAAAAAACAGTTACCACTTGTCACTGAGCTCTTACGGATCTGTACTACCCTGTGTGAAAGTGTCGACTCTCATATTTACTACAAAACTAGTTTGCATACCGTAAATGAAAAACTATGTTCTTTAAATGTATAGTAGGCCCACATAGATTTGGAAAACGTACTGCTAACCTTGCCGCTCTACCGCTCCTTAACAAACAAATACCATTATTATGAGTTTGGCAACTTTTACCATCTGTAGGTAGGAGGACACTGGCATAGCCCGTAAGGTCTGTAGTAACTTCCTGGGTTGAATTGGAGTGCAGTGATATATTCGGAGAATACCACGGCATGGTGCATGTAAAACTATCCCTGCTCTCTTTATTTTTTTAAAGTAGGTATTGAAGCGAAAAGTTATCTATATGTAACAAAATGGCGGAAGAAGTTGTTCAAGTCATGAGTAGCAGTTTATGGGTTAGATCTGTTTTCGGGCAACTATTCATGTTAAAAAAATCCTAGTTCGTGAATTATCGTTGCCATAAATAATGCAAGTAAATACAATATACGAGGGCGATTTCAGAAGTTGTGCACACGGCGCATGCGCGACCGTTACGGTGGCGTGATCGAATTGAAATTTGCGTCAGTTGTTAATCAGACTTTAGGTTTGACGGTTATATATGTATGTCCTGGTTAGTTTGGCTGTGTCGTGAATAATTCTGTTTTAAAATGGAAGAGGAAAATGAGCCAGGTCGGATTACGCATAGCGACCAGGCAAGTCGCAGAAGAATTGCTTCAAAGAACCGAACAGAAGGAGAGCACTTTGTCAAGAGGATTGTTACACTAGATGAAATCTAGATACGAGATTTTGAGCCAAAACTGAAGTCTGCCTTCTGCTCTTCACCCAGATTATGAGGAATCCATTTGGCAGAAAAGTTTCTCATCTTTAAAATTTCAGTAATGATTCTGTACACTGAAGTGACAGACATTCTGGCCTCATGTGCAATTTCCTCACATGTTTTTGTCGATCCTCTCTCAAAATGTCATTAACAATAATCTCAGAAGTGTAGCCTGTTGCAGTTGATGGTCTTCCATTTCTTGTGTTGTCCTCAGTACTTATCCGACCTTTACGGAAATGAGCAGCCCATCGTGATAGTCTGCTACGATCCACTACACTGTTTCCGCACACCTCTCTCAAAGAATTGTGAATTTCAGTTGGATTCTTTCCACGTAAAGATTCAATTTTTGTATCTGTTTAATCCGAGCTGACTCGGTTTCATCTTCAATTTTAAAACTGAATTATTCACGACACAACCAAGCTAGCCACAACACACACATATATAGCCGTCAAGCCTAAAGTCTTATTAACAACTGACGCAAATTGAAACTCGATCACGCCATCGTATCGGTCGCGCATGCGCTGTGTACAGAACTTTTGAAATCGCCCACGTATTTATGTCATCGTAAATTATGAATAAATGGTAAATTTTCATATAGGAACATAAACGTGGAAAAGGGCGCTAAAAATATAACTGAATAAGTCTGAAAACTCACGTTATGTAACCAGGTGATTTTATGTTCCTTGGGATTGGCTCGGATCTTGCACTCGAAGTAAACGTCATCGTTTTCTTTGATGGTGTCTGGGTTGAGCGTGTTGCCTAACTGCAGCGTCACCTGGGGCGGATCTGTGAACATTTCATTAAGAACTTCAACAAGTGGAAACAGTGACCATGAAAACAACAATAACATCATCTAATCACTTCTAAATCTAATTATATAACTTCGCCCAAAAACACTTACACTTCATAATAAAAAAAAAAATAATAATAATTACGAGTAATAAATATCCTCAACTCGTGTTCAAATGAGGGCCGGGTCGAGGATGATATGAAGCCACTGTATAGAGGTCTGTGAATGACAAGGGTGCCGGCCGACCACTCCTGACACACCATCACGGTGGCGGATGAACGAAATGAAATGAAATGGATGAGATGAGTAAGGAGAAATGGTGGAATAAAATTATGGCAGGGGAAAACAGGAGAAAACCCCGAGAAAAACCAGCCAAAGCTCTGTTTCGTCCACCACGAAAGCCACATTGAGTAACCCAGACACGATCTCGAATCCCAGCGATGAGAGGCAAGTGTCTAACTGCCTGCGCCACGGAGGCGCCAAATAATAATAATAATAATAATAATAATAATAATAATAATAATAATAATAATAATAATAATAATAATAATAATAATAATAATAATAATAATAATAATAATAATAATAATAATAATAACAATAATAATAATAATGATAATAATAATAATAATAATGATAATAATACTAATACATTAATTTTATAGGAATCCAGGTATAACAAGAACAGTTAAATATCGTAGGCTGCAATGGGCAGGACATGTGGCTGGAATGGGGAATGAAAGAGGGGCAATAAAGCTTCTTGTAGGAAAACGAGAAGGAACATGCTCAGTTGGTAGACCATTAATCAAGATTTCAGGGAAGATGTTCATGAAATTTATAAATACTTATCACAGACTTAAAATAATACTAACATATAGACTAAAGTAGTAGTAGTAGTAGGAGTTTATTAGACAAAAAGTAAGATATTTACAATATTATTTACAAATATGGGTCGCACGGGCAGTAAGCCGTACGTGCTGTTGACAGTCCGTTACAATAAAGTAATAATTGGTACTAGTGTAAAGAAAAATAAACAACAAAAAAAAGCAATAACATTACAATTAGGACTACATAAAGAAAACAAAATATTATTACAATCAATAATAACACAATAGCATTATACGACCAAAACCCTTCTGGCGGCACTATGGCCCTGGGGTCGACTCAGCCTCTAACGGAAATGAGTACCAGACACTTGTTCTGGGAGTAAAGGCGGCGTCACGCAGGGCTGACAACCCGGCTGACATCAAGTGCCGATTGTCTAGAAAAAGTGGGAGCCTTAACCTCCTACTACCCCAAGGGCCTCCCGAGGCCTGTAGTGGGATTACTTTACTTTACTTTATAGCATTATACACTAATTAATTTATATATAATTATTAAGACTCAATGGTATTGCATTTTGATAACATATATTTATTCATGAATGAGTGTTGTCCTTATTTTCCAAGTAACTGCGTATGTGGTCTAATAATTAGGTCCATCCATAGTAATTCTGTCCGAAGGCAGGTCCTTCACTGCAATCATAGCATTTTCATGCTATGCTTGCAGCTTTACTAGGGAATTGTAGGTGTGGTAACTTCCTGTTGCTTTCCACACCGGTAAGGATGATGATGTTAATGATAAGGAAGATGATGGCCATATGATTTCGGGGACCGTTTGGGCCTTAAAGTTTTCCTGACATTTGTCTTACAGGTGAGGAAAAACCCCGATAAAAACCTCACCCAGAAAAACTGCCCCGACCGGGGATCGAACCCGGGCCCGCTGCGTGACAAGGCAGCACGCTACCTCGAGACCACAGCGGTGCGTAATAATTAGATAACACCATCAAAACACCGAATAAAAATAAAATAAGCAAGAAAAGCTTTCTAGATGAATATTTATAGGAACATACAAAATGCTGAATATAGATGTTATGCAAATAGTATTTTCATTGTGTGGAACATAGAATTTCGGTTAATTTGTATTTAAATAATGATAGTGACTATTTAACTCATGCCCCAAATGGGAGTCAATGACCAATCACGTTTCAATGATTTCTGTATTACAACCAATCAGAGACGTGTTTCACGAAATAATTATCAACGTTAGGATTATCATATATTAAGCAAAGCTCCTCCTTTTTAATATTCTGAACAGGTCTGACCGTTATTTTGCAGTGACTGAGCCTATAACAAATACGGCTACCAGATTGTATATAATAGTGCTTACATGTCAACATTTGTAGCAATTGATTATACCACCAAAAAAAGAAACCACTGTTTGCACTTTCTTAAATGTATACGACATCAAAAATGAATTAATATACAGATTGATGTGTTTCATTTTTTCTCCACTAGAGAGCATTCTTACAATATTGCGTTCCTTTGGCAATAAATAGTATGATCTGGTTGCAGTGATAAACAAAAGAACGCAGTAGAAGCGTAGGCTACCTATCGTTTCTCATTAGTTTTCAAACATCACCGTTTACTTTAAATATAAAAATATTTTTAAATAACTGTAGTTAAATAATGATTTGTGAGTAAACAGCTTTATTTTATTCGTTAAATAGTCCTAACAAATGCCACTCTTGATTTCCAAATTCTCTAGATAAATTGGAAATCACTCGTGGCATTACTTATGATAACATGACTGGGAAGTGAGTTCCAAGCTCTAGTCATAGATATTATGTAAGATTCAGAGTATAATCATGTCCTGTGCTGTGGTATCGAAAGTAAAGAAGTTAGTACCGTAAGTAATGGAATTTAGTGACCTTTCGATATAAAGGAAATACATTTGCATTTACATTGCACATGGACCTGCTTGGCCGAATGTGCAATTATTTTTCCATGAAATATATATATATATATATATATATATATATATAAAAATTTATATATATCAGTGGTTTAATGGTTTTTTCATCATCCGGTCTCATGGCAGCTGACGCCATCTTCCGGAAACCAAACACCATTCCTCTCTGTCCATCCATTGATCTTCCTCCAATCCTCTGATATTCATAGCCGCCTGTACCCCTTCTTTCCAAGTTTTCTTCGGTCTTCCTCTCTTCCACCTTTTCATTGGGATCCATTTCATAACAATTTTAGGCAATCTTTACTTTGGCATTTTTTGAGATGGCCATACCACTGTAATCTTATCTTTTCTATAATGTCTGTGATGTCAGGCTCTTCTTGTACACCCGTCATTCCCCTTATTTCTTTATTTCGTATTCTATCCATTCTAGATTTTCCAGCTGATCTTCTTAAAACATCCATTTCTGTACTTAAAATTCTTTTCATTTCCCTGGTAGGAATTTGCCAAACGTCAGCACCATATGTGAAAATGCTTTTAATAATGGTTTGATATATTGGTATTTTCAAATTTTTGTAATATTATTGCTCCACCAAATAAAGTTTAAAGCATTTATTGCTTGTTTTGTTTGTGCGATCCTATTTTTAATTTCCACTGAGTTATCACCTGAATGATCTAATTTTGTTCCTAAATAAGTGCATTCAATAGTAGGTTTTAGTTCTTCTCCATTGTTCAATTATATATGTTCCATTTCTTCTCCTATACATAGATATTTAGTTTTGTCTGTATATGTATAAATCCACCGCTGTGGTCTCAAGGTAGCGTACTGCCTTGTCACGCAGCAGGCCCGTGTTCGATCCCCGGTCGGGGCAGTTTTTCTGGGTGAGGTTTTTATCGGGATTTTTCCTCACCTGTAAGACAAATTTCAGGAACACTTTAAGGCCCAAACTGTCCCCGAAATCATACGGCCATCATCATCCTTCACCGGTGTGGAAAGCAACGGGAAGCTACCACACCTGCAATTCCCTAGTAAAGCTGCAAGCATAGCATGAAAATACTATGATTGCAGTGAAGGACCTGCCTTCGGGCAGAATTACTATGGAAGGATAGATGGAAGGATATATATATATGTATTTTATCTATATTTATATAAAGGCAATTTTTCATATTCTTCTTTTAGGTTTTTTGCCACATATTCTATGTCAGCGTGGTCATACATATAAATGTATGTATGTATGTCCTTTATGTACTTCTAAACCGTTCAACCGATCTTCGTGAAAATGTTTATATACAGGACTTCAGGGGCGGCGAATGTTTAACCGTTATCTATTATGTTCTAAAACCATTAGGTGTAAGAGTTCCCCTGAAACGAACATTTAAAAATATCTCTAGCGATCACAATTTTCGTTGTTTCACAACAAAACTTGGAATATCCTATTAAAATAAACCGATGTATGTATTATCGAAAAATCAGCGAAATCCGAACGTTAGAAGTGGGGTTTACTTGTAATAAATAAACAGTAAATTTTGTATATTAATAAGTAGAGAAGAATTATTACAGAACAAATTTAAAAAAAAAACACATATGCCCACACCCGACCCACACACACACACACCACACACACACACACCACACACACACACACACACACACACACACACACACACACACACACATGTAGTACATTGTGATATTGTGCCTAAATTGTGATGAGCCAGTAACAATATTGAAAACGCGTTGATAAATAACTTGGTAAAAGTGTGTGCATAATTTGGAATAGAGGGGATGTAGAGCTGTTCCGTTATTTAAGGGGACGTCATCTGATGAAAGAAGAAGACGGCACGGAGGCCAAAAATTACTTAGATTAATGATGTTTTCAGTAACGTGAGGTAAAAATGATTGGATGATGGATATTGGAATTATAGAGATATATGAAGGAGAATGAAGTAGATTAATTGGGTGCACGAATAAATTGTGAAACCTTATAAATAAATAAAAATAATAATACATTTATTTTGCTAAACAGAGTTAAAATCTTAATGTCTTCTCTACCACTCAAATTAGGTATAAAATATTACAATATTTTTCTTACAATTAATTTACATGAATAATAGAATTTGGTGTCTACTAGGTAGGAATGATGGAAATACGTAACTGAGTCACTGACATTATCGAATCCATGGGCATGCTGAGTAGACATAAGCTTTCCACACATCCATCCTGAGTTAATCTATTCCAATCATCCCCTGTAAATCTACTTCCCTGAAATCTTGGTTAATAATTACTCTCCCACCTCATTGTTCTTCTGTCAACAGGGCGTTTTACCTCTGATTATGATGCAAGAGCTTCCATACACTCTTTCTTTCCCCTTTCCTGCCACATGTCTTGTCCGTCGTTATCTACGGGGATAAACTCTTCTTATTATAACTTACTTCCTATAAATACCATGTAGCTAACTATTAGTTGTCTTCTCCATTCACCTGTATGTTCATATAATTATATTGGTGTAAAAAATTCCTAAAAACTGTATTTTCAAATACTCGTAATATCCTTTCCTCCCTTAAAGTAAGAGTCCATGTTTATCGCATCCATATAATATAACTGGGGGATTAACAATTTTACATATTTTTTATTCTAGTGTTTCTTGAGTTTGGATAAGAGTCTCTGTAATGCATAATTGTATGCATTTCCAGAAATGAGCTTATGTTTAATTTCTTTGTGTATCTCGTTCCAATTTGAAATTGTTCCTAGGAATTTGAATTCAAACACTTCTTCAAAATTAAAAAATGAAGAATAAATAAAAATAATAATACATCTATTGTACTGATAAGGGAACTATCAACCATTGCATGCCTAAACTACCTTGAAATTTCTCATATGTAAGCGTTGTGATGTACCAAGGCCATATCCAAAATATATGCCGTTTGTAATTGCAAGGCACAAATTTCAAAATCAGAATCCAACAAAGGCAACTCACTGTGCGTAGTAGATGGACTCCCTGTGTGAGTAAAGCGGAGTGGAGTGTGGGAGACGCGGCGTGGGGAATTGTATTATTTCCCTCGGCTTAATTGAGACATTTGGAGCTTGATGTTAGTGTCTTGCAGTTAAAATCGGAACATATTTATTATTTAGGACATGACCTTAGTAAATCACAACGCTTCTCTGGGAGAAATTTCAAAGTAGGTTTTGGCGTGCAATTGTTGACGAGTTCCTTTGTAAGCAGAGTTTTAAGGTCTTAAACCTTGTCTATCACTGAAGTAGGTTAGAATATATTTACAATATTTGTCTCACATATAATTTAAAAAAAAAATTAGGTCTGTAATTGGAAGGTAATTAAGCTCTTAATATATGCAAATTGCATAGTATTATTAGAGGCTAGCGAGAAAATACAAATAGCAACACACACATTTTTTTGAATAACACTAATAAATTGGGACTGAAAATAAATATCAATAAAACTAAATAATATACGTTCACACACATAATAATAATAATCATCATCATCATCATGAACAAATTCGTTTTAGGCCATGTGGCCTGTACGGTAAACCTAGCGAAGATGGTCTTGATCTTTCCACCGATGTTTTGGTCTTCCTTGGTCCCTATGTCCAGTTGGGGTATATTGGAATGCCAATTTTGGAAGTCTATTTCTTGCCATTCTTCTCAGATGATTTTTCCATTCTTGTTGGTATCTTTGGATATCTTCATTTAAACTTGCTACTCCAAGTTTTCCTCTGATAGTAGTGTTCCTTTGGTGATCCAGTCTATTAACTCCTAACAATGATCGTAAGAAGCGCATTTGGCTTACTTGAAGTTTATGAGAGTTTCTTTTATTTAAAATCCAAATTTCACTTCCGTATTTTAGAGCAGCTTTTGATGTGACGTTATGTAATCTTAGTTTTTAATAATAATAATAATAATAATAATAATATTATATTATTATTATTATTATTATTAATGTTTTATTTATTCTGGCAGAGTTCTCTTCCACTCTACCAGCACAAATAAAATAAATATTTGTCAAATATAGATATACACTATACTAATTATAAAGTGTTAAAAATATATTAAATGTTGTAATGTAAATTTCATGCACAAACAACATTTTATACGATAATAACAATAACCTACTTACGATGAAATAATAAAAATAATAGTAATAATAATAATATTAAATGCATTATATAGAATAGAATAGAATATGGAATTTATTGCCTTTTTTTCAGAATAAAGAAAATACATATGCATTTACATTGCGCACGGGCCTGCTTGGCCGTACGTGCATTATTTTTCCATGAATAAAACAATAAAACTAATAATATAAACAAATACCTACAAATACACCTGTATCAAAAAACAATAACAGGCTACATATAAGTAAAATCTATGCACTAAATCAAAATAATACATATCTACATTCATCCACATTCCGTACATTAATATTAAAAAAAAAATGCTAGAAAACAAATTAGAAAAAAAAAAGCACACACATACACCCACACACCCCCACACATATACACACCGCACGGAAAGGGTGTTTACATTATATAATGGAAATGGAGAGCTAATTACAAATGAGGAAGCATAAGTGGCTGAATTAACATACCGAAAAACTATATTTACTAAATAAGATTCGCAAAGAAATTAAACATGGAATCAATTCTAAAAATTGGTGTTATTATGCATTACAGGGGCTCTTGTCGTTCTAACACCTCTCAAAAAACCTTAAACTGAAAATATATAAAACTGTTATTCTCTAACATCTTCTGTATAGATACGAAATATGGACTCTTATTTTAAGGAGGACAAAAATTTATGAGTATTGAGAATAAAGTTTTAGGAAAACGTGTAGACGAAAAAGATGAATAGAGAAGTAAATGGAGAAGACTTCATAACAGTGAACTACATGATCTTTATAGGAAAGCAGATATATTAGGAACAGTTATGTCACGTAGATTGCAATGGGCAGGACATGCTGTACGTATGGGGAATGAAAGAGGGGCATTGAAGCTTCTTATAGGATAACGAGAGGGAAAATGCCCAGTTGGTAGACCAAGAATGAATTGGACGAATAACATTAACCATTACACTGGTCAACATAATTTGAGTACCAATAGCTGTACTTAATGCAGTATTGTATTGTGTGTTCAAATATTTATTCGGAATTTCTCATCACCCACAGTTTTTATTTCAATTCCAATTAATGGATTTGAAAAAAATGTAATATTTTTTCGTACATTTGTCCATATGAAACCAAATTAGCTAACTCAAATGATTTCAGCTATGGAAAAGAGATATCAAGGCAAATGGAATCCTAATATGCTGCCGATTATTGTTGGACCATCGAGAGGGATGCTCCACAGGCGAAATACAGCAGAAAATCGTCATTTCTTA
Source organism: Diploptera punctata (assembly GCA_030220185.1). Classification (NCBI taxonomy): domain Eukaryota; kingdom Metazoa; phylum Arthropoda; class Insecta; order Blattodea; family Blaberidae; genus Diploptera; species Diploptera punctata. Next base: position 3,808,864 of record JASPKZ010003847.1, on the reverse strand, counting down.
CTTTCCAGGTGAGTCCGAATGTTCGAATATTGTGTAGTTACGAATGTAGAAAATATTAAAGTATTTGCAAATATAAATGTCTGTCTCTCGGAAACCCTGCGCGATGGAGGAAAACAGATATCATATTTGAATTCAGGAGAACACATACTATCAGAATCACATATTTTTCTTTCTGAGACAAAAAAGTTTATTTTTTGTTGATCAGTGTTATTTCAGGGACGTAGATTATGCAAGGATGATTATATTACACTAGCTCAGGATAGGGAAGTATGGAGAGCTTACGTCAGCGCGGCTATAGTCATACGTGTACGATAGAGCCAATGAGTTAGTCTACTGGGTAGGTATGTTGGAAATACTTAAACAAATATTTTTTATAACAACCTCAATAGCTTCATTCCTGTAATAAGGCGAACAGTTGTGTGCAAAACATTTACTGCGCTTTCTGAAAGTGATTCTTCTTTGGTGTTTGTTTAGTTCTTCAAAGAGAGACGTCCCCAACCTTTTCATTTCCTGTCTTCCTTATTACTGTTTCGTCATTCTAGAATTCATTGCGTTGTTTTAATTATCACAGCCGAATTTAGTCTTAGTGCTGCCAACTGTGCAAATTTAACGACATTCTACTTTTTTTATTCTCCCTAGGCATTTCATAACAAAAATATGTCGTTGATTTAAAAGTTAAATCCTGTACTATGTTTACTTCAGATTTGCATTGGATCTACACATTAAATGTCGTAAATCAGCATGATCATAAGTACAATTTAATGAATTAAATTAACCTGTTTACTAACAAATCATTATTTAAATATAGTTACTTTCAAATATTTATATATTTAATGTAAACGGCGATGTTTGAAAACGAATGAGAAACGATTGGTACGCTTCATTTGCTTCTTTTGTTCGTCACTGCAACCAGATCATATTATTTATTGCCAAAGGAACGGAATATTGTAAGAATGCACTCTAGTGGAGAAAAAATGAAACACATCAAACTCTATATTAACTTATTTCTTATGTCCTATGATGTAAATATGACAATTATATTTTTCTGGGAAAAAATATATTTAAGAAATTGCAAACATTGGTTTATTTTTTTGGTGGTATAATCAATTGCTACAAATGTGTTTATATTAACTCCCGCATGCGGTATGTGTGACATTCATGCACTATATATACAATCTGGTAGCCGTATTTCTTAGCGAGTCAGTCACTGCAAAATAATGCTATGACCTATTCAGAATGTTAAAAAGGAGGTGCTTTCTTTATTATGATAAACTTTAGTTGGTAAATTCTAGGCGAAACACGACTGTGATTGGTTGTAAATAAAAAATCATTGAAACGTGATTGGTCATTAACTCCCATTTGGGGCATGAGTTAAATAGTCATTATAAACAAAATCGTCAATTCATGGTTCGAATTTAGTTTTTTTTTAATCCGCTGTGCCACCTGTGAATATCCGATCGGTGAAAAATGATTGCTAACATAATTTTGCTAATGTGATAACACAGGTTTCTGCTATAGTTAATTGCCAACATGCTTGCTCACATAGGCCTGTAAAGGTTATTCTATCTCAGGAGTTCACCTACATTAATGGGCAAGTTAGGGTGAGGCAATGGGCAAGTTAGTGTTAGCTTAGGTAAGTTAGGATGTAAAAATGGGCGAGTAAGTGTACACCAGTTCAGTTTAAATTTCGCTTATTTGTTAGCAAGTTTTTGTACTAAGTTGGCTACACTGTCTGAGCAATGACGAGTACACATTTTACATTAGAAATGTAGTGACATCAGGTAACTTTGAACTCAAGTTCTCACTTCATTTTAAGGTAATTATCACAATACTTTTGGGCGAAAATTCAAAATATATACAGGACTATTCAGAAAGAAAGAAAGAAAGAAAGAAAGAAAGAAAGAAAGAAAGAAAGAAAGAAAGAAAGAAAGAACGAACAGATTTCAAACAGTTATTTCTTCCAAACTACAAAAATAGAAACACAATTCCAACGAACCTAGAAAGAGAAAGTTTTGAAGTTTCGATCACGGTCACATTGGCGCTGTTGCTTGAAGTTGCGATCACGGTCGCATTGGCGCTGATGGATTGGAAGAGGAGGAGCAGAAGATCAACTTCATCGCCGGTGGGCTTCCAGGTCACCAGACCTAACCCCGTGTGATTTTTATCTGTGAAAGACTGTGTTTTGATTCCCCCTATGTCTGAAACTCTTGAAAATCTGCGACAATGAATTGTTGAAGCTGTGAATTCGTTAACTAGAGACAGCTGAATAGTGTGTGGCAGGAAGTGAGCCACCGTTTTGATATTTGTCGTGTAACACATGGTGCTCATATTGAATGCATAAAATGGTGAAATTGAACTTTTCTATTTCCAGGGACGTTGGAATTGTGTTTGTATTTTTTGTATTTTGGAAGAAATAAATGTTTGAAATTTATTCCTTCTTTCTGAATAATCCTGTATTTCTCTCAGCTAATTATTCACATACTGCAACGAAACGTTGTGTAGTTTTCCGTAATTTTATTTGAATTTATGTTGGTAGCATGATGGCATAGAACCCCCGGTTTTTTTAATACTCCATAAATATACAATACTAACGCACTAAAGTATTTTATGGTACGATTTTTTAAAACGTCAAATTAAAATTTTAATACAGAGTTTTCCAATCTTCCCCTGTATAATATACTTCCCTCAAATCATGGTTAAAGTTATTCTCGCACCTCAACTGGGCGTTTTCTCTCTGGTTTTCCTACAAGAAGCTTCCATGCACTGTATCATTCCCAATCGTGCCACATATCCTGCCCATCGTAACCTACGAGACTTAACCTTTCTTATTACATCTGGCTTCCTATAAACACCATGTAGTTTACTGTTATTTAGTTTTCTCCATTCACCTCTCTTTGGTCCAAAAACGTTCCTAAGAACTTTATTATCAAATATCCATAATATCATTTCCTCCCATAAAGTAAGTGTCGGTGTTTCGCAACCATATAATGTAACTGGGATATAAAAGTTTCATATATTTTCAGTTGAACACTTTTTAAAGGAGTTGGGACAATACGAGTACCAATAAATTCATAATAACATGCATTTCCAAAATTGAATCTATGTTTAATTTCTTTGTGCATCTCCTTCCTATTTGTAATTATTGTTCCTACGTATTTCAGTTTAGTCACTTCTTGAAAATTTACCTCATTTGTATTAGCTGTCCATTTTAATTATATAATGCATTTCTATGTGTGAACATATATTTGATTTTATTGATGTTTACTTTCAGCCCCAGTTTCCGTGTTTCTCCATAGAGTGTATGTGTTGTCATTTAGTATCTCCTCGCTATAGTCCAATAAAACTACATAATCAGCAAAGAGTAACAGCTTATTAACAGCAATGAGTTGTAGGACTTCTTCATCCTCTAAAGATTTGATGGCATCCTAGTTTAAAACTGAATAGTAGAAGTGATAGTATCCGAGAACGTTGCCTAGACGCACTCTACGCTTTGTGCCGTTGCAAAATTTAACACTTTTTTTACACTTGGGTTACGTTAAATTTGTCCTTTGGACACGACTGACTCATCCGACCCTCGCATCTTCTTATATAGTATATGCGAGGGTAGGAACACTGTGGGGGTCAATCTAGAATTCTCTCGAATAGAACATTCAACAGATGATTATTTCAGAATAGAAGTATCTGGAAGATGATTTCTCTAGAAAGCACGTCTGAAAAAGTCGTTTACTGGCTGCACATAACTCGAATCTAACGCCTATTGTCTTATAAGGAATCCTGCCACCTATTGAAATTGTATCACTCTGACCTCCAACAGTAATTTTACCTTTTAATCCGATGCAATTTCCTCCAGCGAATGCGATTCAAGTGTGGTGATTTGAGAAATGGATTAATAATGGGGTCACAATATGGCATCACTTTTATCTGGAAAGTAGGATAGAAGAAAGTTAGTTAATTAATTTTATAAGAATAAACTCAATGGATATATTCCATTCTGCTATCCCGTACATCCCACTGCGGGGACAATGTGCTTCCCTAGCGGAACGTTTCTTAACTACACTTATTTAGTTACGTCTATTTCGCTACAGATGTCTGTGAGAGACATTAGTATATCGGCTCGAGACGATATCTAATAGGAAACTAATGCATTATGTATTGGTTAAATTTTGCTCAGAGATTTTTTTCTCAGGTTTGCAGTTCTTTTACGAACCTGAAAATCTTCATACTCGGGACCCATGGATTAAAACCCTACCCGGAGGGCTTGTCCCTTGGATTTTTTCATCCTGAAAATCCATCGACCCCAGCCTAGTTTGAACTCGCAACCCTCGGCACTAGAGACAAGATCATAACTACTAGACCACCGTGTCCGAAGAATAACTACATTCCTTTGCATTTGCTAATTGCACATAACCTAAAATTCGAGTTTAGTAATTGTATTTGTATCAACATCAAGGGTTTTCCTATCTATCGTATACTTTCCGATTGAGTGGGCAAATATTCAATTACTTTGTAACTCATTACTGGGATGGATTTCATTGTTCTTTTCCGAGTAGTGAACAAGAGTGAATTTGCATCGAGAAGTCCATTTCTTGGCCAGCGAGGTAGTGGGAGGAGTAGATTGAATTACATGTCCGCACTTGCCGAGTCCATTGTGTTTGTGCAGGTACGTGCATGTTGTGTACGTGCTCGATCATTCTTTTGCCTCAGACTGTACGTGACTCAAGTAAATTCGCTTGTCTCAGGCACAGAACGTGATTCTTGTACTTCTCTTTCATCCCCTTTCTTTCTTTTCTTATACAGGAAACATCAGAGGCATTGCTAACATCGTCTCACAGTTAACTTTAGCCAATTCCAAGCTATTGAGGTTGTGATATTGAAATTTATGTACACAAGCTTGTGTTCCACGTCCATTGTATGTTACATTCGACCAGTAATGGCAACACTGTTTTAACACGATAAAAATTATTACGAACTTCATTTATAGTCGCTTGTAAAGTCTATTATAATTTATCAATTCCTTGGAACGCGACGCACTCCATCTACAGCATCACTTTCGATACATTTTTCACTGATCGACCTAGAACTCTCTGGATATCAACTCATGATTGAAATCGAATGCTTCAATGAGGTACTTTGAGAATAAGATATGGCCACAAGAGCTCATGTTTGGTGAATTTGATGGATGTTCGAGTACTTCCCAATTCCACATTCTAAACAAATTCTACTGAACATCTTTTAAGGGCGGTATTACTTACGAAATATGAGAAATAGTGAATGTAATCACAAATTACACTGGTCAACAAAAATGAACTTTTTTTCTGTCTGAAGAATAAAAATATGAGATTTTAGAAGTATTTTTCATCCTGAATTTAAATATCATTTCAGTTTTTTCCTATCAGGCAAGAGTTTTCTGTGATGTTGGAAGGGGATGGAATATCAATTAAGGCATTATTGGCAATTTTAAGTAATGGATGACTAACTTGTAATGGTTTATTCATTATGTATTCATTTACATATTTTTATATCTCTAACTCTAACTCATTCTGACTTACCTAGAAAGTGGTAGATAGTGATATTTGGGCATATTTTGCATCTAGAACATATTTCTTCTTGGTCCAACAGTAGACAGCCGGCGTATTAGAACTCCTCTTGCCTTGTTACCTCTTTTCCATTGTGGATATTTGCTGATGAAAACGCTCACTGTGCTCATCAGAGACAGCCCCAATATTATCCGGAATGAAGCCTAAGTGAGAGTCCAAAAAGTGCATTTTAAGGACATGTTGCATCCCCTGATAGGTAAAAGAGAATGCTAAAATCAACTTTAAAAAAATAGCTGTGACAAAAATGCTGTGCCTGATGGAAACATTCTGACTACATCTGAATTCAGTATGGAAAAATGCACTAGATTCACTAATCAGATTTCTTGTGAAAAAAAACCTTGTTGACCAGTGTTATTACTATTGTATTTTGAAACTTTCAATATTAAATATTTATAGACTGCTCAACAACATACTACAAGATGATACGATCACCACTAGGATCGCTAATTTACAACAGTTTTTCCACTACTTATTGAATGCCCCTGCATAAAGATTGAGCCTGCTGATGTTTATGCTCACAAAGCTATAAAAGTAGTTGGTCCATTAATTTGAAATTTTGTCAACATTGCTTTCGAATATGCGCGATTTCTTGTTTCTTTGTTTCTGCTTTATAACTTCCAAAACGCTAAACAGATTTTCAGGAAAATTTCTATATACAGTTTTTCAGGTAAGTGAAGTATGAAAACCATTGATTGTAGAATTTCACCTCAAACAAACGCTTAAAAAACTCTCTTAGCGGTCGCTGTTTTCGATGTTTCATAACGATGCTATTAAAATAAACCGAGATATGTGTTAAACAAAAATCAACAAAATTCCACCATTTATATTAGAGTTTACTTGAACTCCGAAAATAAAAATTCACTCTAACGTTGGAAAAATTAAAAATATATTTTTTTTATCTATTCGCATTTGGTTAAAACATCAATTAAATCTAATAATTAATCTGTTTCATTTCCAGACGCACGGGGTATATAAAAACAATTACGATATACATTTTTATTAATTGCTTGTTTCTAATTATTTAACTAAAAATAAGAACACACATTTCATTTATTTAGGCGTAGCAGCGCACGTCGAGTACTAGCTAGTAGTTAATACAACTAACTAACTCACTGACACTGTCGAACAAGTAGGTTCGTGGCCGCGCGGATATAAGCTCTCCATACATCCCTATCCTGAGCTAACGTTTTCCAATCATTCCCTGTATAATCTACTTCCCTCAAATCATGGTTAATGTTATTTTCTCACCTCATTCTTGGTCTACCAAATGGGCGTTTTCCTTCTGCTTTTCCTATAAGTGGAGGTTTAACCGAGAGTCTTAACCATGTTTGTATAGATACATATATTACGAAAATTTAACGATTTAGAATATTGGAGGCGTCAGTTATTACCGGAAAGATTTCTAAATTCAAATTGTGAAAGATTGGCATGCTACGAATTAATGGTAAATCCAAAAAATTGTATAAACCCGGGTAAATTTCTGGACAGAACGCGGAAAATAAGAACAACGCTCATTCAGGAATGAATACATGTTAACAAAATGCAATACCATTAATTATTAATAATTCTAAATAACTTAATTAATATATAATGTTATTGTATTATTATGTAATTCTAATATTATTGTGTTTTCTTTATGTAATTTAATATTATTGTTTTCTGTTTGTTTTTCTTTATACTATTACCAAATATTACTTTATTGTAATGCACTATCAACAGCACGTAGGGCTTACTGCCCGTGCGACCCATATTTGTAAATACCATTGTATATATCTTACTTTTAGTCTAACAAAGTCCTACTACTTAATCCAATTTGGAACCTATCTTGATATATACGATTTAAACAACAAAATAAACATATTGTCACTGTATACCAGGATGGTCGATCTCAGATGATTTTCTTTAATAGATACGACAAATATTCACAACAAAATCTTCAAAATACTTTATTATCTACACATTTCTTTTATACAAATTGCTTAAAATGATTTTTCTTCATTTACAATTTATTTTACTTGCCACCGTTAATCTGATCTCTCTTCGCTGCCTCGCTGTCTAGCCACAGCTATATGACTCACGACTCTTGCAATGCTTATACAGCCCCAGGATAGGAACTTTGCTGACTAGTCGTCGAGAGTTTTCTGGCTTTGGAAGCTTCGAGAATCGAAGTCTCTGAACGCGGAGGGTACATGTGTAGAGAACCATCCGGAAATGAAAGGCTAGACGCACCTAACATTCTGCGTGGATCTTTCAACTCGTGATTCGACGACTCACAAATCCATTTCCACCAATGCGAGATCATTATTCTAGCCGTCACTAGCGATAATCAAATGCTGCTATTACAGTGCGTTACAATCATCATCATCATCATGAACAAATTCGTTTTAGGCCATGTGGCCTGTACGGTAAACCTAGCGAAGATGGTCTTGATCTTTCCACCGATGTTTTGGTCTTCCTTGGTCCCTATGTCCAGTTGGGGTATATTGGAATGCCAATTTTGGAAGTCTATTTCTTGCCATTCTTCTCAGATGATTTTTCCATTCTTGTTGGTATCTTTGGATATCTTCATTTAAACTTGCTACTCCAAGTTTTCCTCTGATAGTAGTGTTCCTTTGGTGATCCAGTGCGTTACAATATATACCATAAACATAAAAATTGGACCAACAATTGAACTTGAATTCGCTTAGTTTACGCTATTCCAGAGCGACGGATTTATATGTTTAGTGGAGTATTAAATAATGAAGATATAGGAACAGAGTTAAATATATATCCACTGAATTATAAAATCAAAGATTATAGAGGTAAATGGTTTAGACATGTAGAAAGAATGAATGTAATAAGATTACCAAAAGCAGCATTTAACTACAAATCAAGAGGTTCAAGAATGTAGGAAGGCCAGTGAAAAGATGGACAGAAAAACTGTGAGGCGGAACAGGCATTTTGCCTAGCACGTGATGTCAAAAGAAAGAAAAAAGTAGAGAATTTGATATATTGTTATTTGGAGCAGTGGAATCGATATTGTGGAGGCATGGGAGTACCAGTCCAAGGTGGCACAGTATATTCCTTATTATTTGCAGACGATCAAGTGTTGATAGCTCAGAGTCATGAGGATGTGAAATACATGATGAGAAAACTTCTAAATGCTTTTGAAATAGGAGGATTAAGAGTAAACATGGAAAAAACTGAATATCTTGTAGTAGGAGGAAGTGGACGAGATATATCCCTATCCCAAGGAATTATTAGAGCTGTTAAAAAATTTAAATATTTGGGATCACTTATTGATGAATCAGGGAGTTGTAAAGCTGAAGTAGATAGCAGGTTAGTACAAGCACGAAGAGCCATAAAAATGTTGACTGGAGTACTGTGGAGTAGGACCATGTCAAACCACACGAAGAAGAGGATTTTGAAGTCTGTTGTGGAAAGCATAATGACTTATGGTGCTGAGGGATGGACTTTGGTAGAGGGACAAAAAACTAAGATCTTGGCAGTGGGGATGGATGAAATAAGACGCAGTGCCAGGGTGTCCAGGTTGGAAAGAAGAAGAAATGAAGAAGTGAGGCAGATGATGGATATGGAGGAGACAGTGGTGGAAAGGATCGAAAGACGAGCTCTTCAGTGGTATGGCCATGTCAGGAGAATGGAGGATGATAGGTGGCCCGAAACTCTTTTGGCATGGTCACCTTCTGGTAGAAGGAAACGGGGCAGGCCAAGAGCAACTTGGAGAGGAGAGATCCATAGATTGATGAACGACCGATGTCTGGAGGAGGATGAATGGCGTGATCGGCAAGAATGGCGAATGGGAATACAGGGTAACCGCTGAAAAGTGGAGAGACCCTCAAAAGTAAACGTAAAAGTAAGTTATTTGAAAATTCCATTTCCCGACCATTTTGGTAAAAGCATAAAGAACTCGAAGACAAATAAAATATGAAATAAAATAATCAACATTGACATAGATAGTAATTCTCGTAAAATGAAGAAATCTAATGTTCTTTCATTTGAAATAACCTTAGATATCCTATGAAGCATAAGAGACGTTTTCAGAAGAAGATTATAGGGTTGAAAAGGGAATGCACCATTACTATAATTTGCGAATTAAGATAGAAACTCCTTAATTATGAATGAAGGAACATTTAGTCACATGAAATTTCTTAATATGAATAGCAGGAACATAGTGGAGATTATGAAATGGGGTACTTCTCGCCCTATTCACAAGACATCGGTAGGATCTGGTTGAAAAGGAAACAACCTCAATCCGACAACTTCCTTTCATTCCTTTGTAGCTAATTTAATGGTCTTGTACTGGCTTCCCTTAAATTAAGCTGCTTTTTACTGCTCACGGCTTATACAGTATTAAGCCATAACCACTAAGCACATAAGACGGCATACACTTCTTTTTTACTCTATAGGCTAACTTGTTAGATACAAGATATTAGAGTCTTCAATTTTTTTGTATTAGTACTTTAACATAAAAGAAATATTACGGTATACAGGGTGGAGGTTACATAAGTGCGCTATTTAAAGAGATGATAAATTAAATAAAACAAACGCATCTTAGATCATCGGTTGATTAATGTCTTTGATATCATCTGATTCCCAATAGCCAATTTTGTCGGTCCATCCAATCTCCACGAACACATATTCTGTACTTTATTTTACAATTATCCCATGGTTAATCAAATAATAAGACCAAACTTTCTGAAAATTGTAAGAGCACACGTAAGATTCATGTGATTCTTGTGACGAGATACAAACACCTGTTCTGGGATCTTTGATCACTAAACCACTTCTTACTTGAAGTTTGACGTTGCAACATGGACGTTTGTTTTATTTCAAAATGTAAGAGGTTATCAGTTGATTTGCACGAAACTATTAATTGTATTTCAAACGTGCAAAGGAAAAACACATCCCTGTTATTCGCCTTTATTTATCATAGGTAATGCCACGAGTGATTTCCAAATTATCGATAAATTCACGACTCTCGAAGTGAGGAGTGAATTTATCTAGAGAATTTGGAAATCAAGAGTGGCATTTGTTAGGACTATTTAACGAATAAAATTAAGCTGTTTACTCACAAATCTTATTTAACTATAGTTATTTTAAAATATTTATATATTTAATGTAAACGGCGATGTTTGAAAACAAATGAGAAACGATAGGTACGCTTCATCTGCTTCTTTTGTTTATCACTGCAACCAGATCATACCATTTAATGCCAAAGGAACGCAAAATTGTAAGAATACTCTCTAGTGGAGAAAAATGAAACATCAAACTGTATGTTAATTCATTTTTGATGTCGTATATGATGTAAATATGACAATTATATTTTTCTGGATTGTACCTGGGAAAAAATACATTTAAGAAAATGCAAACAGTGGTTTCTTTTTTTGGTGGTATAATAAATTGCTACAAATGTTTTTATATTAACTCCTGCAAGCGCTATGTGTTGACATCTATGCACTATATATACAATCTGGTAGCCGTATTTCTCGCAGGCTCAGTCACTGCAAAATAATGGTCAGACCTGTTCAGAATATTAAAAAGGAGGAGATTTATTTAATATGGTAAATTTAACACTGATCAATATTTCGTGAAACACCACTCTGATTGGTTGTAAAACAGAAATCATTGAAACGTGATTGGCAATTGACTCCCATTTGGGGCATGAGTTATGTAGTCTAAGTGACTATTATTTCTGTACGAAAAATATTTATCGAATTATTCGACATTTAAAGTTTAGGAGAAAACTTTGTTGTTAAAGAAAAGTATTTATTTGACACCAAAATATTACTTAGACTATTTTTTATTCTACCCAAAGAATACAAAATCTCTGCACGTATTTTACAACCTCTCTGTAGTAGTAGAATTTCATTAGACTAACAGTAAGATTACATACGATGTTATTTACAAATATGGTTCCCACGGGCAGCAAGCCGTATGTGCTGTTGACAGTCCGTATCAATAAAATAATGTATAGTAATAAACGAAACAAAACACCACAGTAGATAACAATACAATTACAGTATACATTGACTGAGCTAGGTATAGTTATTAAGGATACATAACTCACTGGCACTATAGAAACCGTAGGTACATGGCCGCGTGAACATACGCTCTCCATACATCACTATCCTGAGCTAACGTTTTCCAATCACTCCCTGTATAATCTACTTTCCTCAAAACATAGTTAATATCATTCTCCCACCTCATTCTTAGTCTACCACCTGGGCGATTTCCCTCCTGTTTTCCTACAAGAAGCTTCCATGCAAGTCTTTCATTACCCGTTCGTGCCATTTGTCCTGCCCATCGCAGTCTACTTGTGTGTGCTTGCATGTATGCGTGATCTTTGTGTACGTTTGTGTTTTTTTATTTATGTATGTTTGCATGAGTGTATATTTTTTATTGTGCTTGTTTGTTCGTGTTTGCATGTATTTGTTCCTTTTCGTGTCTTTCCGTTTGTGTGTCTGTGTGCGTGATGTTCGTGTATGTATGTGTGTGTTTGCGTCAGTGTATATGTGTGCATATTATTATGTGTTGTACTATAAATTAGAAGAATATTCCTAAGTTTTTCAATGTATTTTCAATCATTAGCACACGAATTGTATTTCTGTCTCATCTTGTTGCTGACAAACAACACTTCAGAGAATCTACACATACTTTTAAGACACTCTGTATATTTTTATTTGTGTAAAACAAATAAAAGTGATATAATCTCCATACAATGAGAAGAAAAAATGAAAAAGTGAGAAGGGAACATTGTGAAGAAAGGATAAATTCTCCTTAGAGATAAAGAATATTAGAATAGAGAAAAGAGTATGTCCAGAAAGTAGGTCCCCAAGCGACAGTGCGAGGTGAAAATAGCAAGAAGTGTGCAGGTGATCGAAAATCGAGTTCAAAGTCTTAAATTCTATTATTTTTATTTCCATTTCCTTTGGATATAGGGTGAACTAGAATAAGCTTACATACCGTGCCAAAATATGACTCTACATTCAATAAAGTTTATATTTTGTACCTTCAAAGTAAAACAATTATGCTATTAATTACACATCTAATATATACAAATCAATGCTTGTTTGTTTGTTCGTATTCTATGCGCGGCCATACCGTTGATCCGATTTTAATGGGGTTTCTTGCAAAATGCTCAGGAGATTCCCGGCATGAACATATGCTATACGCGAGTTGTAATACTCAACCCCTCAGTCCTGAAACTCACCACTATAGCGAAAAACGTAAAATAAAGCCTATTTTGACGCATAAATTGCTTACGCTGCCTAAACTATAACAAATACACCAAATTAATGTACAGAGAATTGAATATCTCAAAACACTCTACAAAAAGTCCGCGACAGCATATGTTTATCTTTTACGGATAACTCACATTGACCATTTTTGTCTTTCATTGATTCCAAGAAGATCGGAATAAGTAGATCCCCGGTCAAGCGTGCTCTGCCATACCGTTCATCCGTTTGTGATGGGGCTTTATAAAATTGTTAAGGAGATTCCGGGGATGAACATAGGCTATACTGTCCTTTATCAAATTCATAATTCCCTCTACCCATGTCTTCTTGTGTCTCCCTCTTCTTTTCCTCCGATTTGGAATCCACTCCTAACTCATAACTGACAGTAATCTTCATTCATCCTCTTCAGGTGTCCAAACAATTGTAATTGTTTTATTTCCCATATATTGTACAATTGTCTCGTTAGAATTCACCTTTCTTAGATAATACTGTTTATGACCCTGTCTAATTTAGAGCAACCTGCATATCTTATAAAAAAATTAATTTATTTACATTTGAATTTTAACTTAAATCTGGGCATTCACAGTCACGTTTCTGCTCCATAGGACATTAAACTTCTTGTGGTAAACACATAATATAATAATCAATATTAACTTATGGGGGGACCTACACCTTTAGCCATTAAAAATATGGCATATTTAAATTATTTTTTCTCAGCAACAATGCTGGTCACAGAAATGAAATTTGGTATGTGATACCTATATTACAATGTGAGGATATTTGTGTATTTAAGTACAATCTAACTTCAGTCGTTATAGATAATTAAATATTCAAAATGTCAGCTGAAAATGTTGCATTGTCTTGCCGTTTCCCTGATAATTTTCTTAACTTTCAATATAGTTTAATGATTGTTGTTTTATTTTACTCATTAATGTTGTAGCTACAAAATATACTACAATTGTTGAAGAAATATATTTACTCTTTGAAGTTCTAAAAGGGTATCTTATATTTTGTTTACAAGACCAATATTTTATTTAAATTATTGGAACCATTATTAATGTTAATAGCTTTTTATTTATGTATAGTCTTTTCTGTGGAATTTGAGTATTTTCTTCAAATCGAAAACATTTAATTATATAGAGTGCAAATATTTATTTTTCATTTTAAATTGATGCATACTCATTTTTGTTAAAATTTTCATTTAAAATATTTTTTTAATTACATTTAATAAGTACATTACTAATTGTAGTATATTTGTTCATCTTGTAAACTACATATACATGCACAATTCCAACTCAATATGTTGAAAACTCTGGGAGTTATCATAAGTAATGCCACGAGTGATTTCCAATTTATCTCGAGAATTTGGAAATCAAGAGTGGCATTTATTAGGACTATTTAACGAATAAAATTAAGCTGTTTACTCACTCACAAATCATTATTTAACTACAGTTATTTTAAAATATTTATATATTTAATGTAAACGGCGATGTTTGAAAACAAATGAAAAACGATTGGTACGCTTCATTCCCTTCCTTTGTTCATCACTGCAACCAGATAATCGTAACATTACATATTGCCAAATGATAGCAATATTGTAAGAATGCACCGTAGTGGAGAAATAATAACCGACGTTATAGGTATTAATTAATTTGATGTCCTATGATGTAAATATGTCAATTATATTTTTCTGCAACGTCATTTCCTGGAAAATAATTCGTTTAAGAAAGTGCAAACAGTGATTTCTTTTTTTTTGTGGTATAATCAATTGTTACAAATGGTTTTATATGATCTATCACATGCGCTTTCTGCTGACATTCATGCAATATATATACAATCTGGTAACCGTATTTCTTTTGGGGCCCAGTCACTGCAAAATATGCTATGGCCTATTCAGAATGTTAAAAAGGAGATTTTTCTTTATTATGATAAACTTTAGTTGGTAAATTTTAGGCCAAACACAACTGTGATTGGTTGTAAATAAAAAAATCATTGAAATGTGATTGGGCATTGACTCCCAATTGGGGCATGAGTTAAATAGTCAGGGAAACCGTATTGCAAAAATTATGTTAGGGAAAACAAGCGACAAACTTACCGAAGATGTAGGTACCTTCTAAAATTAAAGGGCTCACTCAAGTGAAAGCACTGCACATTTTGAAACGTAATAGAGATATCAATAAAATATTTTACTAATTTAAAGAAGTTCCAATCTGCACGAAAAAAATTGAAAAAATATTTTTTTTGACCCTGAAAGGTCCCCCCTTAATAATTAAATGTAATGCAACATACTGTGGTTAGCAAGTGTGCTTCTAAGTTTTAGATCGGTGAAATGACGTGACTTGAAGCATCCGTTTGCCTAACCGCCCGCCCATCTACACGACGAATAAACAACAAAGCAGTCTGAATCTCTCTACAGCATGAACTTAAGTAATTTTCCTTTTATATTCGAAAGCAAAGTGAGGTAATGAAGGAAATCGTCTATTTTTGCCCTGCGTGATGGAATATCAAGGGATGAGATGAGTGGAGATGCAGCCCATTATGTTAAAACTCCTTTATTACAAGTATACCGAGAACCAGACTTGTCGGGTCATCACAGAGACAGATGAAATAAAATGGATAGCAAAAATATGGAAATGTTATAGAATGAAGTTTTTAGCAGCAGAAAAAGGGAAGGAACCCTGAGAACAACTTTCAAAGCTTCGATTCATCTATCATAAATTTCACATGGATTGACTAAGATGCGAATTCAACACCGTGAATTGGGAGGGAGTGTGCCAACTACTTTCGTCATGGATTTTCTTGTCTAACGCCACCAGGTTGTCTTTTATGACATTTCTGGCTTTCTCCCCTGGCATTGGCGTAATTGAAATTCATTTCTTAGTTTGGAGCAATTGCAAGTCAGTGTTCTGTTGATATGATGTATTAATAAATTATAATGGAGTGCCAGGAGAGTTCTTAACTTACACAATGGGGCAATCACGTGAATAATATATCTGGTCTGATCGGGAATCGAATCCGGGACCCTCATGAACTGTAGTCAGGTACGCTGACCAGGAACCTATGAGGTTGGTCAATCATGGAGAATTTACGTCGTATATAATAATTTATTATGAAGGAAGAGCGGTTAAGGTAGGAAGCCTTGGCGCAGAGCTACGGGACTTGCGCTGGTTCGAGTCTCCATGGGGGAAGAAATTTTCTCATGGTATTTCGGCCAGTATGGGACCGGTGCCCACCCAGCATCGTGAGGCAATTGGGTACCTACAATAAGTAGCGGCTCCAGGTTGAGGAACCAGCTATAACGGCTGGGGGACTCGACATGCTAACCACACGTCACCCCCTACACTGGCTGTTGATCATCTACCTCTGTGATTGACCACATGTGAATGTGAAGGGCCAGCAGCCGGCTGGTAAAAGGGCAACCGCTGAAAAGTGGAAAGACCCTCAATCGGATCGGATCTTTTATTTTTGGTGGTTAGTTACGATTTGATAATATTTAATTAATTTCAGAATTCCTCTTCTTCTTCTATGCCATGGAATTAAGCCATACGCCTGATTCCACAACATGAGACCGTATCCCTGCATCTAGTTATGGTGCGCCCAATATTCCTTCTTCCTTTGGGTTGGTAGTGAAGCAAAATTTGTGAGAGTCTGTTGGTTCTCATTCTTTCTATACCTTGAAGTCAGTTAGATCTTGATTTCTTAATTGTATCTATAGTAATGAAGATGTTTCATTCGGTTGTTATTTCTTCATTACATTTCTTATCTAACAACGTATAGCTGGCTGCTGAACGTAAGAATTTCATTTCAGGTACTACCATTTTCTTTTATCTGATCTATACGTATCCAATTTTCACAAACATGTGTTAACATATGCACAGTGTGATTCAGAAATAAGGCTATACGTTTGATCGCATTTTGTGACGAAAATATCATTATTAAGGGAAATATGATATTATTGGAAAGGGAATCCTTCAAATTACAACAACAGAACAAAACAAAACACTTACAATACTAAGCAAATCACGTTATTGCTTCATACTGTTCGCTGTTTACATCCAAGCATAATTGGCAACGCATTGGGAAGTCATTCATTGCGTTATGATACATGTTTAGAGGAATAACTCTAATTTCTTCCTCAATCACTAATTTCAGCATGTCGACGTCTTGCAATGCTAAGTTAAACTCACGTCTTGCCCGTCTTGCGGCCTCACGAACATTAGCATACTTTATTGCCCATGCAGAAATTGTAATTTGCTGTTGCATATTCAATGCCATTGTGCATAATGACGTAAGTTCTACACTGTTTTGTTTTATTCCATTGTTGTAATTTGAATAATGGCCTTTCCAACGGTAATTTCATATTTCCTGTAATGGTAATATTTTCGTCACACAACGCGATCAAACGTGTAGCCATATTTATGATTCACCACGTACTGTCATACCGGTAATTTTATATATGATTAATCTCCTTAATTAGTTCACGTTACATATTTTTTTCCATATATATCTGTGAATTTTGTTCGAGTTGGAGTATTTCCCCAGTGAGTTAACGTGCATTAGGAGAGGTTTTGTAGCTACAACTGAGCAATTAGCAATACAGTAATTAAACAAAGACTAGTTGACCTGAAGTTAGAATCTCTGGAAGACGTTTCTGGAACAGCAGCAACCTCATTAATTATGTAATGAATTATCTCTGTGGCAGAAGACAGGAAGCAGGATCCTACCATCCGATCCATGTTTATTATAATACAACCCTTTGACCTTACTTCTTCATTTAAGTTTAGTATTTAAATTCACCGCTAGTGTATAAAAGGACAGGAAAATAATTGTGCCTCCACAAAATATCCCTGGTGTAAAAAAAAAAGTGGCTTGTAGAGCAGATGCGTAAGAGAAATCCTCGACAGGTCGAATATATGGTTTGAATATTCTAGTTTAAGGGGGGGATGGGACATTTTCGATATTTCGGTAAAATTTAGCATTTTTTGTTTATTGTATTAATAAATACTACTTATCTTAAAGTATAAGTTGGCGACGTTTCAGTGTCCTATGGCGCTTCTAAGTCTCCCTAATGACTGTAGCAAGGCATGTATGCTACATTCTAATTTAACTGCATGCACACTTTAAAATTGATTTTTCCACACTTTTATTTTCATTGCATTTCAATACTATCAAATCTAAATAGCATTGACAAATTTAATGATAGAAGCACAAATTTTAACTGCATGTCCCACACATTATGGCTAATAAGCCTGTGCATAGATTTTGAAACAACGTTGATAATTTGTGAAATAAAAAATAAAATATGTGTAGTAATTTTTAAGATTCATATGCAGAGGGTGTATATACTTTTTTTCTTAATGATATTGTGTTATTATTTTAATTGTAATATTATTGTGTTTTCTTTATGTAATTGTAATGTTAATGTTTTTTAGTGTATAATGCTATTGTGCTATTATTTATTTGTAATATTATTGCGTTTTCTTTATGTAATTGTCATGTTCTTGATTTTTTGTTTATTTTTCTTTACACTAGTACCAATTATTACTTTATTGTAACGGACTGTCAACAGCACGTACGGCTTACTGCCAGTGCGACCCATATTTCTAAATAATATTGTAAATATCTTACTTTTTGTCTAATAAAGTCCTACCACTACTACTTTTTCTTCTTCTATTATAATGATATAAAACACGTTAATGCATAGTGTTTTTCTAAATACGTCAGTGGTCGTATAGAAAACAATTCTAAATTTTGCTAAAAAATTATGA
Source organism: Diploptera punctata (assembly GCA_030220185.1). Lineage (NCBI taxonomy): Eukaryota > Metazoa > Arthropoda > Insecta > Blattodea > Blaberidae > Diploptera > Diploptera punctata. The sequence continues at coordinate 3,790,264 of JASPKZ010003847.1, read as the reverse complement.
GACTTATTAAAACGTTTAATATGCAAATTTTTAAATGGATTTTCTTCAATAACTCAAAAATCTTTAAGCCTAGAAGAATGAAACTTTAATATAATATTACCTATTACGGCATGAATGGGTGTACAAAGAATCAGGTATGTAGTTTACAAAATGTAGAAAATAGAAATTTCACCCATCACCCCCTTAACTAACCCAATCACTGGTAGTATCAACGTTCACGACTGCGCAGAGATAATCTCTTCATTCAATTTTATCCTGAGATACAATTTTTCATCATGCCCTGTATAATCTATCATCCTCAGATCATGATTAATATTATTTTGCCACCTAATATTTGGCCTATTTGCTGAGTGTTTTCCCCTCTGGCTTTTCTACAAGATTATTTCCAATGGACCTCTTACATTCCCAGTACGTGCCAAATGACAATCCGATCGCATTTTCGAGACATAATTATACTTATTACATCCTGTTTCCCATAAAGATAACATAATGCACCGGTATGTAGTTTTTTTTTTCTAATTTACCTGTCTGTTCATCTCTCTTAGAAAAAACTAAGAACTGTATTATTTACTATACATAACACTGAGCAACAAAAAATAAACCTTTTTTTTTGTCTCAGAAAGAAAAATGTGTGATTCTGATAGTATTTTGTTCTCCTGAATTCAAATATGATGTAGGTTTTTCTCCATCACGCAAGGTGAAGCACATGAATGGATTAACGAGAAACATCAACTAACATATGTTGTACCTTACACTGGGTAATGAAGTCGAGGTTAGAGCAAATATAAATTTAGATTTCTTTTAAAAGATGCCAATGTCCGGCAGCCCCTTATTTCTTGTGGTAGGGAATTCCAGTTTCGAGAAGTGAAAATAATATATGATATGGGGTGATGTGATGTCCTGTGTTGCGGTATATTAAGCAGGAGACTATGTTGTGAGCTTGTGTTTAAGTTATGGTTGGAGGATAGATACTGGAAACGAGATGATAAATAATTGGGAGTTGAGGTATGTTGGATCTTAAATAAGAGAATTAGAGAGTGTAATTTTCTTCTCTCTTTTAGACATGACATTTCGTGGAAAAATGGAGAAATGTGATCCTTGCTTGAAAACAACAATTGGGACCGCTATAGCATTTTTTTCAAATTTTGATCAATTTATTTAATTTACAAGCCGTATGATTTTTTTCTGAAATCTTTGCGGTTCCAGTCTATCTCTATAATTCCCTGTTACGCATTTTTAATGCACTGAACTCTCACAATTACCTATTCTTCAATCCCCAAATTACAATTCATTGGTCGACATACAGTTCACTATTGACTGCTTCCGAAACCACTGCTATTACAGTCCTCAGATCAAAATAAAACAAATGCGGGATGAGGTAAGGAGGGGAAATGTAAGAGTCACATACCAAACATATCCACTAATACACGATTAATAATATGTCACGCATTTTGATGTTAAATCTACCAGGCTTCGAATGAAAGACAGTTGTATAAATCAAGTGGGAAGAATTGTTGACATTCGTATAAAGCTCGGATGGTGTAATTGGTGACAAACTGACGCGCAGAATAAGATGTCTGGGATTAGAGATCCGGTTCGAGCGTTAATTTTTCTTTCTAAAAAAGTCATGCATATCTGTGGTTTAATTAGAGTTTATTCTGCTGAGGATTGTCCAATCAGACTCGGAACTAATATGCCCCTGAGAAGTTGGAAAAATCGGTGGCTGGGTCACCTTTTCAAATAATCAGATCCATTCCGTAAAGTAGTCTTAAAAACTTTATGCTAAACGGAAATTTAGAAGATCTCTCATCATTTGGGTGGATAACGAGGAATAATATTTCAGGATAATAGGAGTGAATGGTCGGAAAAAAAAACAGGAGACAGAAGAGAATGGAGGTGTATTTTGAAGGATTTATCTTTTATGTTTTTCCATCATAAATGTCAATGGACCCCGGGCGGATATGAACCGCGACCGTCTGACTAGAAGCCAATTAATTACAATTAAAAATACATTTTAAATATTTCTCACAAGGGAATTCTCAAACACTGATTGCCGAAACCTACCTTGAAATTTCTTCCAGAGAAGCGTTGTGAAGTACCAAAGTCGAGTCCTAAAAAATCTTCCATTTTTAACTGCAAGGCACAGAAATATAAGCCAAATTCCAGCAATGGCGAACCATTGTGTGAAGCAGATAGTCTTCCTGCTCGAGTAAAGCGAATTTAATGTGGCAAGACGCGGCGAAAAGGCAGTTTGTCAGAGCTATCCATTTCATCAATATCACTTCCCTGTAGTCTGATGCTGGATTTTAAGGCCTTGCAGTTAAAAACGGCACATATATTTTTTGATACCGCTCCTTTGGGAGAAATTTCAAGGTAGGTTTCAGCATGCAATAGTTGAGAGTTCCCTTGTCAGTCTTATCTGAAAAACCTTTTTTATCGTTCTTAATATTCTTTTGTAGGGACTCCTCGGTTCATATCGAATATACTGGTACTTGTTCCTGACTTGCTGTTTCATTTCTGTAATGTGATTGAAACCCAGTATCCTGTTACTTCGCATCAATGAAGCACAAAACAATTCATGAAACTTCTTGATCCAAACTCGCTTTTCACTTTTTATATATATCTCAATTCTCCAACAAAACAAACAGTCATCCTTCCCTTTGTTGCATTGTAATCTTTCAATAATGCATTAAGAAATATTTTAAATGTATGTTCTCGAAATATTTTAAGAATAAATGCAACTTGGTGTGTTTAATAACGGGTTTTCTGTTATTATTCCTGTAATCACTGTAGTATGCAGTGAATTCCATATGTAAACAGGTCGATGAAAATGAAGTGGCATTGCCCGCTTGTTCATTGTAATATGTTATTATTACGTCATTTTACATTATTGGTTCGTTTATATCTAAAATGGCGTAGCCAAATCTTGAGCCATAGTTTATCCCTTGCCAGGAGACACTATATCAAGTTAATTTAGTTACCTCATTTGTCCATGTCATGTATTCATGCAGTCAACACACACCGTCTCAATGAGACATCTACCAGGCAACTAAGGTATTACTAGGACGTTGACGTCTGTAAATTTAGCTTAGAGGCCTTTTTGTTAAGGCTTAAGGATCTTTTACGAGCCTGAAAATCTTCAGACTCGGGACCTACAGCTGAAAGTCTCTCCCAGTGGACTTGCTCCTTGGATATTTCATGATGGTATACGTTCCATTTGATGTCTAGCTTGCCAAGTGGGCATGTTTTGATTAGTTTGGATCGCATATTGAGAAAATTCTTGTGAATTTCGAGAGATGGGTGATGTATGCCCATTCTTTTAATTGAACGATGGTCAATTTGTATTATTTCGGAAAGAAATCCATCATTGGTGACGGTTTCTAGGATCGATGTATCCTCATATGTGATAACGTGAGATTAAGGTTTAAAATCTTATTGAACAGTAAACAAAGTGTGCCACACAATTATGGAAGTGCAAGATTGTGAAATAAATTATGTTCATCACTTAATGCCTTCTGGAGTTATTAATCAGTAATATCTATGGATATACAGTGCACTATATTTTAATTTGGTACCATGCTGTTAAAACACGAACAGGAAAACTGTTTTGAAGAATGGTAAAGAGTAGCTAGTGATCAAATAATTATAACTCTTGTATTTTCTTAGGCTTTCACGGCCGAAGTTGCTATGATGACCTTGAAGAAGATTTCCGGGATGTAGGCCGTGGTCTAGAGGCTTTAAATTCCTTGAGGATGACAGACGCAGTGTCTGGCAAAACGTCGGGGAACTTCAAGCCTCGAGACCACGGCCTACAGCCCGGAAATCTTCTTCAAGGATGCCTGACGCATTGTCTGGCGAAACGTCGGGGAATTTCTAGCCTCGAGACCACGGCCTACAGCCCGGAAATCTTCTTCAAGATCATCATAATTATATCTCTGATTCAAATTTATCTGTAATTATTATTTTTATGTTAATTAGTCCAACGCTGTGGTCTTGGAGTGAGTCGATGCCCCGTATGTAGCGGGCAGTATCCACAATTAAGTATTTTCGGAGTTTTTATACAAATTTCAGGAAACTATGGCCAAAATGTTCCCTAAACATCATGTGGCCATCATAATCATATTCGTCATGTTTAGTACGTTTATTGAACCGCGTCAGTCAAGCGGCGGGAGAAGGTTTTCCCTAGTGCGAACTTTCTTAATCATACTAATATATTTACGCGTTTTCCCTACAAATGTCAGTGAGGGACATGTTGTTTAAAAATCTTGGCAATTCTAAGGCAACGAGTCACCTGTGAATGTTCGATCAGAGAACAAGTGACTGCTAGTGGCATGTTGGCTAATATGATAACATATGTACCGGCTAGATCTAATTCCCAACACGTTTACTTATACAGGGTGATTCACGAATCATGTTTCGTCTCATTATATCAAAATTATGAACATTAGTGTAAAACGAATTGTGGAAACTTCTGAATGGTTGATGCGCCTCTATGCGGAGATGCTCAGCACATTTTGATGTTTATTCATCTTTAAGTTACAGCTTCGAACTTGACTATTTTTAATTGATCATGGCACATTTCTTTTCTTCGTTCGATGTGTCCTTGAAAACGAAATACATTGCCATTAGAATGAGGTTTCTCTCTCTATTGATTAACGTGTTACAGACGTGTGAAAGTTGACATCTGCTACTGCTAACGTTTGCTAATGATTGGATAATTTCTTATAGGGTTATGTGAAACAATGTGTCTAAGCCACGGAACCAACCACTCCTGACGATATGCAACTTCGGATCAGGGAAGCATGCCAGCCCATTTCAAATCACCAACTAGCCCTTGTAAGAAGATCCTTTTGGAAACATATTCGGGAATGCGTAAACAATAACGGTGGCACTTTTGAACATCTACTTGGTGATTAGACACCTGTTCCTGTAGTAATAGGGTAAGGTATTTTGAAACAGAAAGTCTAAACATTGATATACAGCCCATTGCTCCTGTCAATTCAATATTTTGTAGGAACTGTTCTAATATGGCATAACTAATTATTCAAATTGTATTATAAAGTCATTACATATATCTTTCATTCCATCGAAAATAAAATAGGAGGTTGCATATAAGGTAACAGATGCCAATGTTGTATCTTTTCTATAAATGTACAGAAACATTTCCTAGGTATCTCCGCATACTCACAACATTATACGATTCATCATATAATCTTGGGATTTTTTTTTGTTCAATGCCACCACATTCTGGTATTCTCACCTAGCATGGCGTTATTGTAACCCATTTCTAAGGTTGGGGCGCCTGGAAGGCGGAGTTACACTACCCCGATGTTATATGATAGGTAATGATGTTGGTAATGATGCGCCAGGAGAGGCCTTAATCCCAAATTTAATGAATATATTTATAATGATAATGATGGCCGGATGATGTTCGGTGACCTTTTGGGACTTAAATTTCCCTGAAATTTGTCTTACAGGTCGAGGAAAATATCCGATAAAAACCTTACCCAGGAAACTGTCCCGATCGGGGATCGAACCCGGGCCCGCTGCATGACAATGCAGCACCCTACCTCGAGACAATAGCGGTGGACGTTTTGGAAAAAAAAAATAAACATATGCATTTTACGTTTTTCTCAGTGAATTATTCACATACTGCAAAAATAAATTTTGAGTTTTTCCACTTATTTATATGAATTTATGTTGGTGGCATGGAATCCCAAAACATTTCTAGAAGACATCTTCAATAACGTAATTCCTTCGGTATTCTCAAATAATAATGTATCCTCGATTTCAAAATAACATTCTGAAAGAAGTAATTTCTTGCAAACTATTTTATATCAGCTCCAGTAAGAGAACGGGTTTTATGCTGTAATTTAAAGCGGTAAATGCCGAATGTTGATTGGAGAACAAGTATAATAAAAATAAAAGAATGTCTGTGAACAGAAAATTGCATTTAACACGTTAATATAAAACAGAAAGTAGCTTCATCTCACAACGGATTACTTTTTTATCACATGAGTTTAATACTTTGTAAATTTAACTTTGCTGCCTTTAAAAAAAAATGTCCCGCGCGATAGCCAAGTAGTTAAGGCAATATGCCTTGATGCAGAGTTACTGGACTTGCGTTGGTTCGATTCTCCATGGGAAGAAATTTTCTCATGAAATTTCGACACGTTTGGAACCAGTGCCCACCTAGCATCGTGAGGAATTTGTAGCTATAATAAATAGCGGCTCTAGGTTATTAAAACCAGCTATAACTGGTGGAAGACCCGACATACTGACCACATGTCACCACCTACACTGGCTAGATGATCATCTACCTTTGTGATTAATACATGTGGATGTGAAGCCAGTTGCCGTCTGGGAGGAGAAAGTCTTCCAAGGCCGGTTGCGCCGAGGAATCTTGCAATAACATAGTACAATGCGAGGTTGGGAAGTATTTTTACTGAAGGGAGGAAATTATTAAAAACCGAATGATAGCGAGATTTTTAATTTCCGAGATTCTGTAAAACACTTCACAAACGTGTGTTGTACATTATTTTTTGCAGGATGGTGTTTTCAAAATAATAAATAATAGTAAATAATAACATATATGTTATAAATATTTGCATTAATTATAAATAGCTGACTGACGTTAGAACTTTGGCCAATGTATATACGCTAAATGCCTAAAATAATTTAGTTGAGACTACAGCAGGCCGTGACACCAATCAGGTATACAATGGCGGCACGTATGAATGATGTTGATCAAAATGACGAAATTGAAAAAGCGTGGGAAGTTGAGTGTGGATCTTTAGTGTCAGAAAAATCTAAATCAAGATATGAAAAAAACATACATTTCATTCAGAAAGTGACTGAAGGAGAAGAATAAGTGTACTGTAAGTGAAAAAAGTATGGTTGTTTATTTCGTGCTTAGGAGTGAAACATTAAAGTCTCCAACGAGTTTGTGGTCAGAATATTGAATGCTGACGACGATGATAAATTTAAAAAAAGATATCAATATTGCAGATTATATTACACATTCAATAATTGCACCAACTTCTCTGCCAGCTTCAACATGAAGAACTAAACATTATTCAGGTACTTGTAATGTAGTACCTGTAGACCAACTGTACTTTGTTAAGTCAACTTTCAATATTGTTTCAAGTAAAGTTCAGTTACTTTAAAATGCAGTGATTTGTTTCTTATAATGTATATTAACACTACCTTTTGGATACATTGTATGTATTATACATAAACGGCAGTGGTTTTTCTTCCCGCCTTAGGTAGATAATTTGTAATATTATAGTATAGTTCATCCATCCATAGTAATTCTGCCCGAAGGCAGGTCCTTCACTGCAATCATAGCATTTCCATGCTATGCTTTGCAGCTTTACTAGGGAATTGTAGGTGTGGTAGCTTCCCGTTGCTTTCCACACCGGTGAAGGATGGTGATGATGATGATGATGATAATGGTAAGGATGATGATGATGATGGCCATATGATTTCGGGGACCGTTTGGGCCTTAAAGTTTTCCTGACATTTGTCTTACAGGTGAAGAAAAACCCCGATAAAAACCTCACCCAGAAAAACTGCCCCAACCGGGGATCGAACCCGGGCCCGCTGCGTGATAAGGCAGCATGCTACCTCGAGACTACAGCGGTGGACATAGTATAGTTATTTAGTTGTTTATAGGTTGGCAATCCAAAATTTATGAAATCGAACTTTCAATCAAGGCCGCCATTCCTGTAAGTACGATAGAACGCACTATCTTGCAAGAAAGGTATATTTTCATGAAGTTTACTCTATGAAAAAAAAAAGTTTAAAAAACTAAAACAACACGCTTTATTAGAAAACCGAACTAAAAAATGAAAATTAATTTTAATTTCCAACACGCTTGTGATAAAATTAAAGTGGTCATCAAAAGTCATCTCCAACACATCTAGAATAAAACTAGAGTTATTTACAAAAAAAAATAATTTTACCATCAAAAGCGTGGGGTGCTCTATATCAATTAATATATTTGATAATAAACATATATTGGTAAGAGTAAAGACTCTAAGAAGAAAAGTCATCATCATCATCATCATCACTCCAGGGATTAGGCAATTGCCCGTTCCGACTTCATATTGCATCAGCCCAACGTCTTCTAGGTCTTCCAACATCACGCCTTCCTCTTGCTTGATAATTTCTGGCTAACAATGGATATCTATCTCTCCTTGCTCATTCCATCCATGTGATCAATCCATTTCTGTCTGTAATTCGTGACTTTATCCAATAAAGGCTGTACTTTCAATTCTTCTCTTATATCCTCATTTCTTATTCTATCAAGTCTTGTACATCCTTTTACTTGTCTTAGGAACCGCATCTCTGCCGTCTGTATTCTATCCTTCTGTCTTTTCACTGGAGCCCAAGTTTCACATCCATACAATATTGTGGGAACCGCCATAACATTATACATTTTTATCTTGGTTTCTTTTCTAATTTTATTTTTGAATGTTCTCTGTATTGTTCCACACACCGTCTGAAATTTATTTATTTTGGAGTCAATATCTCTTTCCACATTGTAGCCAACATCACAGCCCAAATATTTGAAACTAGACACCTGTTCTATACTTTGATTTTCTAAAATAATTTTGGTTCTCACTGGATCTCTTCCTCTAAAAGCCATGGTCTTCGTTTTCCTTACAGAAATCTTTAGATAGTATAATTTACATATTTCATTTAATGCATGCATTGATTTCTGTAAGTCGTCTTCATTTTTCTGTATTATGATTACATCGTCAGCAAATAAAAGACTATTTATGCACATTTTATTATCCATTCTTATTCCTGGATTTACTAAAACTTTCCATTTATTAAAAATATCGTCTATATATATTAAACAAAGTGGGTGATAAACTACATCCTTGTCGTAATCCAGTATTTGTTTTGATTGCATCTGTTCTTTTGAATCCGGTATCTATAATTATATTTGTGTCTTCATATAATTTCTTTATTGTTTCAACAAGGCACAGCGAGTATCCTTTCATTCGTAATATTTCCCATAATTTTTGTCTGTTTACTCGATCGAAGGCCTTATCCAAATCTATAAATCCTATGTGAGTTTCTAAGTTATGTTCTCTTCTCTTTTCTATGAGCAAACGTAAAAACCATAAAACGCAACGCTGAATTACATGAGATTGAATACAGTAGAACATTGCTAGTGATTTCTATTGCTATCCTATTCATTCTTCCTTTCTACAGGTCCAACTTCCGATGTATCTAATTTTCTATATTGATGTTACTATTATCTTCTTTATATATAAAAATGAGTGAGAGTTTATCTGTCTGTACTTTTTAATGGACTCAAAAATTATATGAGTCCCGCGCCGTAGCCGAGCGGTTAATGTAGGAAGCCTTGGCGCAGAGCAACGGGACTTGCGCTGGTTCGAGTCTCCATGGGGGAAGAAATTTTCTCATGGTATTTCGGCCAGTATGGGGCCGGTGCCCACCCAGCATCGTGAGGCAATTGGGTAGCTACAATAAGTAGCGGCTCCAGGTTGAGGAACCAGCTATAACGGGGGGACTCGACATGCTAACCACATGTCACCCCTACACTGGTTGTTGATCATCTACCTCTGTGATTGACACATGTGGATGTGAAGGGCCAGCAGCCGGCTGGTAAAAGCGCAACCGCTGAAAAGTGGAAAGACCCTCAATCGGATAGGAAAATTACATGATCCATTTGAATGGGGTTTTCAACATCGTTTTGATTTTTTTCTGGGAAAATTTACATATATAACATATTATCGTATGTACTATAGGGCCGGAGCTAAAAAAATTGCACTAAAAATTCGCTTTTTGGATGCTTAATTAAATGACTTACGATGCCTAAACCATAACAAATACCTAAGATGAATGTACACTGAATTGAATATCTCAAAGCAATCTCCAAAAACGTCCGGGACAGCATATGTCTATCTATTACGGATGACTCAAAATTTTCATTTTTAAATTTCAGCGCATTGATACCAAGAAAATCGGGATAACTAGATTCATGGACAACGTCGGTAATCAGCATAGGGTATCTAAAAATAATTAAGATACAAATTTATAATTATTTTTCTTCTTACTCGTGCTTATTCTATTATATATATATATATATATATATATATATATATATATATATGTTATAATTAAATCTTGAACATTGAGCAATGCAAGCTTAATATGGTATGATAAGAAAACTAAATGCCTGGACGGGATTCGAACCCGGATCTCTGAGTCTGTACCTCAGCGTGATATCCATTACACTATCAGGCGAATCCAATTCAAACACTTATTTTTCTTATATATGTATTATACTCTCCATTATTACTAGGTGTCGCGAGAACACTGTCTTCACTGCCATCTAGTAGCTGACTATATCAAGTAAGCAAATTAAAGAGAATATTTGTTTTACTTTATAGCAGTGACGCTATATCGATGTTATAATTAAATCTTGAACATTGAGCAATGCAAGCTTAATAAAAAAGTAAAATAAATATTCTCTTTAATTTGCTTACTTGATATAGTCAGCTACTAGATGGCAGTGAAGACAGTGTTCTCGCGACATCTAGTAATAATGGAGAGTATAAATAGGAACATTAGAGAATTATATCAGGGAATTAGGATAGAGAAGAAGGGGTTTCAGGCTAGAACAAACATAATTCGGAATGAAAATGGGGATATGATTGCAGATTCTAGGAGTATATTAAATAGATGGAAAGGTTACTTTAATCAGCTATTAAATGTACATACAGAACAGGACATTGAGGAGGATAAGTTACAGACAGCAGAAATGCTAGTCGCAGAGCCATGTGCATTAGAGGTTGAAATGGCGATTGAAAAATTGAAGATGTATAAAGCATCAGGTTCAGATGAGATCCCAGCAGAACTGATAAAATCAGGGGGAGAAAAATTGATGGACAAGATACGCTGGTTGCTTAGTATGATTTGGGAAAAAGAAGCTCTTCCAGATGAATGGAAGGAATCAATTATCGTACCAATTTATAAGAAAGGAGATAAAACTGATTGCAACAATTATAGGGGCATCTCATTACTTTCAACTTCGTACAAAATTCTAACAAATATATTAGTAAGCAGACTTACTCCCTATATTGATGACATTCTAGGAGATCATCAATGTGCATTTAGAAGAAACAGGTCTACAACAGATCAGATTTTCAGTAAAAGACAGATTTTAGAGAAGAAATGGGAATATAATGGTACTGTACATCAACTATATGTAGACTTCAAAAAAGCATATGATTCAATTAAGAGGGAGAAGTTATATAGTATCCTGCTGGAGTTCGGAATTCCTAAAAAGTTGGTTAGACTTATACGAATGTGTCTAAATGGCTCAAAGAGTAGGGTGCGTGTAGGCAAAACAGTTTTCAGACACTTTTGAAATCCAGAATGGGTTGAAGCAAGGAGATGCACTATCTCCTCTACTATTTAATTTTGTACTAGAGCATGCCATTAAATCTTTAGAGAATGAGGAAGGCTTACAACTCAATGGTATTAATAAGCTGTTAGTTTATGCTGATGATGTAGTACTACTGGCCGATAGCGAGGAGATACTAAAGGCCAACACGCACACACTATTGAGTAACACTAAGAAATTGGGACTGGAAGTAAATATCAGTAAAACTAAATACATGGTCACACGTAGAAATTCAGTATATAATGGAAATGGACAGCTAATGACAAATGAGGGAAATTTTGAGGAAGTGGCTGAATTCAAATACCTAGGAACAATAATCACAAATAGGAATGAGATGCACAAAGAAATTAAACATAGGCTCAATTCTGGAAATGCTTGCTATTATGCATTGCAGAGACTTTTGATGTCCCAACTCCTTTCAAAAAACGTTAAGCTAAAAATATATAAAACTATTATTCTACCAGTTATATTATATGGGTGCGAAACATGGACTCTTACTTTAAGGGAGGAAAGGAGATTACGAGTATTTGAGAATAAAGTTCTTAGGAAAATTTTTGGACCAAAGAGAGATGAACAGACAGGTGAATGGAGAAGACTACATAACAATGAACTACATGGTCTTTATAGGAAGCCAGATATAATAAGAACAGTTAAGTCTCGTAGACTGCGATGGGCAGGACATGTTGCACGTATGGGGAATGAAAGACATGCATGGAAGCTTCTTGTAGGAAAGCCAGAGGGAAAACGCCCAGTTGGTAGGCCAAGAATGAGGTGGGAGAACAACATTAAGTATGATTTGAGGGAAGTAGATTATACAGGGAATGATTGGAAAGCATTAGCTCAGGATAGGGATGTATGGAGAGCTTATGTCCGCGCGGCCATGAACCTTCGGGTTCGATAGTGCCAGTGAGTAAGTAAGTAAGTAAGTATAATACATATATAAGAAAAATAAGTGTTTGAATTGGATTCGCCTGGTAGTGTAATGGATATCACGCTGAGGTACAGACTCAGAGATCCGGGTTCGAATCCCGTCCAGGCATTTATTTTTCTTATCATACCATATATATATATATATATATACACTTTTTGGTCGATGTGATAATTTCTTATACTTACTAATATTGTTGTTACTGGAAGTAAGTCAACGTTCCCACATCTAATCTGTTTGCTATGCAAACAAAAGAAATCGCAATGCTTATATGGACTCAAAATCACACGTGCGGTAAGTAAAATAAGAGTAGCAATATTTATATTGATATAGTAGTGCATTGAGTACTCTGACCATAAACTTCCTGCAGACTTTAATTTCTCATTCCTCAGAACAAAATATGTCAACAAATTCTTCTCATTAATCTGCAGGCCTTTTTCATTTAACCATTTCTTGAATATTTTGTACACTAACTCGTACCTTTCTTTAGACTTTTCCGGAATTAATGCAGAACATTCCACTCTCCAGGCTTCTTCAATTTCTCTATCATCTACCATGACTCCTTCCATAATAATATTATCAAACAGATTCTAATCACGGTCTTCTTCTTCTTCTACTACAAGGTTTAGGCTATGCAGCCTGTTCCGGCGAAGTTAAAAGTGGAGTCCATCTTCTACGTGGTCGGCCAACATCTCTTGTTCCTCTGGGATTATACAGGAAGGTTCTTTTTGATATTCTTTCGTTGTTCATTCTCATTAAGTGTTCTGTCCATCTCTTATTATTTTCGCTGATTTTATCTTCAATTTTATATATATTTAATTCTTCTCTTATAGTTTCATTCCTTATTCTATCCGCTCTTGTGCATCCTTTCACATTACGTAAAAACAGAATTTCCGCAGTCTGTATCCTGTTTTTATCCCTTGATATCATTATCCAATTTTCACTTCCATACAACAACAAAGGAACAGCCATTGTTTTATATAATTTTAGTTTCGTATCTTTCCTTGTATTCCGACCTAAGGTTCTTTTTATGGTTCCACAAATAGCCTGAAATTTATTTACTTTATTTTCTATATCTTTATTTTCTCTATACGTTATATCACATCCTAAATATTGGAAATGTGATACTTGTTCTACTATTTTGTTATCCAGTACAAGTTTTGATCTAATTCCATATTTACCAATAAATGCCATTACTTTTTGACTTATTTATTGATATTTTACAATCACGGTCTACATATAAAAATGTCTCCACAGCCAACAATCCTTGCTTATAATAAAACAAATGAAAAGCTTCATAGCAACGATCACCAAATGTTTTTTTTCTCATATAAATCATTTACATCCAACCTATATTTTAATTCATTTATTACAATATTAATAAAAAATAGTCACATCGACCAAAAAATAGTATGCAATACACACGAGATAAGCACGTAACAGATCTCGGAAATTGGAAAAAAAAAACTCGGCGCAAGCGCCTAGTTTTTTTTTTTCTTCAAACTTTTTCTCGTTCAGTAACAAGTGCTTACCTCACTTGTATCGAAATATACTATTAATTGATTTGGGCGTAGTAGCGCATGCTAGATATTAGCTTGTCAGTAATATAAATTTTGTCACTGATCTCCAATTTTACCTTTTCTATAGAAATAAAATTACAGAATACTGAGGCAGAAACCTATAATTAAGACGTTCATAGCATTTGCATATTAAAATATTCGCAATTTAAATTCAGATTAAAATTTTAGACATTTATGACTTCTTTATAGTAAAAGCTTGAGAATTTCTACGCTGAATTCAGGGAAAAATTATGCATCTTTGTCACGTATCCATTTTTATGAGATAGACGAAACAAAAATGTTGAACGAATTTAGAATAAAAAGTAACCGGTGATAAAACATGGTGATCCAACAAAACGTAAGCTGTTATTTGAGAGAAATAATCCGCCCTCAATGTTACAGCTGAAGTAGTTAAGGGAAAGGGGGTGGTAGCCGTACTGTAAATCATCTAACATTATTAATGTCACGATAAGTAAGGACTTGAAAATTATTACCTACACTTCTTCTTTCTTCTTTCCATTTTATACGGGCTTATATTCCCTCGCTACTGCAATAATTATACACATCATAGAACAAACGAAAGGGGGAGAAAAAAGAGGAAAATATGCAAAGGGAATAAGGGAGGAGTTGGTAAAATATCTGGACTGGCAATTAGCGGTTTCGGAAGGCAAGTATTCTTGCTGCTAAGCCTCTTAGTATCCTCATTTTAATGGCTCAATAACTTTGTGCAAGATGGCGAATTCAATAACCACTAGAGTGGTTTAAGTACACTTCAAGATGTAGCTAAATCATACAACATGAATTACTTTACCTCTATCAAGAAATCAGCATCATCATCCGGTATCATGTCAGCTGCCGCCGTCTTCCGGAAACTAAACGCAATTCCTCTCTGTCCATCCATTGATCTTCCTCCTATCCTCTGATATTCATAGCTGCTTGTACCCCTTCTATCCAAGTTTTCTTCGGTCTTCCCCTCTTCCTCCTTTCTATTGGGATAGGGCTAGGATATCTAGATAAATCAAGAATCAAAGAACTACAGTGACTGCGGCACTGAAGCGGCCACTGTGGAGTCTGTCAGACTCATGACTGACATGGGAACGAAGGTCGAACCCATTCACCCCTTAAAATTTAGGTTTAGTGTCATTTGTAGACACTGCATTAATTAAGTTGTGTGACTATTTAATTCATAGATCGATAATCGTACCTCTTCCTGTTGATAATCGTACCTCTTCCTGTTGATAATCGTGCCTCTTCGTGTTGATAATCGTGCCTCTTCGTGATGATAATCGTACCTCTTCCTGTTGATAATCGTGCCTCTTCCTGTTGATAATCGTGCCTCTTCCTGTTGATAATCGTGCCTCTTCCCGTTGATAATCTTGCCTCTTCCTGTTGATAATCATGCCTCTTCCTGTTGATAATCGTACCTCTTCCTGTTGATAATCGTGCCTCTTCCTGTTGATAATCTTGCCTCTTCCTGTTGATAATCGTACCTCTTCCTGTTGATAATCGTGCCTCTTCCTGTTGATAATCGTACCTCTTCCTGTTGATAATTGTGCCTCTTCCTGTTGATAATCGTGCCTCTTCCTGTTGATAATCGTGCCTCTTCCTGTTGATAATCATGCCTCTTCCTGTTGATAATCTTGCCTCTTCCTGTTGATAATCGTGCCTCTTCCTGTTGATAATCGTACCTCTTCCTGTTGATAATCGTACCTCTTCCTGTTGATAATCGTGCCTCTTCCTGTTGATAATCGTACCTCTTCCTGTTGATAATCGTGCCTCTTCCTGTTGATAATCGTGCCTCTTCCTGTTGATAATCGTACCTCTTCCTGTTGATAATCGTGCCTCTTCCCGTTGATAATCTTGCCTCTTCCTGTTGATAATCATGCCTCTTCCTGTTGATAATCGTACCTCTTCCTGTTGATAATCGTGCCTCTTCCTGTTGATAATCTTGCCTCTTCCTGTTGATAATCGTACCTCTTCCTGTTGATAATCGTGCCTCTTCCTGTTGATAATCGTACCTCTTCCTGTTGATAATCGTGCCTCTTCCTGTTGATAATCGTGCCTCTTCCTGTTGATAATCTTGCCTCTTCCTGTTGATAATCTTGCCTCTTCCTGTTGATAATCTTGCCTCTTCCTGTTGATAATCATGCCTCTTCCTGTTGATAATCGTGCCTCTTCCCGTTGATAATCTTGCCTCTTCCTGTTGATAATCATGCCTCTTCCTGTTGATAATCGTACCTCTTCCTGTTGATAATCGTGCCTCTTCCTGTTGATAATCGTACCTCTTCCTGTTGATAATCGTGCCTCTTCCTGTTGATAATCGTGCCTCTTCCTGTTGATAATCGTGCCTCTTCCTGTTGATAATCGTGCCTCTTCCCGTTGATAATCTTGCCTCTTCCTGTTGATAATCATGCCTCTTCCTGTTGATAATCTTGCCTCTTCCTGTTGATAATCATGCCTCTTCCTGTTGATAATCGTACCTCTTCCTGTTGATAATCGTGCCTCTTCCTGTTCGTAATGAGATATATCTCCGCAAATTAACTTCTTTAACAAGGATATCGATTCAACGTGTACGATCGATATGGTACAGCAACAAATGCCAAAAGAAAAATGTGCAAAAATTACCAAAAAACTTAGTTCCATTACTATAAAAATGTATATTAAATGTTGTATAATGAATCTGCATTATTGTTAATAGTTGTTTCCCATACAATTATATCTTATTGATTTTTCTCAAGCCCAAAGAGATTTAACAGTAAATATATGCTACTTATAACTATACAGCCGGCTTAGAAATCGCCCGGAATTACGATCGGAATACATAACCTCACAATTGGTAAATATTAAATATTATATATAATTATTTTTAGCTTCTGATGTTGTATTATTCGCTAAATAGTCACTCCAAGTCCAATTGAGGTTATGTTTTTCATTAGGCAAAATCACAACCTCTGGTTAGATTACTGTTGATAATTTATGCAATCGTTTTAACCATGTGATGAGACTGTTAGCTTATTTGTAGGCTCTCTGTTAGTTTTAGCCTGTTTGCATAGAATCATCTAATCTTCTTCTTTTTCTTCTTTTTTTCTTCTTTGTCTTCTTCTTTTTGCAAGGATTAAAAGTTTTTGGTTCGTTCCGGCTCCAAGTATCATAGCTGCTGTGTCCATCTCTTTCGTGGGCGTCCCCGATCTCTTTTTAAGACGGACAGAATCATCTATCGCAGATGATTTTTTATAGATTTTTTTGTATTTGCATTATTCCATTATATTGCTATTGTATGTGGTATATTGCTATTCAATGTGCTATTGTATCTGTAGACCCTTTGAGAAGCTTTCCCTCCATCTCAATAGTACCTCATAAGAATTTGAAACATTTAGGTTTCTAATATTTAAGAAATATTCAAGAATAAATTTCTTAGGAAAAGTTTTGGACCAAGAAGAGATGAACAGACAAGCGAATGGAGAAGATTTACACAACAGTGAACTATATGATCTCTATACGAAATCAGATATAGTAAGAACATTTAAGTCACGTAGAGTGCGATGGGCCGGGCATGTGGCACGAATGGGGAGTGAAAGAGGGGCATACAAACGTTTTGGAGGAAAACAGAGAGGAGAAAGCCTAGGTGGTAAACCTAGAATGAGATGGGAGAATAATATAAACAATGATTTCAGGGAAGTAGACTATACAGGGAAATATTAGCTAAGGATAGAGATATATGTATGCAGTCCCTGAATTGAGCTGAACACTTATTCGGAAATTTTATTTTGTGTTCAAAAAGTATGTGAGTTATTCAAAGTTTGAAATCCCACTCCCTACAGTCGTGCCAACGTAAGACCGACCTGGCATGTAAACGCATCGATAATGCGAGAAGTTAAAGTATGGTGGTAAACAAGAAGAAATAAGGGTATGTAAGATATATTCATGAATTTTATATATCCTTAACCGTTTAGAATAAAATGATAGTTTTAAATTAAAATTTGCTCAAGTCCATTGGTGTGGTCTCGAAGTAGCGTGTTGCCTTGCCACTTAGCGGGACCGGGTTTGATTCCAGTCGGGACAATTTTTCTGCGTGAGTTTTTTTTTACGGCTTTTTCCTCAACTTTAAGATAAATTCCAGGAAACCTTAAGATCCAAACGGTCCCCGAACATTATCTGGCGCCATAATTAATCATCATCACCCCATCATACAACTGGAGCTGTGTAACATCGCTTTCGAGGCGACCAACCTGAGATGTGGGTTACAATGCGCCAATACCAGTGGAGAATGGTAGAAATGTCGAAATGGCAGAAAATGGTGGAAAAGAATTTTAAAAAAATGTTTGATCATCGCATATTTATACAGAGGTACAGTTTTCTCATGCTTTTTATCCTAAAAATAATGAGGTAAAATTTTAACAAGTAGTTATCTTACCAAAAAAAAAACAATGTACAAAGCACGTTCTCGTGCTTAATATTATATGTACTAATATATAACAATGTTTGTTTGTTTGTTTGTTGATTTGTTTGTTTGTATTTTATGCGCGGCCATACCGTTGATCCGATTCTGATGGGGCTTTTGGCAAAATGTTCCGGAGATTCCCGGGATGAACATAGGCTATAAGAGAGTTGTGATACTCGACTCTTACACCCTTAAAAATCGCCCTTTGTAGTGGAAAACGTGAAAAAAGTAGCTCTTTGGGCGCTTAAATGGCTTATGCTGCCTAAACCATACAAAATACACAAAATTCATGAACACAGAATTGAATATCGCAAACAGCTCTACAAAAAAGTCCGGAAAAGCATATGTTTATCTCTTACGGATGACTCACAATAACCATTTTTGTCTTTCATTCATGCCAAGAAGATCGAGACAAGTACATAGATTCCTATGCACGCATAGCAGCACATGGCGGGTATTCGTTTACGGATAACTCACAAAAACGAATTTTGTCTTTTATCTCATTTATGCCAATAAGATCGGGATAAGTAAATTCCCGGGCAACACCAGGTAATCAGCACGGCGAATCTTAAAATAATTACGATATATATTTATAATTATTTTTCATCTCACTTATTCAACTAAATCATAAGAAGTACATTAATTTTTGTCTTTCAGCTCATTTGTGCCAAGAAGATCGGGTTGAGTAGATTCCCGGACAACGACGGGTAAACAGCACGTGGAATCTAAAAATAATTGCGATATAAATGTTTCCCTTCACTTATTTAACTAAACATAAAACACATTAATTTTCGTATTTCAGCTCATTTATGACAAGAAGATCGGGATAAGTAGATTCCCGGGCAACGTCGGGTAATCAGCACGGGATATCTAAAAATACAAATTTATAATATTTTTTTCATTTAATTATTCAACTAAACTTAAAATCACATTAATTTTAATTTATTTAGGCGTAGCAGCGCACGCCGGGTATTAGCTAGTTATATATATAAATATCAGCCCTAGAAATTTTACGGTTGTAACTGAAAAATTTTGAATGCAATAATAATAATAATAATAATAATAATAATAATAATAAAATAATAATAATAATAATAATAAAATAATAATAATAATAATAATAATAATAATAATAATAAGATAATAATAATAATAATAATAAGAATAATAATAATAATAATAATAATAATAATGAATTATTATTAATAATAATATAATATTAAATAATAATAATAATAATGATAATAATAATATTAATAACAAACATAATAACAATAACAATAATATAAAATGATTAATATAATATAATAACAATAGATATAACAATATATCAAATCAGTTCCAGTTGTAGTTCACAGACTGGAATAAACTTGAATCTGTGTTTTAGTAGAAGAAGAAGAAAAGAAGAAGAAGAAGAAAAATAATAACTAAACCATATTAATAATAATAATGGAAACAATAATAATAATAATATAATATAATAATAGTAATATAATATAATAATAATAATATAATATAATAATAATAATAATAATAATAATATAATATAATATAATATAATATAATATAATATAATATAATATAATATAATATAATATAATATAATATAATATAATATAATATAATATAATATAATAATAATAATAATAATAATAATAATAATAATAATAATAATAATAATAATAATAATAATAATAATAATAATTGTTCATTTTGCCCGCTTGGATTAAAACCTGAAAGTCTTCTTTTCCACTTAACCAGGGTTAAATTATACAGATATTAAGAATTATTAGTTATCAAAAACTTGTTTAATAATACGTAATAGGCATAGGCTACACAATATAATTATACTGAGGACGCTGGAAGGGTCGGTAGCTATGAACGACACTTGAAGACAACTGATGTCGAAAGCGTCGCAGAACAACAACAGTAACGCACATCCTTCTGATGATGATAGCCGGTTACCGAAAAGCCTGCACTTTTGCATTTTTTTAACCTAGTTGAGGACGACAGTCAGCTGCCAAGTATTTATTTAAATATTTTACTTTGTTACTCTTTACTTCAACGGAATTTTAGTAAAGTTTCATCAGAGTTGACTATATTCTCAAATACTCATAATACTTTCTCCTCCCTTAATGTGCGATTCCATGTTACGCATCTATAAAACATGTTTTCAAGGTACATAATTAAAATTATACTTTTTATATACTGTGACTAATACTTTGTACGTAAACAGAATTGTTCTATGAAATTTATTATTACTAGTGGTCGTCCAGCGGACGAAATTCGACAATTCATTAAATTTTTAAGTTTGTCACAAATACGTCATTATGCATTAATTTTCGATTTATTTTAAAAATACGAATGACAGAAAATATGTGGTATAGCTTGGCTAAGCCATATTTAAAAAAACAATAACGCGCCATTTGACATTTGTATACTATTTATACTATTTAAATTTGCATTTGGCCTATAATTCTTTGTCTCTCACTCCAACCCGTCAATGTTCTATGTCGAGGCATAATGGAAGTATGTGCGAATATGTGAAAAATGTGATCAAATTACTGAAACCAAGATTAGACAGGGTTTAATTTAAATTTAAATAATATAATGTAATTTTTTAACCACTAATAATAAATACGAGAGAGTAAGTCAATTATTCAGATTGCTGCTGCGCAATTTTCTTTTTGCAACAAAGTACTTTCAGCATGAATGTAAACAAAT
This sequence comes from Diploptera punctata, assembly GCA_030220185.1. Taxonomy (NCBI): domain Eukaryota; kingdom Metazoa; phylum Arthropoda; class Insecta; order Blattodea; family Blaberidae; genus Diploptera; species Diploptera punctata. Next base: position 3,769,166 of record JASPKZ010003847.1, on the reverse strand, counting down.
TAATAAGTACACAAATGAATAATACACATAAATTCCTTAGAGACAATTTATTTCATTATATTATTTAATTTAATTTATTTGTCACACATATTATATATACAATTTTAATTTTATGCACTCCTTCTCTATATGAAATTTAATTATACCAAATATCACACTCCTCCGTTTTTTTTCACGTATTAATATTATATGGAGTCTTATGGAACAGGTATATAACCAGGAAAATTAAGTTACAAATATATAATTCAATAATGAGAAGTAGTCACATGGAGCTGAAGTTTGGAAATTCAACAAAAACAGAACAAAAACTTATGTCGATGGAAATGGATTTCTTGACGAGAGCAGCAAGATGTTCAAAATTTGACAAAATAAGAAATACTGTCATACGATAAAAATGTAAATTAGACATTCAGTAGCAGATTATATACGGTATAAGCAATTAAATTGGTATGGGCACGTACGACGAATGCAAGAAGATATATTACCCAGGAAAACATTGGAATGGGTGTCCACATGGAAGAAGGAGGAGAGGAAGACCTCGAAACTCGTGGATGCAGGAAATAAGAACTTGAATGAGAGCAAGAGGATTGGCGGACATGGATTGGATGGAGAGAGACGAGTGGAGAAGAAAAATAAAACATTAGGCACAGAACGATGTGTAAACGTTAAAATTCAGTATATCCTACATACAGTTGATGTACAGTACCATTATATTCCTATTTCTTTTCTAAAATCTGTCTTTTAGTATAAGACAGATTTTAGAAAAGAAATGGGAATATAATGGTACTGTACATCAACTATACGTAGACTTCAAAAAAATCATTTGATTCAATTAAGAGGGAGAAGTTATATAGTATCCTGCTGGAGTTCGGAATTCCTAAAAAGTTAGTTAGACTTATACGAATGTGTCTAAATGGCACAAAGAGTAGGGTGCGTGTAGGCAAACAGTTTTCGGATACTTTTGAAATCCAGAATGGGTTGAAGCAGGGAGATGCACTATCTCCTCTACTATTTAATTTTGTACTAGAGCATGCCATTAAATCTTTAGAGAATGAGGAAGGCTTACAACTCAATGGTATTAATAAGCTGTTAGTTTATGCTGATGATGTAGTATTGTTGGCCGATAGCGAGGAGATACTAAAGGACAACACGCACACACTATTGAGTAACACTATGAAATTAGGAATGGAAGTAAATATCAATAAAACTAAATATATGGTCACACATAGAAATTCTTTAAATAATGGAAATGGACAGCTAATGACAAATGAGGGAAATTTTGAGGAAGTGGCTGAATTCAAATATCTAGGAACAATAATCACAAATAGGAATGAGATGCACAAAGAAATTAAACATAGGCTCAATTCTGCAAATGCATGCTATTATGCATTGCAGAGACTCTTGAAGTCCCAACTCCTTTCAAAAAACGTTAAACTAAAAATATATAAAACTATTATTCTACCAGTTATATTATATGAATGCGAAACATGGACTCTTACTTTAAGAGAGGAAAGGAGCTTACAAGTATTTGAGAATAAAGTGCTTAGGAAAAATTTTGGACCAAAGAAAGATGAACAGACAGGTGAATGGAGAAGACTACATAACAATGAACTACATGACTTTTATAGGAAGCCAGATATAATAAGAACAGTTAAGTCTCATAGACTGCGATGGGCAGGACATGTTGCACGTATGGGGAATGAAAGACTTGCATGGAGGCTTCTTGTAGGAAAGCGAGAGGGAAAACGCCCAGTTGGTAGACCAAGAATGAGGTGGGAGAATAACATTAACTATGATTTGAGGGAAGTAGGTTATACAGAGAATGATCGGAAAGCATTACCTCAGGATAGGGATGTATGGAGAGCTTATGTCCGTGCGGCCATGAACCTACGGGTTCGATAGTGCCAGTGAGTAAGTAAGTAAGTATATAAATAAAATGAATGTTATATAGATAGACCGTTTCAGTTTCCCTCTTCCCATTCTCATAGTTTTAAACAGGGATTTCTGAAGAGTGATGCACGTTCTTTTGTGGTGTTTCAGTTTAGTTTCTCTAGACAAATATATTTGTAAACCAAAATACCAACTTCAAAGTCTTGATAATGTGGATCATTTGCAAGTATTGGCTGAACTTGAACAATGGAATGTATTAATGCATACCATAATCCAGATTGCAAGCGTATTATTCCGCAATCGCTATTTCCCTTAACAAACTATCCTAAACATGCTAATAGCATGAACTTTCAAGCGTTTTCTGTGGTTTAACTTTCAAGATGGATTAAAAATGTATAGTTTCATTAAGACATTAGATAAATAAACATTTACTCAATTTGCCTCTATTCCCGAGGAGCGCGGGCAGGAGTAGATGGATTTTTAGTATGGAAAATTCCAAGTCCCAGGGAGGAACTGTAAGCTGTGGGTCACGAGTCAGACGATTTTCCAGGCTCGTAAAAGAACCTCAATCCCGAATAAAAGGGCTCTGAGCAAAATTTAACATGTCTTCCTCCATTCAAGTAATACCTTACTTTTTTGCAAGGTGTTCCTTATAGCTAACCACTAACCACATATCCAACATATATAGGGATTAAATTAAATTATTAAATTATTCAGGTTACGATATTTTCCACTAGGGGAAGAGTCATATCTTCAGTGGGACCAACGTGAATTAATCAATCATCATATATACTTAATTGTTTTTTAATAGTTGTAATATTTTATTTTCTCAGTTGTTTATTAACTTTTCTTACATTGTAGTTCGCAACATGCAATACTTCTCGTCTTTTTATTTCAAAATGTCAGAAGTTTACACTTAAGTAGCACAAAAACAGTCAACCGTGTTGCAAAACGGCAAAGGAACATAACATTTCTCTTCTTCACCTTTAATAACACTGGTCAATATGATTTTTGTCTCATGAGTACCAATAGTTATACTTAATGCAGTTTTTTATCGTGTTTTCAAATATGTATTCGGAATTTCTCCATCACTCATAGTTTTTTTATTTCAATTTCAATTAATGGATTAGAATACTTATTTTTTAATAAACTTTTATTGTCCATTGGCGCAGTGAGCGATGACCACGGGGAACACTTTCATCAGGAGATTTCAGCTGTGGAAAAGAGATATCAAGGCAAATTGAATCCTAATATGCTGGCCGATTATTGTTGCACCATCAAGAGGGACGCTCCACAGGCAAAATATAGCTGAAAATCTTCATTTCTAACTTTTAGGCGAGTCCGAATGTTCGAATATTGTGTAGTCACGAATGTAGAAAATATTATAGTGTATGAAATTATAAATTCCTGTCTCTCGGAAACCTTGCGTGACAGAGAAAAACCGATATCATATTTGAATTCAGGAAAACAAATACTATCAGAATCACATATTTTTCATTCTGAGAAAAAAAAATGTTTATTTTTTGTTGCTCAGTGTTATCTAAGTAGTAGTAGTAGTAGTAGTAGTAATCTTAGTTGTAGGACTTAAATAGACTAAAAGTTAAATATATCCAATGATATTTACAAATATGTGTCGCACAGTCAGTAAGCCATATTTGGTGTTGACAGCCCGTAAAAATAAATTACTATCTAGTAATAATATAAAATATATTACAATACAATTAGGCCTATATTACACATTAATTCGAAAAATGATTAAGCAGCTATAGTCCAGTTCTGGTAACTCTAGCCGTTTTGGTTAAACCAAATGCGCAAGGCAGGAGGAAACATTGCTGAGTGGGGGAGGGAACTATTGGCCATGTAAAAACATTTTTATTAATAATAATAATAATAATAATAATAATAATAATAATAATAATCATAATAAAATAAATTGCTACAAAACAACGCTATTGTATAATGAACATTTCAAACCCATCAGACATCAAAACTATTCACTAACACAAAACTAGTAGATAAATAAATTCAACGTGTAGTAACAATTATGTTTTCAAAACTAAGGATAGTTGCTGGCAGTACCTGTAACTCGCCCTTCTCTCTTTCGCACCATACATCTCTCAAAAGCGGCTACAGAAGCCAGAACTGCACAGTATTAATGATATTACACTTTGTTTACATATTTATTTATTCGCGAATAAGTGTTGTTCTTACTTTCCACGTCTTGTTCAGAAATATACCCACTTTTATCCAATTTTTTGGGTTTACTATTCACTAGTAGGACTCCAATCTTTCAAAATTTGAATTTAGAAATCTTTCCCGTAACAACTGACGCCTCCAATATTCTATATCGTTACACTTTCCTAATGTGTGTATTTTGTCTTCAAAGCTCCCGCACATTGGACACATTAATATATGGAGATCGTCGGTAATTTTCAGAAGTTTTCCAAACCCCCAACTTGAATGAAGCAAACTGTGATCTGTCTTATATCCTAGATTGAATATAGGCTATATGATTGTTTCGCCGAAACTTGTTTTGATTTCTTTGTAAACACAGTAAACCTTTACCCATACAATCGGTGAAAATATCTTCATGATTTATATCCAAGAACCTCCTCGTAATTTTCTCCACACATTCTTACTGTGTATCGAAGTAAATATTAGACATGTACGGTAAATATTTATCTAGTTAGGCAGCATTTAAAGTTTAGGGAGAAACATTTTTAAAGGTTTGACACCAGTATGTTACTCTATTTTTTGTATTCCACCCAAAGGGATATGTACAAAAAATAAATGTAGTATTATTCTTCCACCCTGCATATATATATATATATATATATATATATATATATATATATATATATATAATTATAATTAAATGTTTAACATTGAGCAATGCAAGCTTAATATGGAATGATAAGAAAAATAAATGCTGGACGGGATTCGAACCCGGATCTCTGGGATCTCAGAGATCCGGGTTCGAATCCCGTCCAGGCATTTATTTTTCTTATCATTCCATATATATATATATATATATATATAATGCTAAATGTACCCGTAACTAAAACAAATCGGGCCGTGTGTTTTACGTGAATACGTGTACGTAACGGGTAATATTTTCTTTGAACGTATTATATGTATCTTATAAGCATTAGATCATCCACTTGCATAGGATCGGCCGCCCCAACTGCAGATGTATTGGCGCCGTCGATTATCCGCTCCGAGGCCTTCATTATTTTACTTTCCCGCATTGCTTCAATCTGTCATATGGTGTTTTATGGATACAACTGGATTAATCTTGAGAAGCGCTTTCCAACTGTATAATACCTCTATAGTTTTATTTGGCTTTTTGACGAATATAGGCGGACTTAGCATTATTTATTTTAATTTTTTATTTAACACCATATAGGCCTATATTCACTATAACTATTTCACACTAATGTTTTATATACGCAATCGATAGATCATGGCGAGAGGTGACGATTGAAACTCAAACGAACTTTGTAACGTCTCCGGGTCAAAATTTATACTTAACGAAAATTATGTGATGGGCAGTGAAATTATCTCAAAATTGCGGCGCTTCTCCCAGCGCCACGCGCGATGCGTCACAGTCAACACTCAACGTAACGATTTCTTTGATCCTTTGTCTATCGATTGGTGTAATTACATTTTGGATGTAGATGATAGATATGTAGCTATAATACGAAACTGTATCCCCCGATTTTCTTATCAGTTTTCTGAATTGTCTTCCACTATGGACGCAAATTTAAAGGCGTATCACGTCAAAAAATATATGTTATCAGATAATTGGAATCAGATACATAACACTGGTCTATAAAAATGAACTTTTTTTCACAAGAATAAAAATAATATATTCTGTAAGTATTTTTCATGCTGAATTCAAATATCATTTCAGTTTTTCCCGATCACGCAGCAATTTTGTATGATATTTATTTGAATTTTTTATAATACTACTCATTCTGACTTACCTAGAAAGTGGTAGATAGTGATGTTCGGGCATATTTTGCATCTGGAACATCTCTCGTCTTGATCCAATAGTAGTCAGCCAGCATATTATAAGTTCAATTGCCTTGGTACCTGTTTTCCATTGCTAAACGTTGCTGATGATAATGCTCACCGTGCGCGTCGGTGACAGCCCCAAGAATTTCCGGGAAGAAGCCTAATTGAGAGTCCAAGAAGTGAATTTTTAAATACCGGTACATGTTGCTTTATTAGAATCCAGATCAGCCACTAGGCCTCGATAATTTTCTGCTTTATGGTTTCCAAGTAAATTGCAACATATATTTTTGAAAGACTCCCAGGCTGCTTTTTCAAGTGGATTTAACAGTCCTCAGAATGTTCATTAATGATCATATTTGTGGTCCTATAAAATTTCTTCTTTCAGTTTAGCATCACTGATTTTGGGAAAATTTTTGATTTCAAGTACAAGATTCCTTCAGAACGTTTATCCATAACTTTGACGAAATGTTTCATTACTCTTAATTTAATATGCAATGGAGGTTAATATATATTTTCAGGTTCCACTAAAGGTACATGTGACACATTTTTCTGGCCAGGGATAAGAGGTTCACGTTTAGGCCATTATTTTTTAACGTAGTGGGACTGACACATCACAATGTCATGTTAACCGGTCTGCATGTCAAAACATGAACTAAGCAGTCTTGCCTTTTGATACTTCAACATGACATTATATATAATTTCCTAGAATACAACTTGAATAAAATAACTAAATATAGAGTAAAGTTTCCTACGAAAGGTCAAAAAGAAAGTTAAAATAACATTTTAAAATGTAGCTATTACAAACAAAACTGTGCCTGATGGAAACATTCTGACTACATTTCTGATTTCAGTATCAAAAAATGCACTAGATTCACTAATCAGATTTCTTGTGAAGAAAATCTTGTCGACCAGTGTAATCTTTTGGTTACGCGATACTATATATATCTTTATCCCGATCAATCCCCTAAAATGGAAGTATATATCCAAATAAAGTAATACTATATTGAAGCCATGTTCGTCACGTCATGGTTAATGTTTCACTCACTCAGAGTTATGAAAGATGTGGAGGTGAGGAATGAAAATAATATTTTTCATATCTGGTTCTAAAAACACCAACTTTTTTAATTTATTCTGGAGGAAAGAAAACGTTTAGGATAAGTCTGTGCAGGTATTGTCTGCAATAACGATCCAGAATTGTTGTAGCGTTTATAATGAAACCTCCCGACACCACGTTTTTGTTTCGAGTAATGAAGAAAGAAAAAAATAAGAGAAAAGAAACAGAACGATGAGTGTTTCGTTTTCTAAGCTCATAACAGTGGAAAATTTTACACCCAGTCTTAGTAAAAAAGGGAGCTCCAGAGGAAATATTCACGTGAGAATTTGCATAATTCTCCAGACGTGGGTAATATAAGCAACGAAAGTGCATATAACAACCAGAAAATACAGAGCTATATATTACAGCACTTTTTTATTATTGTACACTGAAATCATACCTCTAACATTACGTGAAATAATAAAGTCCTTTTATAGGGACTTTCACATACCATAATTTTTACTTGCTGCAGTTACTGCTGTCAAATACACGTCTTTATTAGCGAATACTGAATGAACGTAAATGTTGAGGCTGTTCCTATGTACTAATCTTTTGGGGGTGTAACGAGAACCCTTGCCTAGGAATACGGGTGAAGACCTCAACGGATAGTGCAACTACGCGCTAGAAGCACCTATTCTTCAAGATCTCCGGGGCAACAGGGTCAGCAGAGTCTACGATGTACCCTTTCTGTTAGTTTTAATACAACAGACGGCTTGATATCGAGTCGCTGATGACAACACAATCTAATAGCATACCCTTCGAGACGCTAGTAACATCTCCAGGGGATAGCAGGATATAATTTCAAATCTCATGGTACAAAATGCCGGCAGACTCAATATTTAAAAAAAAAATCTTTATCGATCCTAATTACTAGATACCAAAAATGCCCATTACATACTGTGATGTATTGTTGGACTGGATTTTTTATTTCGCGGGCGAAGGCCAAAATCGGTTCTTGCCTTGTATGGTAGAGACGGATTCATGAGATGCTGACTAACGAATCAGTGGGCCCACGGAGAAAGTTCCACTTGTGTCTATACTTCGATTTTAGAAAAGTCGGTTCTCGGGACTTCTATTCGAGAAGAATATAGACTCGGTGCCTAGAATGTCCCTGTCTTTGCAGATACAAAAAGATACGAGGCTCAGACGAGTCATTCGTGCACAAATTGTGGACAAGTAAACGTGACAAAAGTGTGAAGACAAAATGGTGTGTTAAGTAAAAACGTCGGCGAGCGCGAACAATTTAATTATAATATAAGTGTGTTTTTAACAGACTCTTTTATAAAGTTTGATTATTAAAATTTGTTCTTGAAATATCAGTTATCATCAACAAATTAAAATTCATTAAAATAGTGAAGACCTTTAAGAACTTCTTGTTCCATCCTCAGCAGCTGGGTAGGAACCAACTTATCTTCTATGATCGTACTTAGAAAAGTTTAGGTAATTGGGAGTGTTCTTGTTTAGCAGATTTTTGTTTCTTACTTCTTTCAGTACTTATATTTCTTCCCGGATGCTTATTTATTGCTGAACGAGAACGCGACCACCACCCGAACACTCTCTACAATTTGCTCATAGATAATTAGTACCTAGCCAGCTGCTGAGGATGGAAGAAGAAGTTCTGAAAGACCTTCACTACTTTAATTTAATTTAATTTAATTTGATTTGTAGAGGATGAATAAAGGTCTTAAGTAGGGATGCAGTTTGTCCCATTTCTATTTAACATTTATTTAGACCAGGCTCTTAACTTATAGTATAAAAATGACCTGAAATGGGTATTCCTATAGGAGGAAAAGTACTGCATTCATTGTTGTTTGCAGATGATCAAATAATTTTTGCAGGGAATGAAGATTATATGAAATATATGATAAATAAACTAATGGAATATAAAAAATGGGGACTGAATATAAATTTACAGAAAACAGAATATATGTGTTTGGGAAAGGATGTGGATGACCTCATACTTGAAACATGGAGAATAAAAAAATGTGAATTTTTTAAATACCTTGGGTCAATAATTACAAGTTTAGGTACGTGTGAGAGAGATGTACAGACTAAAATTGCAATGGCAAAAAATGTAACTAAGACATTACATGGAATAATTTGGCACAAAAATATTACAAAGGATACTAAAATGAAAATTTATAAGAGCATAATACAGAATATTTTGTCATATGAAAGTGAAACTTGGTATTTGATGGAATTACAAAAGAATTAAATTAGAATAGTTGAATTTGATTATTTTAAAAGAAGCCTCCAAAAAAAAGCAGGATAAAATAAGAAATGAATTCCTTTGTGGAAAAAATGAATGTTACCACATCGGTTGTTAAGAGGATTGAAAATCAAACGCTTAAATGGTAATGTACAAATAATGGAAAAAGAAAGATGGCCAAATATATACCAATAATCACCCCCTGGAAGCAATAAACTTGGCAGACAAATATGGAAATGGAAAACCTACGTCAGAACCATAATGGATGATAGGAATTTGTAAGAGGAAGATTGGAATGATAGAGATAAATGGAAACTGAAGACGGCAAACCTATAAGTGGGGGAAAACCGCAGAAGAAGAAGAGAAATTTGTAGAGGACGACTGATATTTTAGGCATAATTATAATATTTTAACTCTTTACATAACAACCTCAACGGTGGTTCAGAATGAATTTTAAAACTATTGACAGACTCTTTTTAATCTTTTAGTGAATTATGTATATGTGTAAAGTGAAATACAGAGAAAGCTAGAAAGTAAATTTGTAAATTTTGTGAAAATATATATGGAGTCCAATTATAGAATTCGATATAAATATAATGCAAGCGCTATCAGTGACAATATACTAATGCATTCGATAAGCAATCGCAACACTGTTATAAAAATACCCAATAAATTATTGAAGTTATTTTTGACATTACAAACTTCATTTATAGTCATCAGTAAGTTGCCAATTCCTTGGAAGACGGAGCACTCCACCTGCATCACCATTTCTGGATATCTCTCTCATCTGGTCTAACTAGAGCTTACTGGATATCAACTCTTGATTGAACTGGAAAGCCTCGTGGAAGTTAATCGATTTTTTAGAATAAGTTATAATCACAAGGGCTTCATGTCTGGTGAATTTGGTGAGTGCTCGAGTACTTCCCTATTCCATTTTCTAAACAAATTCTACTGAACATCATTTTAGGGCAATATTACTACTAAATGTAAGACACAATTAATGTATTCACAAAATATTCAATATTAAAATACAACAGAAGCCTACTCAACAATATACTACAAAATTACAATAATGACTACAAGAAACGATAATTTACAACAATGTTGCTATTATTTATCGAATGCCTAAGTAACCTTATATGAGGTATAGTGATCCCACTGTAAGCTTACGGTAACGCTTGGGGTATTAGGAAATTAAGGCTCACACTTTTACAGACACTCAGTAAAATATGTTATCCGAGTTGTTAACCCTGCATGACGGCAAAATTTACCCCCAAAAGATTTGATTTGTTCTTATTTCCTTAGAGACTGAGTCCACCTGAGGTTATGGTGCTGCCATAATATTTACTTCACTTCAAGAATACTGACCCAATCGGGATAAGTAACCTTCCAGATTGTAGCGAACTGCCTTAACCAACTATACTGTGGCGTGCCCTTTACACAAAGTGAAAGTAATATAAGTGCGTAGATTTTAAGTACGTATTACTTGGAAGAAATAAAAAAATATTTCAATAATATGGTGTCAAATAAATACTTTTCTTGAAAAAGAAAGTTTTTTTCGTAAACATTAAATGTCGCATAACTCGATAAATGTTTGCCGTACGTGTATAGTATTTACTTAGGTAACTATAGGCGAAGAACAGGAATGTTTTGTTCCTTTGACGTTTTGCGATAAAATTCATAGGTTTCGTGAAAATTAAGTGAAAACGTCACACATTTCGGTTTTAAAAAAACGAGAGATATTGCAAAGTCGGACTGCAAGTAAGAGGTGGTCTTACCATCATTGATCCGAGATCAGCTGTTTATGTCTCGTCACACGATTTACGCGAATCTTACTTGCGCTGTTGCAATTTTCAGAAAGTTGGTATCAATTATTTCGTTAACTAGAGTTAATCACAAAATAAATGAAACAGAAGTTTCTTTTATTGTTATTTAACACCTCCTTGAATTAGTGCACTTATATCACTTCCATCCTATATATAGGGTGTTGCAAAACCGCAACAATGGAGGTGAGGTGCTATATTGAGATATGTTGATTATTTTTAATAAGGTACCGATGTCAGGAAATTATGCGTTTTCATACTACGGGTAGCTAATTTCGTTCCGTTGGTTGGATTTCAAGACTCAAAACATGACAGTAATGTCACAGTCACATCAAGTTATCAAAATATCCACCTCGCATCTCATTGGAGAGCGTACATCGGCGGTGTAGTGATTGGCGCACACGTTGAAATACGCCTGGCCTCGCTTGAATTATTTGTGTAGCGGCGTGTGAAATCCATATCTGACTCTACTGGAGGCCATGAGACCGGCCCCCCTCTCCCAATCCATTGACCTGGATACGTGGTATCTAAATTTATCTTCAACTGGCAGCGAAGTAAACTTGAGCTCCGTCGTGTTGCAGCCACATTCCTTTGCGAAGCCACGTATCACAGGTTCCGTACTTGTGAGTTGTTGTCAAGTAACGAGTCTTCAAATCCTTCAAACTAACACCGATCTTGAGATATAGCTTAATTAACTACGCATAGTGTGAAAACGCATCATTTCCGGATATTTGTAGGTCTACCTTATTAGAAAATGATCAGCATATCTAAATACACTACCCTACCTACTTCATCGGTATCTTTTGCAACACTCTGTATATGAAAGATAAAGTTTTATAACATTATTTTATGGATATGTGTGGCTGTATAAATATTATAGTCACATGTATTTGTTTATGTGGGTCTACTCATATATTTCTCTTTATTCATAGAACAGATATATGCACGGCCAAAACAGACCCGTACGCTATGTCACTGTAGATGTAGGCTCATGTGTATTTTATTTTTTCTATTCTTAAATGTAAAATTGCCAATAACATTATAATTACGAGATAATATAAATAGTGACTGCTATGCCGATTTTTATTTTGGGCTTACAGGTGAATCCCCATTTATAATTGTTGTACTTTACTGATTTTAGGAGAATTCCTTTTTGTTTTTATTTCAAAGCCACATATCTACTTTGTGATTAACTGAAAATTAGTGTTACTAGAGCGAATTTTTAGTATTGTACCTTAGGTTAATCCCGACTCGACATTATCAGATTTTGCTGGTTAAAGAATTCGACCTTACCTTTTTCAAATCGACATCAAAATGACGAGTTTGATTTCGGTAAAAAATTGCTGTCATTAGAGGTATGCTAAATTTTATTTTCACGTTAACTTCCACTTTTTCCTCGACTGTAACAAATATTTTAGGAACTTTAATGTACTAACGATTCCCGATGATAATATGGCTATAATAATCATTTTTAACATATTCACCGTATTCGGTATCAATTTATGTATGAATGGCGTGTTTCGTCTTGTATTGTGTTGCCTAGGAAGAGGCTTTGACATTGAGCTGATAATTCATTCGGAGAGGATATCCATGCCCTTGTGTGATCAAAAATATGTGTGTGATCATCAGTAAAAGACCTGACGGTGTGTGGTCAAGTACAAAGTCAACTATAAGGTGAGAGGTTAAATAGACAAAGAAGATGCTAACCTCAACTCGTAAATTTTGATATTGTTGATTAAATATGTCGACCTTACTTTTCTTAATTGACTGCTATATCATGAGTTATGTTCCAATAAATTTACATTTTAAGACTACTATAGTGTTAACTGACTGAAGCTAGATCATGTAATATCTCCTCTACTATTTAATGTTGTACTAGAGGATGCAGTATCTCTCCAGTTTTATTTAACCTATACATCAATTATATAGTAAAAAAATGGAACGAAGAAACAAATAAAGGAATAAAATTAGATAAAACACACTACTTGAAAACATTATTATACGCTGATGACCAGGTAATAATAGCAAATACAGAAGACGAACTTCAGAGGAATATTTTTAAACTACATAATATATGTGAACAATATAATCTCAAAATATCCATAGAAAAAACTAAGGTAATGGCATTCCAAGGGAAAAATCAAATCAGATCGAAAATAGTAATAGGAAACAAAATCATAGAACAGGTGAACCATCTCAATTATCTAGGATGTGACATTTCATTTAATTATGATAATGATATAAATAATAAAATAGCAAAATTCCAGGGAATATGTGGTACGATAAAACGAACACTAAATAACAAAACAACAAGAGAGACCCAACTGAAATTTTATAAAATGTTGGCAGTACCGGTACTGCTCTATGGTTCAGAAGCCTGGATACATAAAAAACAAGACCTAAGTAGGATAACGGCGGCAGAAATGAAATTTTTGAGATCTGTTAAAGGGTGCACTAAGGAAGACAGAATCAAGAACACAGAAATAAGACAGGAACTTGAAATATTTGCAATAACTGATAAAATGGATACATATAGACAAAAATGGAAGCAACACATAGACAGAATGAATGAAGATAGATATCCAAAACAAATAACAAAATACAAACCTAAAGGCACCCGAGATGTGGGCAGACCTAGAAAGAGATGGGCTGAAGTCGGAACGGGTCAACAGACCTAATCCATGAATGAAGATGATGATGATGACTAGAGGATGTCATCAAGTCTATGAACGATTACGCCTAAACCTCAATAATATTAATAAGCTGTTATTTTATAGAACAAGGAGATATTAAGGGCCAACCTGCACGTTCTCTTGAATTGCACTAGGAAATTGAGGTAGGAAGCAATTGTCAATAAAACTAAATATAGTTGGTCCCATATATAAATAAATTATATAAATAAATTATATAATGAAAATGACTGTTAATGTAAAATAAGGGAAATGTTGAAGAAATTGCTTCAAATATTTGGGAACAATAATTACAAACAGGATTTGCACAAAGAAATTGTTTTTCATTTTGAGAATTTTCCTCATCATTGAGGGTTTTCTCCAACCAATCTTAGTATTTAACATGAATTAAAAAAGTAAATATAAATGATTACGGACTTATAGACTACCAGTTTGCAACAAACATTCAGAAATTTACCTTAGTTAATGTTATCCATCGTTCTCTGTCTTCTGTGTCTTCATCTGTTACACCGCATGTTGTTCTTCCAGGTTGTTTAGGTCTTCCTTTTCTGTTCATTCTTTCAACTTTTCATGCATCTAGCCCTTTGCTAGTCTTCCATCCTGCATTCTTCTTACCATTTTAGCCTTCTACGTTCAATCTCATCGATTATATTACTTTCTGCATTCATCCATTTTCTAATTTCTGTATTTCTAATTTTTTCCAGTCGAGATTTTCTGCCAGCTCTTCTCCAAAAATCAATTTCAACTGAAGTTATTCTGTTGACATGTTCTTGTGTCATTGGCCAAACATCCGATCCATATAACATTATATTTTCTAATATGGATTTATAAATTAGTTTTATTCTGTTAATGATGTTTTTACTCCATAGTATAGTAGAGTTTAACATTCTCAACATTTTTCTCCCATTTCTAACAGAAATTATGTATAGGATCTAATGCATGCTATTGTGCATTACATGAACTCTTGTCCCAACTTCTCAAAAAAAACAGTTAAACTGAAAATATATAAAACTGTTAGGCCTATAGGTCTACTCCCAGTTCTATTATATGGTTGCGAAATATGGACTCTTACTTTAAAGGAGAAGAAAATATTTCGAGTATTTGAGAATAAAGTTCTCAGGAAAAAATGTTGGATCAATGGGAGATGAACAGACAGGCGAATGGAGAAGACTTCATTACAGTGATCTTTATGACAAACCAGATATAATCAGAACAGTTAAGTCTCATACACGCGGATGGGCAGGGCACGTGACACGAATGGGGAATGAAAGTGGGACATTTAAACACTTTGTAGAAAAACCAGATGGAAAGGGCCCCGTAGGTTGGCCAAGAAGCAGATGGGAAAGTAACATTTGTCATGTTTTGAGAGAAGTTTATATAGGGTATTATTGTAAACATAGCTCACCGCTGTGACCTCGAAGTACCGTGCTGCCTTGTCACGCAGCGGGCTAGGGGTCGATTCCCGGGACATGCTCCTGGGTAAGGTTTTTTTGGGGTTTTTCCTCACCTGTAAGACCAAATATCAGGACGCTTAGGGAAGCTACCACACCTATAATTTCCTAGTAAAACTGCAAAGCATGGCATGAAAATGCTATGATTGCAGTGAAAGACGTGTCCTCGGGCAGAATTACTATGGATGGATTGGAAACATATTTGTTCAGGACAGGGATGTAAGTATAGCTTATATCCGCGCGAGCATGGACCTACAGGTTCGAAAATGCTAGTGAGTTAGTTTGTAGAACGTTAAAGTACACCTCAACCAAAAGATTTCTTTGGAATTGAGTAAAAGTAATTTGGATCAAACCGATAAATTATTTGATAAGAATTGCCAAGGAATTGCTTAGATGATGGAAGTAACATTTATATCATACAAAAAAGAAAACAGAGGTTGTATGTAGATATTGATATAAACTCTTGTTACATTAAGCCGTAATCCTATGTTTCCATTAGTTAGTGTTTGCTTTTATATAAAAATGCTTTCATACCATAGTAAAGATGGTAATGATTTTACATTACCTTCCTAATCAATAAAATGCGATAAATCATAGGCTGTCGATTATAACCTGGGGACGTAATACAGTTGGCCATACAAATCACAATATTCAATCGATTGCAAAATAGTACTCAACCACGACAATTGTTTCCATTATTACCTAAATCCTACGACACATGTAAAGTTATAGATATAAAATTGATCAAATTCCAAAAACTTATAGGAACAATAAAAAACACTCTTCTCCGAAAAGTACGCTCAGATACAATTCTAAAATTTTATAAAATAATGACTCTTCCAAATCTACTTTTGGCTCTGAAACCTGGACTCTTACTACATGCAAATTAAATAGGATAGTAACTCCAGAAATGAAGTTATAACCTTCAGCGGGTTGTATGCTTTATGACTACATGCGAAATTTAGATATCCGCAAAGCTCTCAACACATCAGCAATAACTGAAACCATTGAAGTATACCAATATAATTTGCATGAACACCTCTTTAGAATGCCAAACAATAGACTACCTCTGAAGCTATTCAAGTACAGACCCATAGGGCGAAGAGACCCAGGACGACCTAAGAAGCGATGGAGGGACCAATTTCTATCCTGAATCGGAACAGGCCTATGGCATAATACCTGATTTTTCTTGATGATGAAGACCCAAATAAATAACTCACTGCACTATGCAACACGTAGATTTAAATCCACGGTGATATATTCTCTCAATATATCCCTATCCTGAGCTAATATTTCCCAATCATCCCCTGTATAATCTACTTACCTCAAATTATGGTTAATGTAAGTATCCAATTCTCCCACCTCATTCTTGTCCCATCTACTGGACGCTTTCCTTCTGGTTTTCCTACGAGGAGGTTTATTGTCACTCTTTCATTCCCCATCATACTACACGTCCTGCCCATCGCAATCTACGAGACTTAACTGTTCTTATTATATCTGGTTTCCTATAAAGATCATGTGGCTCACTGTTTTGTAGTATTCCTACATTCGCCTATCTGTTTCTCTCTCTTTGGTACAAAAATTGTCCTAAGAACTTTACTCCCAAATACTTGTAACCATTTATCCTTTTTTAAAGTACACTCCATGTTTCGCATCCATGTATAACTAGGAGTGTAACATTTTTTTTTTTCGGTTTAATTTTTTTAGAGATTTTTGTCGACAAAATACCCTGTAATGCATAATTTCCAGTATTAATAATAATGGAGAGTGCATAATGTCAAGTTTTCATTCACTCGTGTCCACCATTCAGTCTCCTCCACAGTAAGCCCTCAAGGACACGTCTCGCCCCGAACACGTGAGTCTATGTGTAATTCCTTTCTGCACCTCATTACTTACTTACTTACTTACTCACTGGCACTATCGAATCCGGAGGTTCATGGCCGCGCGGACATAAGCTCTCCATACATACTAATGCTTTCCAATCATTCCCTGTATAATCTACTTCCCTCAAATCATAGTTAATATTATTCTCCCACACCATTTTTGGTCTACCAACTGGGCGTTTTCCCTCTGGCTTTTCCTTCAAGAAGCTTCCATGTAAGTCTTTCATACCCCATACGTGCAACATGCCCTGCCCATCGCAGTCTATGAGACTTAACTGTTCTTATTATATCTGTCTTCCTATAAAGACCATGTAGTTCATTGTTATGTAGTCTTCTCCATTCACCTGTCTGCTCATCTCTATTTGATCCAAAAATCATCCTAAGCACTTTATTCTCAAATAGTTGTAATCTCCTTTCCTCCCTTAAAGTAAGAGTATATGTTTTACACCCATATAATATAACTGGTAGAATAATAGTTTTATATATTTTCAGTTTAACGTTTTTTGAAAGGAGTTGGAACATCAAGGGTCTCTGCAATGCATAATAGCACGCATTTCCAGAATTGAGCCTATGTTTACTTTCTTTGTGCATCTCATTCCTATTTGTGATTATTGTTCCTAGATATTTGAATTCGGCCACTTCCTCAAAAATGCCCTCATTTGTCATTAGCTGTCCATTTCCATTATATAATGTATTTCTACCTGTGGCCATATATTTAGTTTTATTGATATTTACTTCCAGTCCTAATTTCTTAGTGTTACTTAATAGTGTGTGCGAGTTGTCCTTTAGTATCTCCTCGCTATCGGCCAATAGTACTACATCATCAGCATAAACTAAAGCTTATTAATACCATTCAGATGTAAGCCTTCCTCATTATCTAACGATTTAATGGCATGCTCTTTCTGCACCTCATTCCTGTTTGTAATTATTGTTTCTTAGTAATTGAATTCAGCCACTTCTTCAAAATATCACTCATGTATCATTAACTGCCCACATAATGTATGTGTATTATGGCCATAATATTTAGTTTTATTGGTGTTAACTTCCAACCTCAATATCTTAGTGTTATTGATGGGGACTACCGCATTTGTATACCTTATTTATTTTCTTCGTATACGGCAAGCACATGTCAAACTGTACAGTCTATATATACCTTGCCAATTATATGGTTAACAAATGTGGATGTGCTGCCGTATGATAGGCCAACAGTATTCTAGGTCTGGTGTAATAAATATATGATTTAAGTGTAAATATAGAATTCTGCTTGTTTTTGTATCACAGTGCTTGGTGGTATGTTATTTGAAATTTGTATGATATGATTTTATAGAGAATTGGACGTGTCATCCCAAGAAAATATGATTATAATAAATAACCTGGTTCCATTCATAACGTCCTCTGTCGGCCGTCTTTTTAAACTCGCCCGCTGTCAACATCATTTTTACAATAGCTTTCTCCAATCGATACTCGATACTGTGTCGTATTTTTCTTTTGTATTCATATTATTGTGGGCTTCTTCAAGAAAACCGATACGACGCGACGGTGGAAAAAAAATTACTGACACCTAGTAGTATTATATCGGTATAAGAATACGGTACCGCACATTACTTATTATTGTTGTTATCATCATCATCACTATCAATAACAGTAACAATAACAATAACAACAAAAAGTTCGAATAAGAACTTATGTCGATGGAAATGGATTTCTTGGGGATAGCAGCAAGATGTTCAGAATTGGAAAGAATACGAAATAATGTCATAAGAAGAAAAATGCATATTAAATATTCAATAGTATATACTCGTAATATAAGCAATTATATTGGTATGGGCATGTACGACGAATGCAGGAAGAAAAGTTAACCAGAAAAAATTGAAATATTGTCCACCTGGCTTAAGAAAGAACAGAAGACCTCGAACTCATGAATGCAAGATAAGAATATAAAGAAAACAAGAGGACTGGAGGACATGGAGTTAATAAATAGGGGAAAGTGGAGAAGGGAAATAAAGCTTTAGGCATAAAAGTATGTGTAGACATGGAAAATCTGTATATAAGTAAATTATAATTATTATTATTATTATTATTATTATTATTATTATTATTATTATTATTATTATTATTATTATTATTATTATTATTATTCCTACTTTCATTTTTCATTCGTATTAAAGTATTTAAATCCACAAACAAAATGCTTTAAGGTGGGGACTTGATTTCATCTCTCTTATAGCAGGCGTAGAAAAGGCGATGCAAAGTGCATTGTCCATATGCTTTATGGGACATAGTGTATGGATGGATATACACAATAGATTATAATAATCCACGTATTAATATAAATACAATTATAATTTCAAAATTAGAAATAGGAAATAAAAGAACGTTTAAAATAAAATTTAATTTCGTAAATTACTGAGTGAACATGGAAGCTTCTTGTAGAAAAACCCGAGGAAAAAGAGCCAGTTGTTATAATAAAAACGAGATCGGAGAATAACATTTACCATTATTCGAGGAAGTAGATTATACAGGGAATTTTTATTATTGATTTCGTACATCTCAATGATGGATAAATCATATTTGAAGAGAAAAATTATACGCTCAGACCGGGACTTGAACCCGGGACCCTTGGTTCTCTAGACCAAGTGCTCTACCAACTGAGCTACCTGAGCAAGTACCGATCTAAACGCAAATCCTTCTCTATATACATTGTAATTCCCATCCACCAAATGCTGTGTAGCCATGCTTCTATATTGCAAATGGCGGCTCCTTTATTAAGAAGACATATTTGGGAATTATACATTACAGCCAGTACGGCTTTTTCCAAGTTTTTATTATTGATTTCGTACATCTCAATGATGGATAAATCATATTTGAAGAGAAAAATTTTTTCTCTTCAAATATACAGGGAATGATTGGAAAACATCACCGCAGGATAGGGATGTATGCAGAACTTTTGTCCGCGCAGCCATGAATCTACGGCTTGGAAAGTACCAGTGAGTTAATGATATATATCGAGTGAGTGAGAATGAGCGAATAAAGAGTTACATTGCATTTTTAACTAGTCATTAAGTATATTATTTGAAGCCACGAATAAGAATAAAAACACGCATATGTTGTTTACCTACCTATCTTTTTAAGTAAATTCCAACATCTATGTCAATTTTATACAAAATAAATGTACGTTATAAGAGTTACAAATTTATAATACATGAAATAGTTTAGGACAAAAGCATTAATCAGTTTCAGTTTCGTGTTAAGTAGGTAATATTTTTATTTGTATAAAATTTCCATAAACATAAATTAATATTTTTCAAATACATATTACAAAGAATCTGATATCGTTAAACTTGATCCGCGTTCGTACATAATTTCTAATAAGGAGGGCTGAAAAAAGTATGCTAGTGCTTAGATTACCGTGTTTACAAACTGCACCTTGAACCAGCTACTTGGGACAGACTTCTAGTACAGTCCACTTTGTGTAAGAATCGACTCATAATCGAATAATGTTCATTGCTCAATTCTTGTTTCGGCATTCTGATATAACCTCACGTCACGTAAACAGGTCTAATTACTGAGGAGAGTCGAACATATACACTCTCCGCTCCGTGCAGGCAGTGGAGACGCTCGACAAAGGCACGCATTTTGTAAACAATGTGTATAGAAATTAGTTACTACCCTGATACCGCTACTTTTTTTCAGCCCTACTAATAAGCAAACAAATATAAATATTGGTGTAATAGCAGACCGTATATTGTAATTAAATTGAAAACAATGTTCGTATTACTGCAACAGTCTTGTTTGTACACTACAGCAAACGTCCTTGATAAACACTGTAATTAAGGGATTTCTGGATGTTAGAGGGCGGGTAAACCCATTAATTTGTTTATTCCTTAGTCTATAACGTTTTTTTAATATGAATAAATCAAGTGAGATGGATAATAATCAACTTAAAGAAACAATAGTTAATTTTGTAATTAGGTGCTATTCATTAAGAAACATAGGTTCAATGGTTTATAAACTCCATTATACAGACTATTTAACTCATGCCCCAAATGGGAGTCAATGACCAATCACGTTTCAATGATTTCTGTTTTACAACCAATCAGAGTCGTGTTTCACGAAATATTTATCAGTGTTATATTTACCATATTAAAGAACGCTCCTCTTTTTTAATATTCTGAACAGGTCTGACCATTATTTTGCAGTGACTGAGCCTATAAGAAATACGGCTACCAGATTGTATATATAGTGCATGGATGTCAACACATAGCGCTTGCAGGAGTTAATATAAAAACATTTGTAGCAATTTATTATACCACCAAAAAAAAGAAACCACTGTTTGCACTTTCTTAAATGTATTTTTTTCCCAGGTAATAATCCAGAAAAATATAATAGTCATATTTACATCATACGACATCAGAAATGAATTAATATAGGCTACAGTTTGATGTGTTTCATTTTTTCTCCACTAGAGAGCATTCTTACAATATTGCGTTCCTTTGGCAATAAATAGTATGATCTGGTTGCAGTGATAAAAAAACAGATGAGGCTATCGTTTCTCACTTGTTTTCAAACATCTCCGTTTATATTAAATATATAAATATTTTAAAATGACTATCGTTAAATAATGATTTGTGAGTAAACAGCTTAATTTTATTCGTTAAATAGCCCTAACAAATGCCACTCTTGATTTCTAAATTCTCTAGACAAATTCATTTCTCATTTCGTGAATTTATCGATAATTTGGAAATCACTCGTGGCATTACATATGTGAATTATATTGTCAAGCATTCAGAAATAATGTTTAACTACAAATATTATAACGAAGCCAAAGACAAAGTTGGTGATCAGAGAGAAATAAAAACTTTTATTATTGAGTAATTAAAAATGAACTCTAAGATAAGTGTATAAAACATTAAGCAATTATTGATACAGGTATTGGAAAATAAAGTATCCCAACAAACAGCCCAGCGAGTTTCCTGGGAGCAGGGCTATCGAGGCAGAATCCCTAAGAAGTCATACGTAAACATTAGTAACAGTAAAGAAAGACTAAACGTTGTCAAGGTGTAGCATGACAAGACCCAGGACCTCTCGAGTGACATTATTTATTCCGAAGAAATGAAAATTAATGTCATCGGATCCGATGGGGTAAACTGGATGGGAGAAAGAACAACACTGCTTATGAAATGTCTAATACTCGTCCTATAAATAAATATGGAGGATGGTTCATTCAACTCTAGGATTTTTATGTCCTCAAAGGGAGTAAGTACTATCCACTTCATCGATGGCAGTATGGACAAATAATCTAAAATAACATTCTGAAAAAGAATGTTGAAGTGCAAAAAAAAAAAATGGCATGTTCGCTTCTTATGCGTTTCAGCTAGATAATGACCAGAAACATTTTTTTTTGTCTGATGCCACCAGGTTGCCTTTATGACATTTCTGGTTTTCTCCACTGATATTGGCGGAATTGTAATCCATTTCTTTGGTTGGGGCACCTGGAAGGCGGAGTTACATTACCTCGATGATGTGATGGGTGATAAATAATAATATAGCGCCAGGAGAGTTCTTTACCTAAACTTAACCTAACTTCCAGACCATGGGCAACCACAAGAATAATTTCTTTAAGGAAAAATTCCTATGAACCCGAGACCTGATGAGCTGTAGTTAGAAACTCTGACCATGAGCCCATGAAGCTGATCTGGCCAGAAACATACCTCGAAAACATTAATAAACGGAGTTGATCTGGAACGTCCACAAGCAATGAAAACCTTTGTGGATCTAAACCTCATTCAGCTTTTGTGGAGAATTATAAAAAGAAGGTTCTTCAACGGAATGTTATATCGATAAATGGACTAAATAGATTTTTTTAGAATGGGGGGGAAATATTACAAAAACCAGTTTCAAATTAGTATAATCAATGGAAAAAATGTTTAAAGCTATTATTGAAGCCTTAGGTACATTCCGCAAGTACTAATGCTCTAGTTCTGTAAATACGTTTCTAATTATTTTGATTTTAAGTATACAGATAATAATGCTACACAATATACGAGTAGCACATGTTCTGTTTTCTTATTTATTTTGTTGTTGTGTGAAAATCGACAAAAATAATTAAACTTTTTTGAGGAATCTAATTCAAAATACATATTCTGAGAAAACTGCAGTGGCTCTTTTTCGTCTCAACATTGGGCATGATGTACCAGAACAACACCTTCATCGTCTGGGAATTATGCAAACTCCAGCTTGTTCATTACACAGCTCTACAGAACAAATTGTTTCCCTAGATATCTCTTCGAATTCCAATTTTTTCAAGTGCACAATTTACGAGTATATTCATAAAAGTGCTGAATGTGCTCTAAAAATTATAGAAGAAAATCTTATAAAAGACGTTCCACTGAAGTATAACGTGGGTTTTCGACGTTTTTCTTTATATTTACATCAGTGTATACTAATTTAAAAAAAAACAATTGACGTTATAAATATATCTGTTTTTTCCATTTTTTCCGATTTTTGGAATGAAAAATGAACATAAAGATTAAGAAAAACAGAGCAAATCTTCCAAAATCATTGATTGTTTCATGAATTCTGAGCATAAATATATCGGAAATTAATCTTATATCAAGGGCAACAAAACCACTGTTGACCAGTGTTATGTGTCTATCTTTCTCTGTAATGGTGAGCTCAACGATGAGCCATAGCCTCTCCTTTGTAAGGAGTTACTTGACCAAGTTAATTCAGTTATCTTATTTGCTCGTTGATATCATGAATGGCATGCGTTTAACATACCGACTCAACGAGACATCTAGCAGGCAACTAATGTATTACTAGATGTTAAAATCGGTAAGTTTGCTTTCAGGCCTTTTTATTCAGACATAAGGATCTTCAGACTCGGGACTCAGGGGTTAAAAAGTCCCTCCCGATGGTCTAACTCCTTTGATTTTTTCCCATAAAAAATCCATTGACCCCGGCCGGATTTGAACCCGCGACCCTCGGGACCAGAGGCAAAGTGCACAATCATGACTGTGCATTATGTAATATTGAACAACTTAATGATCGACAGCATCTTCAACAGTGCCTAGCCATTCAGTCCCACACAGAAGCCGATAGATATTGAGAAGCCAGATTGAAGATGTTCCCCTTTTTAGTTGTTTCATTGTTTTATTTTTGCTTAGTTAATGACACTTTTATCATGTAAATGCCAATAGATAAATAAATTAATGTTTCATTAAAAATGCAAAGGCGCAGTTATGTAGGGTATATACTGAATGCTGAAATAATGTGTTTACTCAAAAGCAAAAGTGAATCCAAACTCTTGTACATCAGTTAAATGATTTTTTTGCGCGATAGTGCGTTTTGTTGTACTTACAGCTATGGCGACTATGATTGAAAGTTCAACTTCCTATATTTCGGGGTTGCCAACCTAAATAACTATACTGTGATATTACATATTACAACTCACGTGCGGGAAGTAAAACCACTGCCCTTTATGTATATTCAAAAATATATCCAAAAGGTAGTGTTAATATACGTTATACGAAAGAAATCGCTGCATTTTAAATTAACTGAACTATATTTGAAACAATATTGAAAGTTGACTTAACAAAATTCTACTGATGACTTTTAGACTTTTTAGCTTTATGTCCAATATTCTTCTTTTTGAGGAAGCTAACTAGTGTAACAAAATCTGCAATATTGATACCTTCTTTTAAATTTATCATCGTCATCAGCATTGAATATTCTGACTAGAAACTCGCTGGAGACTCCTAAGCACGAAATAAGCAACCATACTTTTTTCACTTACACTACAATTCTTCTCCTCCAGCCACTTTCTAAATGAAATGTATGTTTTTTCATATCTTAATTTAGATTTCTCTGGCACTAAAGAAACACACACAACTTCCCACGCTTCTTCAATTTCGTCGTTACGATTACAATCATTCATACTTGCAGCCATTTTATGCGAGATTTGTATCAGGCCTCCTGTAATCTAAACTATTGTTCTCGGCATTTAGCATATATACATTGGCCAGATTGCTAACATCAGTCAATTGTTCATAATGAACTTAAATATTTCTAACAAAGCTCTTATTATTTTACTATTATTTATTATTTTGAAAACACCATCGCGCAAAAAATAATGTACAACCCACGTTTGTGAAGTGTTTTACAGAATCTCGGAAATTAAAAATCTCGTTAACGATCGGTTTTTAAACATTTTACTCGTTTCTGTAAAAACCACTTCCCAACCTCGTATTGTAATATACTAATGAAGTAAATTTAAAGTGTAAATAATATGATTCATATCTTAAATCTTGTAACCACAGTTCTATATATGACAGGGGAGGGAATTCCAGAGTCGGGCAGCTGAAACAAGGAAGGATGAGGAACAGTGTAATAAGATGTTCGGTGTTTAGAGGTTTAAATTAGAGTTTAAATTGATTTCGATCGACCCTTACGAGGCAATAAGGTCAAAGGTAGAAGACTTACCTGAGAATTTTCTCTTCTTCTTCTTCCGAATGCAGTATTGGGTGATGATGCCCGTTCTGCGACTACAAAAACTGATCTTTCCATCGGTTGAAGGGTCTTCCGAGGTTTCTTTTGCCTTTAGGGTTGAGGTGGTAAATCTTCTTTGGTAAACGGGAATTTGACATTCTATGGACGTGTTGGAACCCTTTAATCTGATAATTTTGTATATGTTCAACCATTTCCCTACTATTCCACTGCATCCTTATCTCATCACTTTTCATTCTATCCCTTAATGTTACTCCAATTAGTGATCGGAGAAATCTCATTTGTGAACTATTAATGCGGGATTTATCTTTTGCTCGAAGTGTCCAGCATTCACTTCCGTATAATAGAGCAGGTTTGGCTATGGCATTATGAAATCTCAATTGGATTTCTTTCCTCATTTGTTTTCCAAAATTTCTCCTAATTATACCATTTAATCTGTTATATTTTTCTAAATTTGTTTCCACATCTTTTTGATTATGAAATGTGAATTTTAAATTTTATAAATAGATAATACTTCAATCTTAAAATAACTGATTTTTAATGTAACTTTGAGGTCGAAACGATAGAATATGTGAATTTATTTGAAGGGAAGGAATTCCAACCGGTAAATCATTTGTTGTTAGACACAAAGAAAACCATAGTTAGATGTCTGAACACAAGAAAAATAACAATGGCCTCGAAATTCAGTTTCCGACATCATTTTCTCTTTGCATACGACTGCGTAGGAAGAAAAAAAGAAGCTTTCATCCGATAACAAATAGAAAGCTTTAAATGCAAAGGAAAGAAAGTTGTTGCCTTATTTGAATTCTATTTTTCTTTTCAATAGGCTATTTGTTTCTTTTCAAATCCTTACAGAAAACATCCGAGCAATACACAAACAATTACATCTTTATGTAATTACAGACAAGATAATGATATTTTAACGATTGTTCGAACTTTTATAGTAGGTTATTATATAATAAATAACTATCGTATATCAGGCTTAACTTGGCATAGAGAGAGATGGAGATATAAGGGTAGATCCTTGACAGCTTTCGACCAGTTACAAAAGAAAGAACCCACCCTGTTGTCAGTTTTCGTCTTCCCGCATTCCCCTATTAACATCTGATGAAGAAAAACCGAAAACACTAGTGCGAGTGAGAGAGGTGAGCACAGTTGTCTTTTTCTAAATATTTCTTGCAAATTTAAGCCAGACGAATAATAACTAACTCACTTGCTCTATCGAACATGTAGGTTCATGGCCGCGCGGAAATAAGCTCTCCATACATCCCTATCCTGTCTAATGTTTTCCAATCATCCTCTGTATAATCTACTTCCTTCAAATAATGGTTAATATTATTCTCCCACCTTATGCTTGGTCTACCAGCTGGGCGTTTTCCCTCTGGCTTTCCTACAAGAAGCTTCCATGCAAGTCTTTCTTTCCCCATTCGTGCTACATGTCCTGCCCATCGCAGTCTACGAGATTTAACTCTTCTTATTATATCTGGCTTCCTATAAAGACCATGTAGCTCATTGTTATGAAGTCTTCTCCATTCCCTTGTCTGTTCGTCTCTCTTTGGTCTAAAATTTTTCCTAAGAACTATATTCTCAAATACTCGTTATCTTCTTTCATCTCTTAAATTAAGAGTTTAAATATTTTGTAACATATACGAAAAATAGACTCCTTCAAATCTATTGAAATAATGGTTTAAAATCGATAATTATCGTGTGGCTCGCGCACTCTAAATTACCTGCTCCGTGATGTCATGTTGTATCAGAGAAACAAAAGGTGAATTTATTCCACTAACTAAGTAAAAAATATCGACTCATTTGTTATTGTTGAAGGGTCCGTCGCTGTGGCGTAGTCGGTAGAGTCCCTACCTTCCACTCCGGCGACCCGGGTTCAATTCCTGGCGGGTTAGGGTATTTTAAATCTCCACCCTGGGTCTGGGTGTGTGTGTCCTGTCCTTGTGTCTGTGTGAGGATAAAGGAAAGTTGACAAAACAGGTAAAACAAAAAGGAAAAAAAGGTAAAACAAAAAGGAAAAACAGTATAAACGAAAAAAATAGGTATTTCAAATGTGAGTTTGTATTCTTACAAGGAAACTCTCAACAATTGTATGCCGAAACCTACCTTGAAATTTATCTCAGAGAAGCGGTGTGAAGTACCAAGGCTGTAAAAAAAATCTGCCGTTTTTAACTATAAGGCGCAGAAATCAAAGGCAGAATCGAGGTATGAAAACGCATTGTGCGAATCAGATAGACTCCCTGCATGAGTAAAGCGGTGTGTAGCGTGGCCGGACGCTGCCTGTGGGCAGGTTTTCGGGGTTATCCTTTTCACCAAGTCAGGAATTGTATTGTTTCCCTTCAGTTTAAATGAGAGCTTTGGCGCTGGATTTTATTGCCAAACAGTTAAAAAAGGCACTTTTTAGTACGGTCTTGGTATATCATAATGCTTCTCTCGAAGAAATTTCAAGATAAGTTTCGGCAATGGTTCACAGTTTTTTTTTGTTAGAGGTGATTTTGAATTAAACTAAACGTGTAACTGTCTGCAATATTATCGCGTGAAGCACACGGCGGGAACTATCTCAACGCTGATACAAACAAGAGAGCATTTTTTTGCAGGCCTATACTAGGGGTTTGAACACAGAATGAGAGGTGGCCTTTTAGGATATGAGACGAGAAATAAAGAAATGTTTACAACGGACAGATAAGTGTTCGAAGTGCATCAATCTTTAAGAAGGCAAATAAAACTCTCAGCAACAAATATAGGGGACTTTCTTAATTTTCAACTTGCAAAGAATTCAAACGAATATTATATCCTCTCTGAAAAAATGTTAACCCTTAAATTGGCAAAACACAAATTCCTTCTGTTAGTTATTTGAATATAGCGGACCGCAGTGAAAACGGAATCTTTTATAATTGTTATTAGTAGGTATATTGTATAATTATATTCACATTTAAGTGGTTTATTTTTGTTCGATATCTTCTGATTTATTAAAAATATGTAATTAATTAAACCAAATGATGTATCAAGAGGGATACATTACGAATTTAAAGGTTAAAGTAAAAAATTCAAAACGTGTTTATTCGGGTATATTAAGTTATATGGATGCGGAACACGCTACATTATATTAACGGAGAAAAAATACAATTATTTGTGAATATAGTTCTTAGGAAAACTTTTGCGAAACTATAAGAAAAGAGTTAGGAGCAATACAAATTATACATCAAATGTATAATTACAGCAAGCAATGGACTGAACACCTGCAACGAATGGATAACAACAGACTTCCGAAGTAGGTTTGGACGTACAAACCACGAGGTAGAAGAGATCCTGGCAGACCAAGAAAGCGATGGAATATTGAGCTGGAACAGCCCGTGAAGATGATGATGATGATGTGGAGGAAAACTTTTGGATTCAGAAAAGTTAAACAGACTGATGGTGGACAAGACCACACAACTGTGAGTTACATTATATTTATGAGAAAAAAATGCTGTAATAAGATATTCTCGCAGACTGCTGTAGGCAGAACGTACGCACGAGTAGGGAACGGAAGAGGGGCATGTAAACTTCTGGTGGAACGGTAGAGGGAAAACATCCACTAGATAGATAAAAATGAGGTGGAAAATAATAGAAAGCATTGTTTCAAGAATGGTAAATTATACAAGAATTAACTGGAAATATTAGCTAAGAATAGGTTTGTATGGAGAGTTTATGTCCTACCTGCCATTAATTTCAGGTTCGATAATGTTAAAAGAGTTGTTTATAGTATGATGCATCGCTATAGCAGAGTTTGAATTTCGCGGGCGAAGGCGAGAATAGTAGTCTCGCATTGGTAAAAACAGATTCTTCAGTCGCTGAGTCGCGAATCGAAAGATCTGTGTAGACTACAATGTGTCTAGGCATCTGTTCCAGAGATTTCTCTAAGTCTCTACTACCCCTGTCGGGTAAGATAAATATCAGAAGCTTCTATACAGGAAGGGTGTCGATCACTTCATATTTCCTTAGACAATATAATATATAACCGTTTTCCGCGTATACTTTTATTGTTTCTTTATATTTTAAACTTTCTTTACCAAACCATTTACTTAATCTAATTATAGGTTATTATTTTTGTTATTATTATTATTGTTACTATTATTATAATTACTATTTTTCTTTCTTACCCTTACGGTCTTAACTCTATCAGGAAAAATAAATATCATCATCCTCATAGTACATTCACGAATTTAGGCCATTTGTTGACCTGTTTCGGCCTCAAGAGAAACACCATCCAAAAGCCAATTCCTTCTGGATTTTTTCATGTTGAGACTTGAAAGTAGTTTTGAAGTTCCTTAGGACAGGTTACTGGCCCGACGCTAAGTAGTCCAGTGGTAGGGCAGCTACCTTTTAGTCTCTGGACAGACAAATAAAATTTCCGTCCCCAGACTTTATAAACTATTGCCAGGGATGGGAGAGAGTCAGTTTTGAATTGACAGCGATACAGTGATAGTGATTGGAAGAAGCTGTGGAAAATTCCTGTAAAATAATTGTGTGATAGATACAGTTTAAAACAAGATCAATTATCATAGCAATATGTTAGTGAAATGTGAGGAAGAGTTTATAGAATTAACCAAAGTTATTGTGGGGTTCTACACGATCAACTGTGTTGTTTATTATGCCTACGGCAAAACAACGTGAAGACGATCCCAATTCATTTTGCGACAATAGTATGATATGAAGAAATGCTCTCTTCCAAATGAATAAAACAAATTATTATCGCAACAATATATAAGAAAAGAGTTACAACTGGTTACAACCACTGTACATGTATTTTATTACTTACAAATTCATGCTAAATTAAAGTATGTTAGCAACCGGCTTAAGCCTTATATTCAAGACATAGTAAGTAGTCATCAATATTAATTTAAAAGTTAATGTACAACACTGAGCAACAAAAAAGAAACTTTTTTTGTCTCAGAAAGAAAAATGTGTGATTCTGATAGTATTTTTTTTTCCTGAATTCAAATATGATATCGGTTTCTCCGTCACGCAAGGTTTCCGAGAGACAGGAATTTATAATTTCAAACACTTTAATATTTACTACATTCGTAACTACACAATATTCGAACATTCAGACTCATCTATAAAGAAAGAAATGACGATTTGCTGTTATATTTCGCCTGTGGAGCATCCCTCTTGATGGTCCAACAATAATCGGCCAGCATATTAGAATTCCATTTGCCTTGATATCTCTTTTCCATAGCTGAAATCTCCTGAGTTAGCTCATTTTATTTTATTTTATAATGGAAAAATGGACGAAAAAACGTTTTTTAAAAACATTATTATTTAAATCCATTAATTGAAATTAAAATAAGAAAAATGTGGGTGATGGAGGAATTCCGAATACATATCTGAAAATACGATAAAAAACTGCATTAAGTACAACTATTGGTACTCGTGAGACAAAAATAATTTTGACCAGTGTAATAGGTAAGATATTTACCATAATATAGATTTTTCAAAAAAAAAAGGTGGGGGATATGATCGCAATGTACGTACATCGACTATATGTAGACTTTAAGAAGAAGGGCTGCAAAATTCATAGATCGTGTTAAGATATACTCCCAAACAAAAATATGTATGTTTATTCAACCGAAGAAGTGGCTGAATTCAAATACTCAGAACAATAATTACAAAAATAAATGAATTGCACAAAGAAATTAAACATATGTTCAATTCTGGAAATGTATGCTCCTATGCATTTCAGGGACTATTCTCGTCCCAAATTCACTCTAAAACATTAAACTGAAAATATATAAAACTCTTATTCGCCCAGTTATATTATATATGGATGCAAAATATGGACGCTGACTTTAAGGGAGGAGAAAAACTTACGAGTATTTGAAAATAAAGTTCATGGAACATTTTAGAAACAAAGAGAGATGGAGAGATAGACAAATGGAGAAAATTACAGAACAACGAACTACACGAAAAAAAATACATATAATAAGAAGAGGTATGTTTCGTAGACTGCGATGGGCAGTACATGTGGCAGGAATGGAGAATAAAACAGGAGCATGGAAGCTTTTCTATAAGAAATGCTGAGGGAAAACGCCGAGATGGTAGACCAGAATGAGATGGAAGAATAATATTAACCTTGATTTCAGGGAATTAGATTATACAAGAAATTATGGGAAAATATTAGCTCATGATAGGGATGTATGGAGAGCTTATGTTCGCAAGGCCATTAATCTACGGGTTCAATAGAGCCAGTGACTTTTTATTGAACAGTCTTCCTATTTACTTTTATTACAAGCAACTTTTATAACTCCTCGAAAAGTTTGTAATATAACTTTGATAACTTCACCTCTTCATTTTGTACTTTACAAAAATTATATAGACCTCTACTTACAATATATCAATAATCTAATTAAATATATTTTCGAAGCCCTAGCTTTCGCTTTCATATTTGCTTTTCGTTAGTATCAGAAATTTCTGCACAAATGGCTTCAACTAATTTAGTAAATGGTATCGACCTGCGCTTTTAAAACGTCGCCAAGTTTTCCTTCCTCTTGTCACATGTCATTCCTTATCTGAAAATTGTTTCGTTAAATTGAACTCCCGTTCTCTAAAAGCGAAAATATGTCGTGTTCCATTAAAATGCTGGGCATTATCTCGTCCTTGAATTTTTATATTCATTACAATTACATTTAATTCATATGGCTGCATACAAATTTTGAATTACAAATAATTTACTTAAAATAATTCATTGGGTTATCTATCTACATTAGTACCCTAATACGAGAATGGAAGCAACATCAAGTAGCATTCATATTAAGAGAAATATCTATATATTAACTAGCTAATACAAGGCGTGCGCTGCTACGCCTAAATGAATGGAAATGAATGTGTTTTATGTTTAGTTAAATAAGTAAAGGAAAAATAAATATAAATTAAATTTTTAGTTACCCGGTGCGAATTACCCGGCGTTGCCCGGGAATCTACTTATCCCGATCTTCTTGACATAAATGAGCTGAAATACGAAAATGTTTTAGGTTTAGTTAAATAAGTTAGAGGAAAAATGTATATCGTAATTATTTTTAGATACCTCGTTCTGTTTACCCGGCGTTGTGCGGGAATCTACTCATCCGGATCTTCTTGGCATAAATGAGCTGAAAGACAAAAATTAATATATTTCTTATGATTAGTTGAATAAGTAAAATGAAAAATACTTATAAATGTATATCGTAATTATTTTAAGATTCCGGTGTTGTCCGGGAATATACTTATATCGATCTTCTTGGCATAAAATTCGTTATTATGAGTTATCCGTAAAAGAATACCCGCCATATCTGCTATGCTTGCACAGGAATCTACGTACTTGTCTCGATCTTCTCGGTATCAATGAAAGGCAAAAATAGTTATTGTGAGTTATCCGTAAGATATAAACATATGCTGTCACGGACTGTTTTGTAGAGCTTTTAGAGATATTCAATTCTGAGTACTTTAATTTTGTGTATTTGTTATGGTTTAGGCAGCGTATGCCATTTAAGCGTCCAAAGAGCTGCTTTTTTCACGTTCTCCACTACAAAGGGCGATTTATAAGGATGTAGGAGTTGAGTATCACAACTCCCTTATAGCCTATGTTCATCCCGGGAATCTTCTGAACATTTCACAAAAAGCCCCATCACCATTGGATCAAAAGTATTGCCGCGCATAAAGTACAAACAACATACATACAAACATTCTTTTTTATATACTTGATACGTGAAGAAAAAACATTATACCCCTTTTTAAGCAGATTGCGCGCACAGAGAAGTGTCATTTTTGGCACAATTAAAGTTCTTATAGAGAAGGAGTGCAGACAAATAAAATTTATGTATGTGTTACAAATACATTTAATGAAACAAAATAGAGTACATTTTCTCTAAGGAATTTATGTGTATTACTCATTCATTTGTGTACTCATTCATTTGTTCACGTTCATACTGAAAGTGCATTGTTGTAAAAAGAAAATTGTGCAGCAGCAATGTGAATTGACTTACTCTCGCGTATTTATTATTAGTGGTTTAAAAAGTTAGTACATTATATTATTTAAACTTAAATTAAACCCTGTCTAATCTTTTTTCAGTAATTTCATTACATTTGTATTATATTTACATATTCGCACCTAGTTTCATTATGCCTCGACGTAGAACATTGACGACTTGGAGTGAGAGAGGCAAAGAAGAAGGGATATATATTCCCGTAGACATAACAATAGGCTAATTGCAAATTTAATCAGTATAAATAGTAACTTATACAAATGTCAAATGACGCGTTGTTTTTTTAATTTGGCTTAGCCAAGCTATACCTCATATTTCCTAACGTTCGTATTTTTAAAATAAATCGAACATTAATGGATAATGACGTATTTGTGACAAACTTAAAAATTTAATGAATTGTGGTGGAATTTCGACCGCTGGGTGGCCGCTAGTAAATATAGGATGTATTATCAGATTTTGTTTATTATCATTATAAATCATAATTATGATAATTTTTTCAGCGTAAGTAATTAAATTCATGGGCTCCTATTTCTCTGCATAGTTATTTGTAATTAGTCAGACTTATTAGAATGTGTCTAAATTTCACAATGTGCGCGTAGGCGAACAGTGTTCAGATACTTTTGATATTCACAATGGGTTAAAGCAAAGAGATGCACAATCTCCTCTCAATTCAATTTTGTACTAGGACATGCATAAAATATCACCGGTCGACACGGTTTTCTTCACAAGAAATCTGATTAGTGAATCTAGTGCATTTTTCATATTGAATTCAGATATGAAGTCAGAATTTTCCCATCAGGCAGTTTTTGATTTTAGCATTCTCTTTGACGTGTCATAGGAACCTTTGCCTCATATTTAGCGATTTTATTCAAGCTGTAATTAAGGAAATTATATGTAATGTCATGCTGAACCACCAAAAAGACAAGTCTGTGCAGGTTTGTGACTTGGGTTCGCCAAATTTTGCTGTTTGATTGCAGTCGACTAGACCATCAAACAGCAATCTCATTGGAACAATGGAAGTCCCTAACGCTGACCAATCAGAAGTCAGATACAACTTACGAACACATCGCGGTGAACGTATAAATTGGACAGACAGCGCACAGAATTTGTATCTCAAGACAACCCTTGAGGATGCCAGACGCAGTCTCTGGCGAAACGTCGGGGAACTACAAGCCTCACGACCACGGTCTACAGCCTGAAAATCTTCTTCAAGATCATCATTGAAATTGACACTATTAATGATGTGGGTGAAAACTTAACAACCTATAATTTTTTAGTGAGATAATTGAGGTTAACGTGTTATATATATATATATATATATATCTTATAAATATGCTTTTATATGATTTATTCTCATCACATTAGTCTACATATGTGAACTCTGGTATTAAATGTTGATGAAATAGTTTGATTTTTATAAGTTTACTAGCGTGAGCTGCTAGGCCTAAATAAATGAACATTAATGTGTTTTATGCTTAGCTAATTAAGTAAGGGGAAAAATTTATATAGTAATTATTTTTAGATACCCCGTGCTGTTTACCCGGCGTTGTCCGGGAATTTTCTCATCCCGATCTGCTTGGCATAAATGAGCAGAAAGACAAAAATTGATGTACTTCTTATGATTAGTTGAATAAGTAAATGAAAAATAATTATAAATGCATATCGTAATTACTTTAAGATTGCCGGTGATGATTACCCGGTGTTGCACGGGAATCTACTTATCTCGATCTTCTTGGCAGTAAATGAGCTGAAAAACAAAATTCGTTATTGTGAATTATCCGTAAAAGAATACCTGTCATGTGCTGCTATGCTTGTACAGGAATCTATGTACTTGTCTCGATCTTCTCGACATCAATGAAAGACAAAATGGTTATTGTGAGTTATCCATAAGAGATAAACATACGCTGTCGCGGACTTTTATAGAGCTTTTTGAGGTATTCAATTCTGTGTACATTAATTTTGTGTATTTGTTATGGTTTAGGCAGCGTAAACAATTTAAGCGTCCAAAGAGCTACTTTTTTCGCGTTTTCCACCATAAAGGGCGATCTTTAAGGGTGTAAGGGTTGAGTATCAAAACTCCCTTATAACCTATGTTCATCATGGGAATCTCCTGAACATTT
Source organism: Diploptera punctata (assembly GCA_030220185.1). NCBI lineage: Eukaryota > Metazoa > Arthropoda > Insecta > Blattodea > Blaberidae > Diploptera > Diploptera punctata. The sequence goes on along the minus strand of JASPKZ010003847.1, from coordinate 3,733,476 downwards.
TGATAAAGCCCCATCACAATCGGAGCAACGGCATGGCCGCGCATTACGTACAAACAAACAAACACATTCATTTTATATATATTAGATATGGTATATCAACTTTCTCCATATGGGCCTTACAACTTAGAGAAATTAAAAAAAATAGCTACATCACTAACAAGTGGCTAAGCAAGTTTTTAAATGAGCCTAAAGGATATTCTGGAATGTTACGTGGGGAATAACTATTGGTTCTTAACAATACTTATTTGGATCAGGGACGAAAAACTACAATATGTAGTCGATAATACCGAAAAATGAATTTTGAAAAATGTGGGTTGTCAAGATGTTCTTTCACACCCCTCAATTATACTTTATAGTACTATAAATACTTTGTTGTACATATATTAATAATTATACTTACATACTACATTGAGGTTGAGCGAATCTTCTAATCCAGATCCTGCAATCATGGGGTTTTCTCCTTTACACTTGAGCATATGTCCATCGTCGTCAGCTGACGGCGAGAAAGTGACAGTATTTAATACAACGGTTTCGTTTCCCGATGCCTCAAACTGTAAAGAAAACAATATCATCACTACTAGGAATAATAATTACAAAAACTAATGAGATTCTGATATAAATTAAACATAAGGTAACACTGGAAAAACGTTTTATAGAGGGAATCCATTTTAAGAGGAAACCTGACATCATTCTGCCGCCGCCGCCGCTGTGAGCAGTGCGATCGCAGCGTGGGAGACAAGTTGTACACAATATCCCAGCTTCAGTGTGTTGTATTGGGACGCATGTCGCTTGTTGCCATATGTTACATGAGAAAGTAATCGAAAATATAGTATACGGTTGAACAGCGAATTTATTTGGTGGAATGTTACTTATTGAAAAATAACCATAGAAGGCGCGTTCGGAAATTTTCTCAAAAATGTCCTAACTGTACGATTCCTACAAAATCGTGCCTTTCGAGGTTGACGATAAAGTGGCATACAAGAGGTTCAGTTTGTGACATACCGAAAAAGCGTGAATGACACATTTTAAGAGTTGAGAAACTTGAGGATATTTAGGTGCGATTATAAGTAAGTCCCAGAAAATCACTAAAACATTAGGCGCAGGAAACTAAAATATCGAAGGGGTCACAAAGCGACCAGACCTATTGTTTTTTTTCTTGAAAATAATTTTAAAAATGTATCGATCTTCACCGATCCTATCTACTAGAGTCTGAAAATAAACATGTCAAAAATGTATGTACGTGAGTGTAACAGTTAATACTCTAATGACCGTAATTTTATCCCTCCGGGAAATTCTCGTATAAGAGCTGTTTATAATTATATGCCAAGAAGACGAAGATCTCTGGGCTGTCCTATGAAAGGCTGGAGGGGAAATTTCATGTAGGATCGTAACAGGCCTTGGCCTAATACTTGGAAGGAAGAAGAAGATAACCGTAATTTACATTCTTTTGGAAACAAACTCGGCATATAGAATCAATTAATAAATTAATGTCGAGTTTGTTAACCAGTAAAATTGGACTATTAGGAGTAAGACTTTACCTCAATTGAAAATTGAAATATCGCTCTAGTAATTGAAATTTTACATTTTTCGCAACGAGACTCCGTATATGAAATTGAAATAAATCGAGGTATGTATACTCCAAAAACCAGCAAAGTTCGACCATTAGAATTGGGGCTACACCTGAATTTTAAATTTAAAAATCGCTCTAACATTCGCCATGTTTTCTTCGTCGTAATGTATCTGCGTAACTTACAATTTAATTAACCATTCAATTTTCAATGTATCCTATAAGCAAGGCTTACACTGAACCCTTCAAGTGCAGGACGAAACGATGTGAACAACACATGCATGGATGAGGGGCAGGATCAAAAGGTACACAACGTCCAGCATTTATACGACATTTAAAATTTAGGGGAGGAAGCATTGCTTTTAAAGTGAAGTATTTATTTGACAGAAAAATATTACAGAAACTTTTTTTATATTACACCTAAGCAACATGTACTAAAAATAAATACACTTACATTACTCCAACCCTGTATCGACTTCGTGTGTAATAAATATTGATTGATTATATAAAATATCTACGTCACCTATGACAATGGTATGTATCTATAAGTCACAAAAATAGATTCTTTAATAATGTTATACTGATTGGATTTGGTGTGATATTACGTCGACTAACATTTGATTCCTGAACATGCAAAGTGGAATGTGGTGAATCGCTACCACCTCCTGGCCTTAATGTCCAGGTAATTCCCAGCACTGTGTAATGGAATTAGCAATTTATAAATATTTTTTACATAAGAGGATTAAAGTATCGTTTATTCATGCCGATAAGGCCACGTGTCAGAAGGAGCTTATGGGTAATCTCACGCGTTAGGGGATGGGTGCTACCTACATGCTACTGTAAACCCACCATTCATTTACAAAACATACAAATAAATGTAATTTCTAGATTATCAACTTCTGCCATTGATATCAACGTCAAATGTTTTACGTTTTCAGATATTGATATCGTGTCAAATCATAATTAAATAAGTTATTCTGTTATTACTGCTATGTATATTCCTCTTTCTTTTAATTCTATTTCCAGATGGGTTTTTTATTTACGGATCCGAAACATGGACAGTGACAACACAACAATTTTCCAGAATCGAAGCTAGTTGCTGAAATGAAATTCCTCAGACCAATAGCAGGATATCAAAGAACAGAAGAAAAAAAAACAGAAAACTGAAATAAGACAGCAACTAAAAGTAGAGGAATTAAACACAACAATAGTGAAATACAGAACAAAAACTGGAAAGAACATTTAGTAAGGATGACTGAGAACAGAATACCAAAAGCAGCATATAACTGTTCACCAGGAGGAAGAAGTAGTTTGGGAAGACCAAAGAAAAGATGGAAAGATCAGCTTTTTTGGAGTCGGAACAGGCTGGCTAGCAAAAGCCAACACCGTGACGAAGAAGAAGAAGTTATTAAGAAAATCGTTTCTAAAAAGGTACGTGTGATAAAAATGTTTTATCTCTCATTCCAATTGTTGCCTTTTATGGAATTCCGAAGGGAAGAAATATTGAGATTGTTCTCACGAATTTTTTTTATTTCAGATCTTCACGGACCCTACCCAATAGACACCGAAAATGGCCGTCATCAATATATTTATATATACTTTTTTAAAGAAAAATTTACGCCTGAACTGGGATTTCAACCTATGACCTTGAACTTTAAATGCTAGTGTACTATTGCTTACGCTATTCATGCTCCAAGTGCAATCATTTTATTAATGTAAGAGACAGCTAGACTTTGCTGACAATCTAATCGGATGGTTTCTATAACAATAAATAATATTTAATAAGAATATTTACTTTATAGCAGTAACGCTTTATATTTCCCTGTTATAATTTAAATTTTGGCGTTTAACAATGAAGGTGAAATATTATTTAAAGGTACAGTTAACGCTTAAACTGGGATTTTTTATTTTTCTTTTCGGATAATATTTGGGTTTCAATGCTAAATGTCAAAATATAAGTTATAATATATATATCGCTGAGTGGAAGAGAAGTCCTTACGGTGTGAACTCTCCAAGAATTAATTAAAGATTATATATAATTCCCGCAGAGTTAAGACCGTATCCCAAATATACAAATAACAATTTACTGTATAAATTACATCTGCAATTTACTAATTATAGTGAATTAAAAACAATATTGAAGTGTCAATTTCATAATATATATACAACATTTTATACGATAATAATAATTCCGATTGAGGGTCTTTCCACTTTTCAGCGGTTGCCCTTTTACCAGCCGGCTGCTAGCCCTTCACATCCACATGTGTCAATCACAGAGGTAGATGATCAACAGCCAGTGTAGGGGTGACATGTGGTTAGCATGTCGAGTCCCCCAGCCGTTATAGCTGGTTCCTCAACCTGGAGCCGCTACTTATTGTAGCTACCCAATTGCCTCACGATGCTGGGTGGCCACCGGTCCCATACTGGCCGAAATACCATGAGAAAATTTCTTCCCCCATGGAGACTCGAACCAGCGCAAGTCCCGTAGCTCTGCGCCAAGGCTTCCTACCTTAACCGCTCGGCTACGGGGCGGGACTCGATAATAATCATCATCATCATCTTCATTCATGGATTAGGTCTGTTGACCCGTTCCGACTTCAGCCCATCTCTTTCTAGGTCTGCCCACATCTCGGGTGCCTTTAGGTTTGTATTTTGTTATTTGTTTTGGATATCTATCTTCATTCATTCTGTCTATGTGTTGCTTCCATTTTTTGTCTATATGTATCCATGTTATCAGTTATTGCAAATATTTCAAGTTCCTGTCTTATTTCTGTGTTCTTGATTCTGTCTTCCTTAGTGCACCCTTTAACAGATCTCAAAAATTTCATTATCAATCCGGCTTTTCTTCTGCTGAAGTTTATGAGTAAGTTATTTTTTACTAGTAGAGGTTACCAGCCTCTAGCCAAACCCCTCTTCCTGGAGGGCAGGGAACTGGAATTTCGGAGTGTTCGTCTCCTAGAGAAGTTGCCTTCACTACGGCTTTGGGGACTTCTCTTCTCCCCACGTAACCCTGTGGACGGGGCCCTACCCAGGTACTACCCACTGGGCGAGTGGGACCTGGAGCTCACAAAAGGGCAGGGGCGCCTACTCCCTGGAGTGGACCTCTCTCGATAATAATAATAATAATAATAATAATAATAATAATAATAATAATAATAATAATAATAAGACTACAAGGGAATCTCAATTGAAATTTTACAAAACAGTAGCCGATCTAACGATACTATAGGGGTCTGAGATTTGGCCTTTAAAGATTGCTGATAAAGATAAAATGGAGACAAATGAAATGAGATTCCTAAGATCTGTTGCAGGTAGAATTGTTTTTATTATATACAACTTTCCTCATTAGAGGATTGCCTCAAGGACAAACTGATACAGACAATTCATTTTTGAAATTGATGAAATACATTTCGTAAATACATTAAAAAAAAAGTTTCAAATTGCAATCGAAGCATACATACTATGAAGTAGACATTTTTAAAATATGGTTTCTTAAAATTGAAATTGATCCTCTAATAGCAGCGATGGTAATTTTAGAAAGATACACCCTGTCCAAATGTAACGAATTCCAACATTTAGCTAAGAATCCTGGTATAGTACCTCTTGCCCCGATCATCAATCCTGTGACAGTTATACTATCTAATTGGTATTTATCTTTGTAATAGTCAATTGTTGGCTCATATATGGCTTTCTTTTCACAGTCAACTTCCTCAGGTTGACCACTATGAGTCTCAAAACGGATTGTGGATCTAATATCATACAAATTTTAGAAGATGGTCTAAATGCAATATCTTTAAGAGATCAAAAGATAAGTCAAGATATCAGAGATGAATTACAAGTATATAACATAAACGACAGAATGTAGAGATATAAATGTACAAGTGGTTTGAACATATAACGGGCTTCCAATATAAAACCGGACCGGCCTCACGGGGTTTCACCCGTCAGGCAGCGCTCTCTCCTCGTCCGCATTTCACTCTGCCAGCCGCTCGGCCTTGAACTAGTACGTTTACTATCGTTCGACAAGATGAGACGTCAGCTGACATTAGAGCAGCGCATTTATGTGTGTAAATGTTATTATAAATACGAATCAGCTCGTCGCGTTCGCGAGGAATTTATTCGGAACTTCCCTGGACAATTACCTCCTTCCAGATCGAAAATCCACGATCTTGTGACTAAATATGAGACCACTGATTCAGTACAAAATAAGTAACACACGCGAAGGCGTACGGTTCTCACCGAAGAAAAATTAGACGAAATTGGCGAAAATTTGGAACGTTCACCACAAAAATCATTACCGAAATTAGCACAACAACGAACTACAGCGGGTCAATCTAAATGTGTTTACTCGGTATAATTCCTGTTTAACTACGGGAGGACAACATTTCCAGCATTTTCTATAAGGTGAGAAACAGTTCAAGGACGGGTGGCAGGCAGGGTGAATTGCGGGAGGAAGAGACAGCACTGCGTGCCGGGTGAAACCCCGAGAGGCCGGTCCGGTTTTATATTGGAAGCCCGGTACAAAGAATGCCACCTGTCATCAAAATATACATTTTTATAGACCTGAAGGGCGAAGAAATTTAGGATGACCGAAACGACGTTGGAACGATGACTTGTAATATATTGTATAGAGGCGAGCGGCACAGGTCAATAGGCCCACACCTTGAAGAGAAAGAAGATGATGACGATGATGATAATAGCAATATAATAATTGTAATATTATAGTAAAAGGGTAGACATCAATTAATACACGTATATTACAGGTTAAGGTACAGATGAAGCCAAAGTTAAAGCAAATATACACTCAGATTTCCGTTAAATTATTCTAACGTCCTGGAGTCTCCGATTCCTTGTGGTAGAGAATTACAGTTTAGTAGGTGTGTCTGTTAATGAACTAGCGGCCGCAATTTTTTTATCTGAACCTAACTTGGTTCACCTGTGTGTTCATCTCTCTTTACTTACTTACTTACTCACTGGCACTATAGAACCCGTAGGTTCATGACCGCACGGACATAAGCTCTCCATACATCCCTATCCTGAGCTAATGCTTTCCAATCATTCCCTGTATAATCTACTTCCCTCAAATCATAGTTAATGTTATTCTCCCACCTCATTCTTGGTCTACCAACTGGGCGTTTTCCCTCTGGCTTTCCTACGAGAAGCTTCCATGCAAGTCTTTCATTCTCCATACGTGCAACATGTCCTGCCCATCGCAGTCTACGAGACTTAACTGTTCTTATTATATCTGGCTTCCTATAAAGACCATGTAGTTCATTGTTATGTAGTCTTCTCCATTCACCTGTCTGTTCATCTCTCTTTGGTCCAAAAATGTTCCTAATTACTTTATTCTCAAATACTTGTAATGTCCTTTCCTCTCTTAAAGTAAGAGTCCATGTTTCGCACCCATATAATATAACTGGTAGAATAATAGTTTTATATATTGTCAGTTTAAATTCATCTCTCTTTGGTCCAAAAAATTTCCTAAGTACTTTATTACTTAGGTACATTTTTGGACCAAAGAGAGATGAACAGACAGGTGAATGGAGAAGACTACATAACAATGAACTACATGGTGTTTATAGGAAGCCAGATATAATGAGAACAGTTAAGTCTCGTAGATTGCGATGGGCAGGACATGTTGCACGTATGGGGAATGAAAGACTTGCATGGAAGCTTCTTGTAGGAAAGCCAGAGGGAAAACGCCCAGTTGGTAGACCAAGAATGAGGTGGGAGAATAATATTAACTATGATTTGCGGGAAGTAGATTATACAGGGAATGAATGGAAAGCATTAGCTCAGGATAGGGAAATATGGAGAGCTTATGACCGTGCGGCCATGAACCTACGGGTTCGATAATGCCAGTCAGTAAGTAAGTAAGTAAGTAATTAAGTAAGTAAGTAAGTAAGTAAGTAAGTAAGTAAGAACCTAACTTGGCATATGGTAATGAATTAAAAATTAGTGAAGTCCAGTTCGTTAACAAGCAAGATCGGAAAACCTGAATTGATTGTGTGATTCATAGGTCCACCAACAGATGGAGCAAGAAGCAGTGCTCCTGAACAATAGAACATCAGTCACGCAAACACTGAAGATGTAACCACTAAGGTTACGAAACTGGTCTAATTATAAAACAGGATATGAGATGAAGTAAAAATAATTTTATTTTAAATTAAAGCCCATAGTAATATTTCCTACAATATTTCAATACTATGAACGTGTTTGAAATTTAATCCATGTATTTAATGTATTTAAAAATTAGCCCCAAGACTGAAAATTATATATACATATCCATCCATCCATAGTAATTCTGCCCGAAGGCAGGTCCTTCACTGCAATCATAGCATTTTCGTGCTATGCTTGCAGCGTTACTAGGGAATTGTAGGTGTGGTAACTTCCGGTTGCTTTCTGCACCGGTGAATGATGAGGATAATGATACGGATGATGATGTTGATGGCCATATGATTTCGGGGATCGTTTGGGCCTTAAAGTTTTTCTGACATTTGTCTTACAGGTGAAGAAAAAAACCCGATAAAAACCTCACCCAGGAAAACTGCCCCGACCGGGGATCGAACCCGGGCCCGCTAGTGACAAGGCAGCACGGTACCTCGAAACCACAGCTGTGGACTATATATATATCCCTATCACACTTTTTTTCAAGGTCATTTTTTTGTCACAAAAAAATAGAAATGGAAGTCCCTAATTATTGGTACCATCTTACATTGTATTCAGAATTATATCCCTAAATGCAACGTTGCCTAATAACAATGTTTCCATTTATGACAGTTCCGTATACAATTTACTCATATGGCGGGTAAAAGTAGCACCACTATTCCCTAATACGGTGTCAGCGAACTAATACCTAATGCAAGTTTGCTACAGTACAACTGGAACTTAGCTCGGATTTGGTATAGCTTCAGATTTCACTAATGTGAAATTTAAATCTTACATATAAGAATCAATCTTTGTTTCTTTCTTTGTTTGTTCGTATTCCATGCGCGGCCATACCGTTGATCCGATTTTGATGGGTTTTTTGGCAAAATGTTCAGACGATTCCCGGGATGAACATAGGCTATAAGAGAGTTGTGATATTCAACCGCTTCACCCCTAAAAATCACCCTTTGTAGTGAAAAACGCGAAATAAAGTCCCTATTTTGACGTTTAAATGGCTTACGCTGCCTAAACCATACCAAATACACCAAACTAATTTACACAGAATTGAACATCTTAATAACCTCTACAAGAAAGTCCGCGACAGCATATGTTTATCTTCTACGGATAACTCAGAACAACCATTTCTGTCTTTCACTGATGCCAATTATATCGGGATAAGCAGATTCCCGAACAGTGCAAGGCTGGTGGTAAAAACATATTAACATTTATTTATGAGTAGCAGCGCACGCCGGGTATTAGCTAGTAAAGAACAAAATATTCGATCAGTCTCATGAGTTTTTGGTCAGCGTTTTTGACTACAGTTCATGAGGTCCTTGGTTCGATTCCCGGTCAAACCATAGGAATTTTTCCTTAAAGGGAATTAATCCTGTGGTTGCCCGTGGTCTGAAATTTAGGTTAAGAACTCTCCAGGAGTTTCATTATAATTTATCTTCCATCATATCATCGGTGTAACGTAACTCCGTCTTCCACGTGCCACAACTTAAGAAATGGATTACAATTCCGCTAATGCCAGTTGAGGAAGCTAAAAAATGCTATAAAAGACAAGCTGGTGGCATTAGATAAAAAATCACAATATCTATCTAATTTCTAGCTATAAAAGTGTGCCGGTTCCCTCAGGGTAGAATATGATAACTCAGGGATGTTTATATTATTTATGTAATTATAAATAAATTTAAACTTATTACTCCAGTTTATTGAATAATTTTTGCGCTAATAATGTACATAGAATTACAATATTTTATATCTCACTAATATTCGGAGTGGAGTTGATGATTTTATTTAAGTCCACGTGTATTTAATATCACTTAAAATTCTGAGTTACTAATTATCTTGGATTTTAAAATTTACTAAAGGTCGGGGACAGTTGTTGTAGGACTTATTTCTTGTAGAACGTATGAGTGTGAGTATATGTGAGAACGTTTTGTTACGTGTCCTTGCCTTATAAGGGCGATGACTCCTCCCATAAAGTCACCTCCCCCACTCCAAATGTACATGTTATTCATTATACCTTAGAGGGGTAGGTATCGTTCGTTTGGGGTTCCTATGTTGGTACTAGACTCAAGTGGACGTTTGTGCGCCTTCCAGTTATTACTATACTTACTACTTACTTACTCACTAGCACTATCGAACCCGTAGGTTCTTAGCCGCGCGGACATAAGCTCTCCATACATCCCTATCCTGAGCTAATGCTTTCCAATCATTCCCTGTATAATCTACTTCCCTCAAATCATTGTTAATGTTTTTCTCCAACATCATTCTTGGTCTACCAACCGGGCGTTTTCCCTCTGGCATTCCTACAAAAAGCTTCCATGCAAGTCTTTCATTCCCCATACGTGCAACATGTCCTGCCCATCGCAGTCTACGAGACTTAACTTTTCTTATTATATCTGGCTTCCTATAAAGACCATGTAGTTCATTGTTAAGTAGCCTTCTCCATTCACCTGTCTGTTCATCTCTTTTTGGTCCAAAAATTTTCCTAAGTACTTTATTCTCAAATACTCGTAATCTCCTTTCCTCCCTTAAAGTATGAGTCCATGTTTCGCACCCATATAATATAACTGGTAGAGTAATATTTGTATATATTTTCAGTTTAACGTTTTTTGAAAGGAGTTGGGACATCAAGAGTCTCTGCAATGAATAATAGCACCTGTGTTTGAGCCTTTGGCATGGGTTCCCTGAAGTAGTCCCCGCCCAGAGAACCGAATGGGGGACTATTTGACTTCCGGAAAATTTTACCCCAGTTGAACCCATGTCCGCGTTTCTTGACGGTTGTATTTTTACGGCGAAAGATCGTCACTCTTTCGACCAAGGTGCTTTTTTCGTCTGGCTTATCACCTTCGACCAGTCCGGCATGGGTAACCCTATCGGCGGCAATGCTACCACCGGCATAGCTCTCAGGATCATTTAAGCACGCAAGCCACTCCACCACGACAAGGTAAAGATACCATGGAGGACTAGTTATTACTATTAATCGTATAATTATATTTTAGTATTTAGAGTCAACTAATTCTAGCTACAAAACAATGTAACAATAGTTTAATAATAACAGTTTTTGCTGTAGCCGGGCTTAAGGACGACTGTCATGAAACTGATAAAGTTTGCTAAGCATTTTTGGATTATCGAGGAGTTTTATAGAGAAACATAAGAATGAAGAGGCGGCGCACGTGTTAGCATTTTGTGTATCTCATTTTGTTCCCCAGTACGGTCGACTAAGCGCACTCAATGCTAGTGAGGTTTTGTTGGTTTTGTGGTGTCCGTAGCATTTTGTCAAATAGTTGTTCACGGCAAGATAAGGAGTTAACCGTAATCCAACCTCAACGCCTTCCTACATTTCCTTCCGAACTTATATCACGTTCACTGTAAGTTGCACTTATTGTTTTAAAAATCTGAACTTAAAAAATTATGAATCGCATATTCTGTGAATGACTGAGACATACGAGTAATATTTAACTGTGCATAATAAAATCAGAAAAGAGACAATGATGAAATTTTATAAGATATTAGCAGTGCCACTCCTGTCAAACCTTCAAACAGAAGTTAAAACATCCATCCATACGTCCATAGTAATTCTGCCCGAAGGCAGGTCTTTCACTGCAATAATAGCATTTTCATGCTATGCTTGTAGCTTTACTAAGGAATTGTAGATGTGGTTGCTTTCCACACCGATGAAGAATGATGATGATTATGAAGATGATAATGGTAAGGATGATGATGATCGCCATATGAAGTCGGGGACCGATTGGGCCTTAAAGGTTTCCTGACATTTGTCTTACAAGTGAGGAAAAACGCCGATAAAAACCTCACCCAGAAAAACTGCCCCGACCGTAGATCGAACCCGGGCCCTCTGCGTGACAAGTCAGCACGCTATCTCGAGACCACGGCGGTGGACAGTTAAAACATATGAACATTAAACAGATTTGGAGAGAGGAAGATAGAAACGGCCGAAATGCATTTCATAACCCATTCGTTTCAGGTATAAATGCTCAATGTATTTTCCCAAAAACCGGATTTAAGTAACCGTATATTATATTGTCTATTTTCATACATTCAAAACAACAAAATATAACGGTACTTGAGATCACAATAAGGGTGAAGGCAAAAACACATTCCTCCACTATTCAGAAATGTTAAATGAAGATTATCCTTACCAATGAACGTACAAAATATTGCAAAATATATCAGTTAAAAGCCATTTAACAGCCGGTGAGTCTATCTTCTCTTTTGAGGCGAATGGGTTAAGAAGGATAGCAGGACACTTTAAGAGATCATATCCGCAATACCGATATTAGAGAACAATTACAAATATATGAATTAACCATCGCTATGGTCTCGAGGTACGCAGCGGGCCCGGGTTCGATCCCCGGTCGGGAACAGTTTTTCTGGGTGAGGTTTTTATCGGGTTTTTCCTCACCTGTAACACAAATTTCAGGAAAACCTTAAGGCCCAAACGATCCCTGAAATCATATGGCCATCGCAATCATCATCATTAATATTCATCTTAGATTAAGCTTAGGATTAGGGACTCTCCTGGCGCACCACTATCATCATCACCCATTATATCATCGGGACAACGTAACCCCGCCTTCCAGGCGCCCCATCCTCAGAAGTGGGTTACAAGTACGCCATGCCAGGAGGGAACACCAGGAATGTCGAAAGACAACCTGGGGCATTTGCAAAAAAAAAAAAAATACAAAGACCGACAATAATTTAAAATGGTTGCAACATATAAATCGAATAGAGACATAGTCTATCTAAACAGAGTTACAATATAATCCATGAGGAAAACTTTCCAATGGACGTCCCATGACCAGATATAAGGATATGCTTTTATTGGGCATAGGCTTGCAGACAAACTTTGAAGTTGAAAAAGAAAATTATTGTTATCATATCACTTGCTCTTTTAGGCCTGTTAAGGAATCAGGAAGTTTTAAGCAATCTTTACATCCTATCTTAAGTCTTCCTGCAGTTCTACTTCCTTCTGACTTATTCTATTTTCTATCCTGTTAATATGGCATATTAACTTCCATGGTGTTAAAAGTTTTCAATTGTATTGAATATAATACATTTTTCTTTGATGGTGGTATTTTTACCTGGTATGCAAGTATATAACCGGGTATTCCTCTTAAATATTTCATCATTCTTGTCCACATTTGTCTTCTGTTTGATTTGTTGATATCCCAATTCTCATTGTCATATATGTGTTGGTACTGCCATTACTTAAAAAAAAACGTTTTGCGCCATAGTGCGTTTTGTCGTACTTACAGCAATGGCGATCATGATTGAAAGTTCAACTTCCTACATTTCGGGTTTGCCAATCTAAATAACTGTACTGTAATATTACATATTACAAACCACGTGTGGGAAGTAAAACCATTGCTCTTTATGCATACTACGTACAATGTATATACAAAATATATCGAAAAGGTAGTGCTAATATACAATATACGAAACAAGTCACTGCATTTTAAATAAATGTTATATACGTACAGTATTGAATGAAATTTATTTGAAACAATATAAAACAGTAAATACGTACTTGGCTACATTCTATAACTGATTGGTGTCACGGTCTGCTGCAGTTTCAACTAATAAACATTGCCCACACTGTTAACGTTAGTCAGTTGTTTATAATGAACGCAAATATTTCCGACAAGGATATTATTTTACTATTATTTATTATTTTGAAAACACCATCGCGCAAAAAATAATATACAATGCACGTTTGTGAAGTGTTTTACAGAATCTCGGAATTTAAATACCTCGTTATCGCTCGGCTTTTAAACATTTCCTCACTTTAGTAAATCCAGTTCTTAACCTCGCATCATAATATATTATTATCTCTCTCTCTCATTTTTTAACAAATGCCACCAGGCTGTCTTTATTACGTATCTCGTATTCTCTCCTGGTGTTACGGTATAGTGCCCTACTTCTTAATTTGGGGCGCCTCGAAGAAAGAGTTACGTTACCCCGATGATACGATAAGCAATGAATCATGAAGAAGCGCCAGGAGAGTCCTTAACTTACAATTAACCTAAATCCAGATAATGCGAGGCCAAAGGAACAATTATTTTAAAATAAATCATATGATCACACCGAGAATCAAACTCATGACCCTAAAAACTGTATTCAGAAGCTCTGATCACTAGCTCATAAGGCTGGCCTATTATTATTATTATTATTACTATTATTATTATTATTACTATTATTATTATTATTATTATTGTTATTATTATTATTGTTATTATTATTATTATTATTATTATTAAATGACCAGAGGGAAATGCCCAGTTGGTAGACCAAGAATGAGGTGGGAGAATAGCATTAACTATGATTTGACGGAAGTAGATTATACAGAGAATGATTGGAAAGCATTATATCAGGATAGGGATGTATGGAGAGCTTATGTCTGCGTGGCCATGAACCTACGGGTTCGGTAGTGCCAGTGAGTAAGTAAGTATTATTATTAAATGTCTATTAGGAATCGGACGATGTCAAAGACATTTATCAACCGACGATCTATCTATTATTATTGTTAATAGTATTGATATTAATGTTTTATTATAATTAATATTGTTAATATGCAGATTCATAGTAGACATAAGCTCTCCATACATCCTTATATTGTGTGCTAAAGTTTTCCAATCATCTCCTGTAAAATCTACTGTCCTGAAATAATTGTTAAAGTTATTCTCTCACCTCATTCCAAGTTCGTATTTCGGCCCATTTTTCCTGTCAAAACTTCAATCCATATTTATATCATCCATTTAGTTAAATTTATTCTGTCTCTGTGATGGTGTGACAGGCCTAATCAGTCGGCATCCGTGCACTTCACAAATCTTAAATAATAGGGGCATCATCTTATCTTATCCATCGACCTGGCATTATTCTGGACACGGGTGGAAGTTTATTTTAAATTATTATTGATATTTATATTACATTATTATTATTATTATTATTATTATTATTATTATTATTATTATTATTATTATTATTATTATTATTATTATTATTATTACTGACTATTGAAACTCTAGGTTCATGACCGCGCAGACATGAGGTCACGAAACATCCCTATCCTGAGCTTAAGTTTTTCCAATGATCCCTGAATAATCTACTCCCTCAAATCATGGTTAATATTATTTTCCCACCTCATTATTGATCTATCAACTCGGCGTTTTCCCTCTGGTTTTCCTACAAGAAGCTTCCATTCATCTATTTCATTCGTATTCGGGCCACATGTCCTGCTTATCGCAGCCTTCTTATTGTATCTGACTTTCTATAAACACTGTAGCTCACTGTTATAAAGTATTTTATTATTATCATTATTATTATTATTATTATTACTATTATTATTATTATTATATTATTATTATTATTATTATTATATTATTATTATTATTATTATTATTGACAAATGTTAAGCTAACAATCTGCAGGAAGAAGGAAACCAGGACGTCCACTCAAATGGCTCTTGGCAGGTATTCCTATTGGAGCCCAAACAGGTCAACAAATGACCTAAATTCATGAATGGTGTATGATTTTTATTTATAATGATGATGATAATAATAACAATAATAATAATAATCATCTTTATTATAATATAATACTAATAATAATAATTTTATTATTATAATATAATGATATTATATAATTATAATTATAATATAATAATAAGTATTATTATTAATACCGGTATTATTATTATTATTATTATTATTATTATTATTATATACCAATATAAATTTACAGTTTACTAATGATAAATTGTGTCATAGCTTCGCAAAAGTTTTCATTAATTTATTTATTGTATAGTTGTTAATTAAAATGGTGTTTTTATTCTGGTATCTATAAAAAAGATAATTGAAATTGAAGAATAAAATATTACTCAAATACAATGGCTCCGTTAACAATAATTATGTATAAATGAAAATAGTTTTCTAACACAAAATTTATCAACAGGAATCAAACAAGAGGTTGTGTTTTTCTGAAAAATCACGAGCGACAAAGTGGCGAGTGATTTTGCCTATTGAAAACTCAATCTCGCGCTGGATTTTGAATGATTATTTAACGAATAATATAATATCAGAAGCTATAAATAATTATAATATTTAATATTTCACCAAATGTCAGATTATGTATTCCGATCTTACTTGCGGGCGATTTCTAAGCCGGTTGTATAGTTATAAATAAATATCTATACTGTTAAGTCTCTTTGGGCTTGGGAAAAATTAATAGCAGATGATTGTATGAGAAATAACTTAACAATAATGCAGATTTATTATACAACATTTAATACATTTTTCAGAGCAACATAACTTTTTGTTTTGATAAATCTTGATGTTGTTTTCTTTTGGCATTTCTTGCACCATATAGATCGTACATTCGTCAATTGATATCCTCGTCAAATAAGTTAATTTGCGGAGATATCGCTCAACAGGAAGAGGAAAAATTATCGGTCTATGAGATAAATGGTCATTATAAAAAAAGTCTGTGTGAACTAAGTGAATTCCTTAGCAAGTCGTATTTAAGGTCCCAATTTCCTGGTTTACGGAATGTACATCCATGCATAGTAATTCTGCCCGAGGGCAGGTCTTTCACTGCATTCATGGCATTTTAATGCTATGCTTTACAGCTTTACTAGAGAATTATAGGTGTGGTAGCTTCCTGTTGCCTTGCACATCGGTGAAATAGGATGATGATGATGATGATGATGATGGCCGGATGATTTCGGGGACAATTGGGCCTTAAGCGTCCTGATATTTGTCTTACAGGTGAGGAAAAAACCCTCACCTAGGAGCCTGTCCCGACCAGGAATCGAACCCGGGCCAGCTGCGTGACAAGGCAGCACGCTACATCGAGACCATTGCTGTGGACGGAATATATATTTATTTTGTTAAATTAGAGAAAGTCATTTCCCGATACTAGTTTATTTAAAAGTTCAGACTGCAGCGAAATTATATCATGCATAACATATAGGCCTACATATATTTTTTTTTTGGTATAACCTACGAATAAATTTTACATTGTTGTGTAAGTTGACACCAATTAAAATAACATCTACTGATTCATTATTCTATTAGTTTATTAAATATATTAAATAAACTAAACTAATATATATTTTATGTTATGCAGCCAATTTAAAGATTAATTATATTATATGGTAGGACTATACGTTACGACGAAACAAACATGGTGATTACTAGTATCAAATTTTATTTCGGATTTCAGATAACCCACAATTTATAATGGTCGGATTTTCGTTGATTTTTGAAAATACTTTCCTCGGTTTATTATTTTAGCATATACTGAATTTCGGTGAAATATGTATAAAATTTCGATCTCTAGAATGATTTTTAAAATTTCGTTTACACCTAAGAGTATGACTTTCGGCTAGCACTAGACCTTACTTTTTAAACCAATTCCCATATGCCAAGTTTGGTTTCGATGAAAATAAAATTGTAGCAGCTATAGCTATATATATATATATATATATATATATATATATATAGATTGCCTCATAGTCAGCAGGCCCAATTCAATCCCCGGTCGGGACAAGTTTCCTGGGTGATAGTTTTTTTCGGGGTTGTTCCTCACCTGTAATGCATCCGATTGAGGGTCTTTCCACTTTTCAGCGGTTGCCCTTTTACCAGCCGGCTGCTGGCCCTTCACATCCACATGTGTCAATCACAGAGGTAGATGATCAACAGCCAGTGTAGGGGTGACATGTGGTTAGCATGTCGAGTCCCCCAGCCGTTATAGCTGGTTCCTCAACCTGGAGCCGCTACTTATTGTAGCTACCCAATTGCCTCACGATGCTGGGTGGGCACCGGTCCCATACTGGCCGAAATACCATGAGAAAATTTCTTCCCCCATGGAGACTCGAACCAGCGCAAGTCCCGTAGCTCTGCGCCAAGGCTTCCTACCTTAATCACTCGGCTACGGCGCGGGACATGTAATGCATATGTCTGGAAATTGTAAGTCTCCAAACATCAACTGGCCATCATGATTGTCATATTTCCATGTTTAGTATGAATCTGTGTGTGAATGGTGTATTTCGTGTTAATATTTTTGTGTTGTCTCGGAGGAGGCCTTGACATTGAACTGATCATTTATTCGTGGAATCTCGCTCTCCATGTCCTTATGTGGTTAAAATTGTATTTATGTGATCCATAGTTAAAACCCTTCTCCCGACAGCTCGTGTCTAAGTATGACCCGAGCGGGATGTGGCACATAAAAGTGCCTATAAGGTGAGAGGTTAAACTGCGTTAATGCAAGAGTTTATGTATAATATATTCATTAAAGCCAGTATTTTTTGCAAGAAATTTACAGTTAAGTCTCATAGACTGTGAAGTGCATCCCACGAATGCGGAATGAAAAAGAGGCGTGGATACTACTTGTAGCAAAACCAGATGGAATGCGCTCAGTAGGCAGATCAAGAATGAAGTGGGAGAATAATATTAACCATGATTTGAGGATGTATAGACGAACTTCGGGTAATTTGGACCCAAGTTTTGAATTTGTTGTTTTTGTTCTTTTAATTAAGGGATTTGAATTTTGTTTAATTACAGTGATTATCATTAGTGTTGTAACTATGAAATATCATTGTTAATTTATTCAAATATGGAAACATCATTATAATTTATAAACATTTTATCATTACAATAAAGGTCCACTTTAACTTCCATATTCGGATAAAGTACACTCCAGAGTCCACATTAGCTTTCAGTCTATTTTTATGTTTATTTACTCTATTAATTTATACAGACAGACACAAATTAATCTGAAAATATGTAGGACTGATAATTAGAAAGCTTTATATTTTTTAGAACTTATTTATAGGTTATGGGACTTGTATACGAAAATAGAATATTTTAAGCCTAGTATCGGGGATATTTTGATGCACTTCGATTTTTATTTAATGTTTTGAAAAAATGTCGATTATAACATTCACACGTCATTGAAGAGCAGAAAGCGACGGTCTTTGGGTTTAGTACAATTACAAGGATATTAAATAAAATTAATTAAGTGAATGGTTTTTATAGGTTGCATACTCATTGGTAAAAATATACGTATTCATGTAAAGTGGATATTAACCTAATTCCTTTGTAATTTTTCATTATTTTATACAGCCACCATGTCTCATAATATCAAACCAAACCCGTCAGTATTATAAAACAGCATCTGCATAATATAATATATTTAGGAGATTTTAAAGTGTTCAGTTTCATAAATATCACAAATAACCCTTATCCGCATTAAGAATAAAAGCACGAAGAATCAAAGAAACTGGCATTCAACCCGTCAAAGTTGATGTGGGGAAGAAAAATATTTTCTGTTCGATGGCAGCACCAATTAAATAAGATATTAACAGGGTCCACTCAAACAGAAGGGTTCACATTACCAGACTTCCCTATATAATACAGAGGATCATTGAAAAACATTAGATCAGGATGATGATAATAATAATTTAAAAAAATAATAATAGCTTTATTTACCTGGTAGAGTTAAGACCTTAAAGCTATGTCTACCACGCAACCAGGTTAAAAACACAAAAAATATTCTTACATCTAAATTACAGTAAACAAAAAATATTACATGGTATATCTACAACATAATTATTATTTATAATATTTTTATTTAATCTAGATTTAACGAAAGAAATATAAATGTAGAAGATAGAAAAAAGAGAATAAAAATACTATTAATGACACAGAATAATTTAATTTTCGAGAAAAAAAAATTATTATCAACAAGAGTAATTTGTATAAGTGTGATTTGAAATTGTCGGAATGTATGGAGAACTTATGTCCGCGCGACCATGAAATTATTAATAATCTTCTTCATCTTCCTTCCATGTATTAGGCCAAGGCCTACTACGATCCTATAGAAAATTTTCCCTCCAGCGTGATCCTTCCGGGAAATTCTCGTATAAGACTTGAAAGCATAATAATAGTCCCTTCGATTGGTTGCTGGCCAAAGGAAGGCAAGACCAGTGATGGGGCTGCCATCTTATAGCTCTGGTCAGGCATTTCTGGAGAAGAAAAGAAAATAAAGGAAAGAAGAAATGGATGAAAGGAAAGACTCCCTAGCCCTCGGATGCCCTAATAGCGTCGGAGTCGAAAAAACAAGAGTTAACCAATAGTAAAGTTAAAATAGTACAAAACACAAGTAAGTGGAATAAATGTTTTGCACAGCTTCAGCACCTTGTGGTCGCCATCCACATATCCTCTAGGTGAGGACCCCTGAGAGAATTAATAATAATAATAAAAATAATAATAATAATAATGTTTTATTTATTCAGGCAGAGTTAAGGTTATAAGGCCTTCTCTTGCACTCAACCAATATAAATTACAGATACGTATTTATCAGTATAGGTCATATATATACTGTACTAACTATAAAGAGTTAAATTAAATGTTGCAATGTAAATTCATGCTCTAACGACATTTTATACGATGACAATAATACTAATAATTAACTAACTAACTCACAGGCACTATCGAATCCGTAGGTTCATGGCCGCACGGATATTAGCTCTCCATATATCCCTATCCTGAGCCAATGTTTTCCAATCATTCCCTGTATAATCTACTTCCCTCAAATCATAGTTAATATTATTCTCCCACCTCATTCTTGGTCTACCAACTGGGCATTTTCCATCTGGTGTTCCTACAAGAAACTTCCATGCACGTAATTCATTCCCATTCGTGCCACATGTCCTGCCCATCGCAGTCTACGAGACTTAACTGTTCTCATTATATCTGGCTTTCTATAAAGACCATGTAATTCACTGTTATGCAGTCTTCTCCATTCACATGTCTGTTCATCTCTCTTTGGTCCAAAAATTTTCCTAAGAATACTAGAAATATCCTTTCCTCCCTTAAAGTAAAAATCCGTGTTTCGCATCCATATAATATAACTGGTAGAATAATAGTTTTATATATTTTCAGTTTAACGTTTTTTGAAAGGAGTTGGGACATCAAGAGTATCTGTAATGCATAATAACACGTATTTCCAAAATTGAGCCTATGTTTAATTTCCTTGTGCAACTCATTCCTGTTTGTGATTATTGTTCCTAGGTATTTGAATTCTATTAATACTAATGATAATAATAGTAATAATGACAATAATAATATAAATAAGATAAATTATAAGAGAAACACCAATTAATATATGTACCTTACCCTGAGTAATGACGAAGCCAAGGTTAGAGCAAATAAACATTTAGATTTATTTTAAAAGATGGCAACTTCCGGCTGCCCCTGATTTAATTACGGGTTCGATAGTGCCAGTGAGTTAGTTAGTTAGATAATATGTTTATTGAAGAGAACATAAAACGGTCTTTCCGAAGACTGAAATAAAACATGAAACGACTTGCTAATGGTGGGACTCGAGCTTGCGAAGAACAAAGTTTTGTACGGAGTGAAGTTGGATGAAGTAATGGTAACGAAACTTGCTGTTAAAATTATGATGCGTAACCACGGGGACAAATAAGTGGAAAAAGGTTCGGACCTGAACCAAACAACCATTTCCTCGAGGGGAGAGTGCGGGAGAACTCCTCTGGGGTCTATTTGCTGAAAGAAGACGGGCTCAAACTTTTTAGCATATATCCCCAGAGAATAGAACTGAACGAAAAACAAACAGAAGACAATCAATGTGACAAATGCTGTTTCTACTCTCGCTTTTTTTATTCTTTTCTTCCTATTTTCGTTTCTTTTCCTCCTTCCCTTGACAAAACGTGATATGAACTGTTCACTGAAAGTAGAAGAGTAGGCCTACAGTTACAATCAGTAATCCATTTTATAAACAATTATCATAAATAATGCCACGAGTGAATTTATTTAGAGAATTTGGAAATCAAGAGTGGCATTTTGTCCCGCGCCGTAGCCGAGCGGTTAAGGTAGGAAGCCTTGGCGCAGAGCTAAGGGACTTGCGCTGGTTCGAGTCTCCATGGGGGAAGAAATTTTCTCATGGTATTTCGGCCAGTATGGGACCGGTGCCCACCCAGCATCGTGAGGCAATTGGGTAGCTACAATAAGTAGCGGCTCCAAGTTGAGGAACCAGCTATAACGGCTGGGGGACTCGACATGCTAACCACATGTCACCCCTACACTGGCTGTTGATCATCTACCTCTGTGATTGACACATGTGGATGTGAAGGGCCAGCAGCCGGCTGGTAAAAGGGCAACCGCTGAAAAGTGGAAAGACCCTCAATCGGAAGAGTGGCATTTTTTAGGTCTATTTAACGAATAAAATTAAGCTCTTTACTAAAAAATAATTATTTGAACATAGTTACTGGTGTTTTAAAATATTTATACATTTAATGTAAACGGCGATGTTTGAAAACAAATTAGAAATGTGAGGTTATGTATATTCACTGCAACTCGATCATATTATTTAATGCCAAATAGGATCGCACTATTGTAAGAATGCACTCTAGTGGAGAAATAAAGAAACACATCAAACTATTATAATCAACATTATAGGTTAATCATTTATATTTTGAATAAACAACTCAGTAAAATCACTGAATCTATTCATTATTTTCTATATTCAATGTATTTGTTGGAGAAAAATAATGGTCTAACCTGTCCAGAATATTAAAAAAGGAGGAGCGTTCTTTATCACAAAAGCAGGAGCTGATAAAGAGAAATAAAAAAAGAGCGAGGTGTAACACGACTGTCATTGGCGTAAAACAGAATTCATTGAAACGTGATTGGTCATTGACTACCATTTGCGACATGAGTTAAATAGTCAGTACAATTGCAAAATTACAAAATGTGTACATAAACTATACTAGAGCATTCGGTAAGTAACGGTTAACACGCTTCTAAATCTGCGATCCTAGTGGTGATCATTGTAATCTTGTATGTTGTTGAGTAGTCTTTGTTGTATGAATCTCTAATATTGAAAGGTCGAAATAACAATTTTTGTGAATATATTCAGTGTTTCTCGCATTCATTAAGTAATACCGGCCTAAAAATATGTTCAGTGGAATTTGTTTAGAAGGTGGAATTGGAAATTACTTGAACATCCACCAAATTCAGCAGGCATGAGGTATAGTGACTAACGTTTTAACAAAGATTAAAGAACCTCTACGAAACATTCGATTTCAATCAAGAGTTGATATCCAGAAAGATCTAGATCGATCAATCGATGAAAAATATATTAAAAGTGGTGCTGCAGATGGAGTGCATGGTCTTCCAAGAATTTTGCAACGTTTAGTTGACTTGACAGGAGACTATAAATGCAGTTTCCAATGTCAAAAACAACTACTTTCTTCAGTTTGGTACTAAGTACTTATATATTATTTTGTTTATATCGTTCTCTATTGCAATACTTTTTTGTGTATGTTACAGTGAGTTTTATATTTTAAAATTTTCTCCTAAATTTCTTTTACATTATATTATTACCTAATACGAGTATATATAAATACTTTTTTCAGTTTGGTATTAATCTATTACCGGTATATATGTTTTTGTTTATATCATTGTCTTTTGTATTAATTCTTTGTGTGTCAAAGTGCTTTTTATATTTTGAAACTTTCTCTTAATTTGTTTCGTTTCATATTATTTCCAAATGTCTTTAATTACCTTCTTCAGTCTGGTATTAATCTATTCTAGATGGTATTTTTTTTATTTCTTATTTACTTACTCACTGGCACTATCGAACCCATAGGTTCATGGCCGCGCGGACATAAGCTCTCCATACATCCCTATCCTGAGCTAATGCTTTCCAATCATTCCCTGTATAATCTACTTCCCTCAAATCATAGTTAATGTTATTCTCCCACCTCATTATTTGTATACCAACTGGGCGTTTTCCCTCTGGCTTTCCTACGAGAAGCTTCCATGCAAGTCTTTCATTCTCCATACGTGCAACATGTCCTGCCCATCGCAGTCTACGAGACTTAACTGTTCTTATTATATCTGGCTTCCTATAAAGACCATGTAGTTCATTGTTATGTAGTCTTCTCAATTCACCTGTCTGTTCATCTCTCTTTGGTCCAAAAATTTTCCAAAGTACTTTATTCTCAAATACTTGTAATCTCCTTTCCTACCTTAAGGTGAGAGTCCATGTTTCGCATCCATATAATATAACTGGTAGAATAATAGTTTTATATATTTTCAGTTTAACGTTCTTTGAAAGGTGTTGGGACATCAAGAGTCTCTGCAATGCATAATAGCACGCATTTCCAGAATTGAGCCTATGTTTAATTTCTTTGTGCATCTCATTCCTATTTGTGATTATTGTTCCTAAGTATTTCAATTCAGCCACTTCCTCAAAATTTTCCTCATTTGTCATTAGCTGTCCATTTCAATTATATAATGAATTTCTACGTGTGACCATATATTTAGTTTCATTGATATTTACTTCCAGTCCTAATTTCTTAGTGCCACTCAATAGTGTGTGCGTGTTGTCCTTTAGAATCTCCTCGCTATCGGCCAATAATACGACTCCTTGTATTTTTTATTTTTTTATGTGTCAGAATTTGTTCTGTAACTTGAAACATGCTCCTAAATGTATATATTTTACCCCTCTCCTTTTAACTAAAACTTTGTGATATATATATATATATATAGGCCCTATATATACTATAATTGAAGGGCTCGGCTGCAGAACGTTGTAACTGAAAAATTCTTGAAAAGTGAGTTGTAGCATGTAAACTGTGATATATGAGCTCTTGAAGCATTTGGTGCATGTAGTTTTTACATCTGTCAATAGACAATGTCACTTCCAAGATGTAAAATTTTCCATTACTCACAGAAACATTCATGAAGTAAGCCGGACTGACCCCGGACCTGTAGTAAATGAACACGCAACAAGCTGCCAGCTTTCATGCCTAGAGGAAGAAAAACAAGAAGAAGAAGCTTATCTTCAGTACGTATTACGAATGAATGAACAGCGCATATCAAGAAGAATGTATAATTATAAAACAAAAGGGAGAAGATTGTTGGGAAGACCATTGAAGAGACGAAAGGACCAATTCTGCCTACAGTATAATGAGATCGGAACAGGCCATTGGGCTTAATCCTTGTTGTTGTTGATGATGATGATGATGATACATTCATGATTAATATGTAAAAATGTATACAGGTTAAGTTGAAATCAATATATTACGCATCTAATTATTTTTAGATATACTACCTTTCTTGAACACCCTGTAATTGTTTACTATGAAATTTGAAGCTTGACGGATAAACAGAAGGAGATGAGTTATTGACAAGCTGAATGACAGAATAAATAGTGACATAATGAGTGAAAACGTGAGAGAATTCGAATTGAAATTCATTTGCATAACAATGGAGTCAAGTGTAGGAAACGAAATGATGGCGTGTTATACAGGGAACGGAACAAAAACAATGCAGTATTAATGCGAATGTAACACGGGAATATTTAATGGTGAATCAGGATGTCTCGAGATGGCACCACCTGCAGGACAATGCATGTAACGAGGCTGAAAACTTCCGTCTTCCAGGACAAACTTTGTCGTTCCCATCTTAATCACCAGACTTGCCGCATAACATTTCCTTTAAATTAAGCTAAGGAAATATTTTCATCCCAACTTTGATATAATTCCTTTCGTTCGTTGAAGCATGTTTAATATTTCCAGTCATTACTTTATTTCAATCAAAATATTGATTATGCATTTTATTTTTTATCGAATTTTGAAGTAATAAAGGAAGCTACTGAGGTTGTTCTCATGAAAATATTAATTAACACACTGGCTCAATCGAACCCATAGGTTCATGGCCACATGAACATAAGCTCTATCCTGAACGTGATCACGTGGTCTTACGGCAACCAATCAAAGCCCGAGGAGCTACGGGCCCCGCCAGCTGCCGGCAGACGTCAGGGGGTTGTTAAAAACTGTTCAAATCGTCTGGCGATTAACATGTATTTTTAAAATTGATTATTAAATATGCCATAAAAAATTTAGAATACCCTAAGTATATTTTTTAGGGTATATTAATTAAATAAATTCGGAACGGTCAGGTCATACTTTAAAACTTACAAAAATAGTCTGACAGTATTAATTCTGGATTATATAGCTACTAAAATAACAAATAAAAATTTTCAAATTGCCCAAAATATATTTTTTTGGGTTTATTTTTTTTGCAAATGCAATAGGCTGCGCAATAGCGAATAAGAGCAAGACCTGTACCTGACTCACTATTCCAGATGCACCCATTGTAATAGCACTCTTTTTTTTATTATTTCAACGTGGGCAAAACACCTTCTCTAAATTTGTCGTCAGCTCTTGGACTAGAAAGTTTCCAATCTACCTCTGTATAAACTACTTCCCTCATATCATGGTTAATTTTATTCTCCCATATCATTCTTGGTCTACCAACTCGGCGTTTTCCCTCTGGTGTTTCTGAAAGAAACTTCCATGCCACCCTTTTATTCTCCATTCAAGCCACAGTCCACGAGATTTAACTCTTCTTAATGTATCTGGTATCCTATGAAGATCATGCAGCTCACGGTTAATAGTCTTCCCCATTCGCCTGTGTCTTGATCTCCCTTTGGTACAAATATTTTCATAAGAACTTTATTCTCAAATAGGCCCTACTCATATATTTTCTCTTCCCTTAAAGTTAGAGTCGACAGGATTAAAAAAAAACACTTTTTTACTTTTCCCATCCAGTAGACACAAAAATAAACCCTGGCCGAAACACACACACACATTTGAGCGCTACCTCGTTCTACAAACCCTTTTTGCGCCGCCGTGTTTCGATCTACTACCTTGTGTATATATATATATATATATATATATATATATATATATATATATATATCAGCATAGAGTTCATAACTAACAGTACTATTCATAATCATTTGCCCAGGCCCATGAGAGGCAAATATTGATTCATCCTTCCTATCTAATTCATAAACATTAATCAATAATAATTCTTAAAACACACTGTAGTCATTTATGATGCTTAGTTAACCTGAATGTACTATTATCAACCATGAAAGCTAGACGGGAAAAAGGAGCTCATATAACCTTTGACCAAGCTTATGTACAGGAATTATGCAAGACAGCTGTAGCGTGGCTAACATACAATAATCAAACATTGGTATTTACTTAAAATGATATTTAATGTTAAATTGCACGTCTGAAGTTTGAAAAGTGAAATTAAAGAAATACATAACTTGATCATTCGAATCCAAAAGGAAAAATAATAAATAATACCAGAAATAACATAATTTACACAATAAACCTCTCATACATACTTTTAGTCCTACCTAGGGTGCTTTACCCTGACTTGCCGGACCGAAATCCAAAATACGCAGCTCGCGTCCTCCAGACGACAAACCAGTGTTCCAACGAAAATATATGATCGAAAGATAGTGTTCACTATGTGTGTAGCCTATTTGAGCGTTCCGAGGTAGAAGGGGAAGTTGCGCACTACAAACAGAGCAAAGGGATGGGTAGAAAGGAGAGTGGGAGTAGATACAAAGAGAAAGGAAATTGGCATAGTTCACGAATCTCACTGTTGAAGGAGGATAACAGCACTGATGTACCGAACCGAAATACCACTTTCGGTTCACACTCATACATACACACACATACACACAAATAATAATAATAATAATAATAATAATAATATAATAATAATAATAATAATAACAACAATAATAATATTATTTATTTTGTTTGACAGATTTAAGGTTTTAAGGCCTTGCTTACCACTCAACCAAGTTAGGAAAAAAATACTTAAATTGCTTTAGGTTAGCTTTAGGTTCGTTGACAACGCGAGTTCAGATATCGTGTATGTGGTGGCTGCATCCCGGATTCTATAGTATAAACAGCTTCGTGTCTGTTGTCACATGTGTATGGTGTATGATTGGAACTTAGAAAAAAATCTTATCACATTTAAATATTTGCGAAGTTTTCACTTAATTTATTCGAATACTATCAATATCATTGCGAGACTGCAAAGAAAAAATCATTCCTGTTCTTCGTCTGTAATTATATAAGTAAATATTATACCTTACCACAAATATTTATCGAGTTAAGCACCATTTAAAATTTAAGGATAAACATTTTTAAAAGAAAAGTATTTAATACCAAAATGTTACTGAAACTTTTTCATTCATATATTTTTTCCAACCATGGAATACGTAGTTAAAATAAATTCAGTTACATTACTTCCACTCTGTATATATATATATATCATCCGGTATCATGGCAGCTGCCGCCGTCTTCCGGAAACCAAACGCCATTCCTCTCTGTCAATCCATTGATCTTCCTCCATTCTTCTGATATTCATAGCTGCTTGTACCCCTTCTATCCAAGTTTTCTTCGGCCTTCCTTTCTTTCTCTTTTCCATTGGGATCCATTCCATAACAATCTTTGCTCTGGCATTCGTTTGACATGACCATACCACTGTAATCTTTCCTATAATGTCTATGATGTCCGGCTCCTATTGTACACCCATAATGTTCCTTATTTCTTTTTTTCGTATTCTATCAATTCTAGATTTTCCAGCTGATCTTCTTAAAACATCCATTTCTGTACTTAATTTTTTTTTCATTTCCCAGGTACGAATTTGCCAGACCTCAGCACCATATGTTAAATTTCTCTGAATTATGGTTTAATATATTTGTAATTTTCTATTTTTTGTAATATTTTTGCTCCACCAAACGTGAATACATTAGTGTTTAAAGCATTTATTGCTTGATTTGATTGTGCGATTCTATTTTTAATTT
Organism: Diploptera punctata; assembly: GCA_030220185.1. Classification (NCBI taxonomy): domain Eukaryota; kingdom Metazoa; phylum Arthropoda; class Insecta; order Blattodea; family Blaberidae; genus Diploptera; species Diploptera punctata. Next base: position 3,705,023 of record JASPKZ010003847.1, on the reverse strand, counting down.
CCACTATATATATATATATATATATATATATATATATATATACCACCTGGGTATGGGTAAAGAATACTTCAAATAATATACATTGGGCCGAATGTGATCTAAGCACACGAAGACTATTTCCAATTTAGTTCAAATTGAAGAAGCAAGAGTACGCTGAACATGACTGTGACAACAGTGTACATGAGCATGTGGTAATGTTATGGTCACAACATCCATCCCTGTACTCTCGAGGGCTGCCGATCAAATCCCTGCATCGGTTATCCTCTTCTCAATTGAGACTGACCACAATCCCATCCTGTCAATTTACTATTCATGGCCGTGTGCATATAACGCTCCCCGCGATCCCTATCAATTATTCACTTCTTTATATTACAATCTCTAAACTAATTCAGAAATTCTACTTCAATTCTATTTAGACTTTGATGGTAATGTGCCCTCATACTGCAATAAGAAAGATCTATTCCGCTTATCAGTATTATGGAATAAATAAATAACAGTGTATTTTGTTTACAAATAAGTGTTAACTCACTATTGACACCAGATTGGGCAAGTGCTTGTACTCGGGTGCAGTTCAGTTACAGAAATAATACATATCGAAAATAATCAAATTACTAAGTTTTTTTTTAAAGGGAGAGAGAAAACAAAATATATAAATTTAGGAGCAATTTTCAAGGAGTAAAATACGCCGTAGCCTAGTGGTTAAGGCCCTGAGCTACTAGCCAGAGGGTCGAGGGTTCAAGTCCCGTTGGGGTCAGGATTTTTAAACTGAGCCAAACCCTCTGGCGGCACTATGGCCCTGGGGTCGACTCAGCCTCTAATGGAAATGAGTACCAGACACTTGTTCTGGGGGTAAAGGCGGCCGTCACGCAGGGCTGACAACCCGGCTGCCATAAAGTGCCGATTGTCTAGAAAAAGTGGGAGCCTTAACCTCCTACTACCCCAAGGGCCTCTGGGCCTGTTGTGGGATCACTTTACTTTACAAAATAAATTCTAGGACATAAAAAAATTTGAAAATATATTACAAGGAGATATAAAATAAAATATTATTTAATAGATTAATATCATACATAAGAAGTTAAAGACATTAGTAATAGTATAAAACAAAATAAATTTAGGAGAAAGTTTCAAAATATTAAACTCACTCCGACATACAAAGGAGTAATATCTTATGCAAGTTTGTTTACAGTACAACTGGACCTTAGCTGGGAATTAGTATTATTCGACACAGCGAAACGTTTACCTCCTGTCATAGCAACACTGTTGCTGCTTCGCACTGACGTAGATACTAATCATGTATAGTCAGAAACAAGTAGCAAATGGATCACTTACCCAGTTTACTTAGTGTACTGCAGTGCAGTCCTTGGACGTCACAGACTGACGTGAAGAGAGTGTACGCGGAATTATAGGGCATTAGTTCGCAAATCATCCACAAACGAAGCAGGTACATGTTCCGCTGTGTTCGATAATATACGTACAATTGCGTTTCATGTTCCCTTGTTGTATAATATCTTTATTCTAAAACACAATCTTGTTTTAACTATTATATTTTAGAGACAATACCTCTGAAAAATTATCTTAAATTATCAATTTAATAATGTGACGAAAGCACAATAATGGCTTGTGAAATGAGATTCATGCGCAGAACAGCGGGTTACACCAGATGGGATCGGAAAAGGAACACCGATATCTTAAAAGAATTGAAGACTACGCCAATTTTGGAATATATTAAACAGTACCAACTAAATTGGAAACACCATCTAGAAAGAATGAGTTCAAATCGCATCCCCAAAGCTGTTTATAATTATATACCAAGAGGACGAAGATCACTGGGTCGTCCTATGAAACGTTGAAGGGAAAATTTTCTATACGACCGTAACAGGCTGGGCCTAATACTTGGAAGGAAGTAGAAGAAGAAGAAGACTAAAACGAAAAATGAACTCAGAGCGGATTTCAGTTGTTAGTTACATGACTTTACATACCTTGTTGTGCCCTTAAAGATGGTGAACGAAAGCCATATTAAAACACTAAATCTTATCGTCGCAACAAACAAATGAACACACACTCACAAAAATATGTTACGGCTTCATACATATTAAATATACAACAAAAATATAAACCGACAATATGATTAAACAAGATTTAAAAAAATAATTTTACGATAAGTACGCATGGCCTTCATCGATTGGAAATAAACAGAAACTAGACTAGAATGCAACGCGAGCACCCGCATCGATTTTCGTATTGAACTGTGAGTGTTTTCTAATTCTTATAGCAAAGCAGTGCGGCCAACAACCAAATATGCACTGCACAACCTACAGGTTCTCTAAAGATTATGAGATCAGAAGACGCCAAAACTTAAGTAAATTTTAATATTGTCAGTCCTAACCTATCAACATCATCACAAAAAGACGGTCAAAAACTTCTTCTTCTTCTTCACTTCCTGATTTATGCAAGAGTTGCCTGTTCCGTCTTCACTAATGGATCTACGACCATCTCTTCCGAGGACGTCCGACATATCTTCTTCCTCTTGGAAAATAATGGAAGTTTTATTTGATAATCTGCTTTCTTCCATTCTTTCTACATGTTCTTTACACTGTATCTTGCTGTTAAATATATTTTCTTTTATGGAGTAGATCTGCAGTTCTTCACGGATATCCTTGTTTCTTATCTGGTCCATTCTAGGTCAGCCTTTTACTCTTCTTAAAAATTTCATCGAGAGAGAGAGAGAGAGAGAGAGAGAGAGAGAGAGAGAGAGAGAGAGAGAGAGAGAAGGTAAAAAACAATCAGAGTAACATAATGTTATTTTCAGTATTAGAGAAAATCGAAGGAATTAAGCTATTGTTTTTATTCTAATAAAAAATACTTTTTTATTCACTTGATGATTCTCAGTAATATAAATGTCAGAAAAATAAATTAATATATTAGAAAATACTTACATATTTTTAATTTAACAAATAGAATTGACAACATGAGAAACAACTGGTATGAACATGTTGATAGAATGCCTACTTATATAATCCCTCAACTGTTATTAAATTACAAACCAGTAGGACATAGAAGTGTTGGACGCCCATGTACTAGATGGGAAAATTCATTAAACCCCATTTGATGTGAAAACAGGTCAAAAGGCCTAATGTCATGAAGTAGAAGAAGAAGAAGAAAAAGTATTTTTTATAGATTTTCACTGATCTTATAGAGTACGAGTATACATCGAAAATAAACATGACCAAAATTCATGCATACACACACACAATGTACATATATATATATATGACATGATAAGAAAAATTAAGCTTGCATTGCTCAATATAAAAAATATTAATTATAACACACACACACACATATATATATATATATATATATATATATATATATATATATGGATAACACGCTGAGGCACTGACTCAGAGTTCCGGGTTCGAATCCCGTCCAGGCATTTATTTTTATTACCATGCCATATATATATATATATATATATATATATATATGTGTGTGTGTGTGTGTGTGTTTGTTTGTTGTATGTTTTTAACGCTCTAACTCACTTGTTGCATTATCAAATATGCTGCAGGTTCATGGCCGAGGGGAAATAACTTCTCCATAGATACTTTTTTGTCTCTCTATGGCGCGAGACAGGCCTAGATGGAATCATATTCTATGGCATGCTACGAGTTATTGGTAAATGCAGAAAATTGGATAAACTTGGGTAAATTTCTGAACAAAACGCGGAAAATAAGAACAACACTCATTCATGAACAAATATACGTTATCAAAATGCAATACCATTAATTCTTAATAATCATACATAAATTAATTAGTGTATAATGCTATTCTGTTGTTATTTAATTGTAATATTATTGTGTTTTCTTTATGTAATTGAATGTTATTGTTTTTCGTGTATAATGCTATTGTGTTATTATTTAATTGTAATATTATTGTGTTTTCTTTGTGTAATTGTAATGTTATTGCTTTTTGTTGTTGTTTTTTCTTTACACTAGTACAAATTATTACGTTATTGTAATTGACTGTCAACAGCACGTACGGCTTACGATATTTGTAAATAATATTGTAAATATCTTACGTTTTGTCTAATAAAGTCCTACTACTACTACTACTACTACTTCGTAGTTAAACCATTAAATTAAATAGTGGTAAATTAAACTTTCAATTTCACTTAAAAATCTATATCCAAAGCCATTATATTTTAAGCAACTACCCTTGGCCTATTAGCACGTCCAATATCAGTAAGAATTGGCATTAAACTATCTGATTCGAAACTACTCTGTAAAAAACTGTGGAGTGCGACAGGGATGTCCTTCATCCCCGCTTTTGTTTAATATTTACATTAATTCTATTATCAGACGTTGGCGCGATGGACTAGTGGTTATGCTCCTTGCCTCTGGTCCCGAGGGTAGCGGGTTCAAACTCGGACGGGTTCGATGGATTTTTAGGATGGAAAAATCCAAGGAGTAAGTCCTCCGGGAGGGACGTTAAGCCGTGGACCCCGAATCTGAAGATTTTCAGGCTAAATAAAAGATCCTTAAGCCTAAATGGAAAGGCCTCTAAGCAAAATTTACCTAATTTTCCCGTCCTAGTACTACCTTGGTTTTCTAGATGTCAGTATGAGGCGGAACGCTGACAACGGACCACTCAAATGACATATATACGAAAACAAGTGTAACTAAATTAGTATGGTTCAAATTCTTCCCTGTAGGGGGAGAGCGCCTACATCTCTGTTAAGGCAAACACGGGCTTACAAGAAGATACGTTGGCGATTAACAGTTCATGGTAATATCTCTACATTAAGAAATAATATTTTAGATGCCCTCTTATATGCAGACGTTCAAGTTATTTTTGGCAATAAGGAAGATGAATTACAATATTCTGTTCATCATCTCAATAAAATAGAACAGACATTTAATATGAATATTTAAATTATAAGAACTAAAGTTATGGCCTTCCAGGGAAAATATCCAGTAAGAAGCAAAATCTGTATTCAAAATTTAATACTAAGTTTTTCTTCTTCTTCTTCTTCTTCTTAATCATAATTTGTAGGATTATCGTCCTGTCTATTTTCAAAATCACTCCTCGGAGGAAGACGTATTGGATGTGCATTCACTGTCTATCCATCTCTTGTCTGGTCTTCCTCTTGTTCTTCTTCCGTCCATTGGTCTATCTTCTTTAGCTCTTTTTTGAAAGTCGGTTGTCTTCCAATCTTCCTATATGACCCTTCCAATATTTTCGTCTATCTGTAATAAATTTGGTTATGTCTTGAATATGACATTTGTCCCTAATATCTGTGTTGTGTATTTTATCAAGTAATGTTTTCCCCTGAATAGTTCTTTAGATCTTCATTTCACATGTGCTTATTATTTGTTAAGTTTTTGTTGAATTAGCCCTAGTTTCTCCACCTTATACGATAACTGGTAGAACTATCGATTTGTATATGCGGGGTTTGCTTTCTATTGACATATGTTTGTTGCGCCAAATTAAATATTTCATATATCCTGATATTTGTGCTGCTTTATCACCTTGTTTCTTTACATCTTTTATTACATTTTTAGTGTTTTTATAATAAGTTAATTCATTTAAATATATAGGATATCATTTATCGTTTAATGAGGACTGTGAAATATCTTTTAAATTTCAAAATTATAATAAAGCTTTAAGAATCATCAACTAAGTTTCCAAACCATTAAAAGTACAGAGACACACGAAAATGAAAGTATACAAAATTCTCAATAGATCCATCCTCTGTTACGGCAGTGAAGCATGGATCATTTGAACTCAGGACGAACTTCGTATCACAGCTGCGGAGATCAAATATCTACGGAAAACGGCTGATTACAGCCTTCTTGCCACCAAAGAAGTGAAAAAAGGGCTAAAGAACTCAACCTAACACTGATATATCAATACTTCCATGACAAGTAAGATAGACCTTCACTGGGTGAAGGAACACGCTAGTCTTCGAGGGAATGAAAGAGCCGACTATCTCGCTAAAATAGCCTCCAACTACAAAACGTCTACTGACTACAACTCTATACCTCTAACGCGAGACAAGAAGTTATTAACAATGAGAAATTCAATTTACACCAAAACCAATGATGCCTCCCATACAAAAATTTTCATTCCCAACATACCTCACTGACTTCCCTTCCTTTAGGGCCTAACTGCATAACTACACAATTTGTCACCAACCATGGACGATTTAAATCTTACCTACACAGACTGAACAAAACAGATTCACCTTATAGATTAGATTAGATTAGATTAGATTACATTTATTTAGCCTGGTGGAGTTAAGGTCATGTGGCCTTCTCTTCCACTCACCAGGACAAACATATATTACATCAGAATATAACAATCTTAATTAACTCTAATATTAAACACTAAGTAAAAATTTGATCAAAAGATAATATCTAATATATTACGATCTATAATACAACCAGTTCGTATTAGTTAAAATTAAGACTAAAACTAATAATAAAATGTATACAAGCAAGGCATAATAAATTGTCCCTGTCTAGTGTATATAAAAAACAGGAAAATAATGAGATATAGAAAACTAATTTTACGATTATACAATATTTAAAACAAAACAAATAAACATATTTGTTATTCTTAATATTATTTTCATAAATAATTAAATATATTAATATTGCTAAAAGAATACTATCAGTGAGGTGTATAAGTTAGTTTGTTATTAAATAATTCTTTAGTTTGTTTTTTAAGGATGTTATAGTTTGACAGTCTCTGACATAGGGCGGAAGGGAATTCCATGTTTTGGTAAGTGACACCGTAAAAGATAATGAATAATATACAGTGTGATGAGGCGGGATATAAAGGACAATGTGCTGATGGGATCGAGTGTCAAGATTATGTGTGTCGGATAGTCTGATGAAGCGGTGTGATAAATAATTAGGCGATGATGTGTGAAGTATTTTATAGAGAAGGGATAGGGAATGGACAGTTCTACGATCTCTTAGACGAAGCCACGATAATTGTTCCAGGGACGGTGTAACATGGTCAAATTTGCGAATACCACAAATAAAACGTGCGCAAGAATTATTAACACGTTGGAGTCTTTGATAGCAATTGTCCAGAAAAATCACTGCAGACGACCCACAATCTGATGACTGAATGTAACAGGTTCTCCAGAGGTGGACCAGCTGTACTAAAAAATGCTACTCCGCCAAATACTCTGAAAATTCATTTCAACACAGTCAATATAGCAGAATTCCTCGCAAAGATATTCCATCAACAACAACAACAACAATAATTGTATAATAAAAACTGTAAATACCGTATGATATACCCCTTGTTAAAACATGGGTTGTAGCATTTATGTTTAAATAAAAAAACTTCCATAACTACTGGAAGAATTGGATACACCACATTCACCGCATAAACCGCTCCAGAATGCCTAAACTAATCATATTTAAAGAGGAAAAATATACTCTCAGACTAGGACTCGAATCCAGGACATTTCTAGGCCAACGCCCAGATGGCTCAGTCGGTAGAGCGTTAGCCTGGAAAGCCAAAGGTCCTGAGTTTCGAGTCCCAGTCTGAGCGTATAATTTTTCTCTTCAAATATTATGTATCCATCATTGAGATGCAAAAAATGAATAATAAAAACATCGAAAGAAGCCGTACTGGCTTTATAATATAATGTAAGATTATTTTCCAAATAAATAATAATAATAATAATAGCTTTATTTTACCTGGCAGAGTTAAGGCCTTAAGGCCTTGTCTACCACTCAACCAGGTTTAAAAAAAATACAAAAGAAAAGTCTTAAATCTAAATTACAATATATATATATAACGATTACAAGTTATGAATACAATACAATTAATATTTATAATGTATTTTGATTTACTCTAAATTTAACGAATTAAATATATAATATGTACAAGATATATAAAAAAACGAGGAAAAGATTAATGACATAGCATAAAATTAAATAAATAGAGAAAAATTAATTACTAGACAACAGGTAACTGTCTTCTTAATAAAGAAGCCGCATTTGCAAAGATAGAAGGAAATGTTTCATAGCATTTGATGAGCGTGAAATGACAACGTATATAAGAGAGAAATTTGAGTTTAGATTGGTAGAGCGTTGGCCTAGAAATCCAAAGGTCCTGGGTTCGAGTCCCAGTCTGAGGGTATAAATTTTCTCTTCAAATATGATTTATCCATCAATGAGATGCATGAAATGGATAATAAAAACGCCTAAACTAATGCTGAGCTACATTACCCGAGGAAGACGATCCGTGGGTAGACCATTTAATCGATGGCGGGAGACCATAACAGGCCACTAGGCCTAATACCTGAAACGTTGATGATGATATAGATATAGGGAAAGCATTAGAGATGTTTCAGGTTGCAGTGTTAGGGGAGTTTACACTCCATGCCTCAATAGCGAAGCATCGTTTACACTATTCTAACCTAATTTTCTAAGAGTGTTGTAAGAAGAAAAGTAACTTACCTTCCCTCCTTTGAATTCCTTGCTCTCGCGAAACCACGATACTTTCGCTTGGGGTCTCGATCCGATAGCTTCACACGTTATTACGTACTCCGTGTCCGCCATCAGTACTTTTGGCTTCGATAACAGTCTCACAGATAATGGCTTTACTGTAAACAGAAAGAAGAAAACAGTGTATCATAATATCTTATTTAAGGGGAGATGGCTGCAAAGACGGGTAAACACTAAATCCTGATGAAATATATTCCAGTTACTTATTTATTAAGGCTACCATTTTACTTCATTTGTTAAATAAGGATTTACTAACTTTTTTTTCTCTCCATGTCGCAATAGGACTAGAAAGCTGCCTGCTAGCATCACATCCACATGTGTTCAGCACAGAGGTAAACGATCATCCAGCCAGTGTAGGGGTAATATCTGGTCAGAATGTCGGTCCCCAGCCGTTATAGATGGTATTCTCAACCTGGAGTTGCTATTTATTGTAGCTACCCAATTGCCTCATAATGCTGGGTGGGCACTAGACCCATACTGACCGAAATTCCATGAGAAAATTTCTTCCCGCATGGAGACCCGAACCAGCGCAAGTCCCGTAGCTCTGCGCCAAGGCATCTTACCCGGCTACGGCGCTGAACTAAAAATATGTGTATTTTTTAGAATATCTTAAATCATTCAATTTGAATTAATTTATAAACAATTCCTTAAAATTATCCTGTTTAATTTATTTTAAATTGTCTATGTAAGGAAATAAGCGTAAGTATATTAGTGTGGTTAGGAAACTTTCCATTAGGAAAATATCCATATCCCTGGGTATTATAAGAAACAAAACGTTAAAATTGTTTATTTTGAAATCTACCACAATAATTTTGTGTCATAGAATTCTAGACATTATATTTAAAACATTGTTAACAATTCAATATCATAACACTTTCTTAAATATGTTTATAAGTGAATTAACATAGTAATATCAATAAATAATTATTTTAGGAATAAGAATCTATATTGTTACTTATCTCCATTCAATGTCTTATATCCCCTATAAAATTTAATTTGACTATTTAACTCATGCCCCAAATGGGAGTCAATGACCAATCACGTCTCAATTAATTTTGTTTTATAACCAATGACAGTCCCGTTTCACCTGGCTCTTTATCGAATTCTGTTTACCATAATGAAGAAAGATTCTCCTTTTTAAGATCCTGAACAGGTCATAGCATTGTTTTGCAGTGACTGACTCTCCAACAAATATATTGAATATAGCAAATAATGAATAAATTCCTTCGAACTGCACATTTGATAAATTGTGTGATCAATAGCTGTGATTTTAAATAATGATATTACTGAGCTGTTTCCTAAAAAATAAATTAATAACCTATAATATTGGTTATAATATACAGTTTCATGTGTTTCATTTTCTTCTCCACTAGGGTGCATTCTTACAATATTGCGATCGTATTTGGCAATAAATAATATTATCAAATTTAAATGGATAAACAAACGAATCATAACCACATACGATGTTTTCAAACATCGCTTTTAAAAAGTAAAATAAAGTTATCCCACAACAGACCCGGAGGCCCTTGGGGTAGTGGGAGGTTAAGGCTCCCACTCTTTCTAGACAATCGGCACTTTATGTCAGCCGGGTTGTCACCCCTGCGTGACGGCCGCCTTTACCCCCAGAACAACCGTCTGGTACTCATTTCAGTTAGAGGCTGAGTCGACCCAGGGCCATAGTGCCGCCAGAGGGTTTGGGTCAGTTTAAAAATCCTGACCCCAACGGGACTTGAACCCTCGAACCTCCGGGCTTGTAGCTCAGTGCCTTAACCACTACGCTACGGCATTAAATATATAAATATTTTAAAATATCGGTAACTTTATTTAAATAATAATTTTTTAGTAAACAGCTAAATTTTATTCTTTAAATAGTCCTTACTAATGCCACTCTTCCTTTCCAAATCCTCTAGATAAAATTCACGAGTCACTATTTATCGATGATTTGGAAATTACTTGTGACATTGCTGTTGATGATTGGCATTTAACCGTTATGCCGGCGGTAGCATTACTGCCGGACGGGTTACCCTTGCCGGACAGTCGAAGGGATAAGCCACACGAAAAATAAAAGTGCCTTGGTCGAAAAAATGATTATTCCTCACGGTATAAATGCAGCCGTGAAGAAACGCGGACATGGGTTCAACTGAAGTAAACTTTTTAGGAGGTAAAATAGTCCCCATTCTGTTCTCCGGACGGGGACTATTTTAGGGAATCCATGTCAAAGGCACGAGTGGAGAATGAAAACATGATTTTCAGTGTTTTCATATATTAGATTAAGTAATTGCTTCGGCATTACTTCAAAATTGTTTGGTGTTAGTGGGCTCAGTCTTCGTCCCCTTGGAAACTTCAATTGAAGTTAGCCGGCAGCTTGGTGGCCGCAAAACCAGCCGCATTCCCCGCTGTCCATCTTGATTTTCTTTTGTCTTCATTTTCTTTTCATTTGAATCGAGCCTTACTTGCTTACTTACTTACTCACTGGCACTATCGAACCCATAGGTTCATGCCCGCGCGGACATAAGCTCTCCATACATCCCTATCCTGAGCTAATGCTTCCAATCATTCCCTGTATAATCTACTTCCCTCAAATCATAGTTAATGTTTTTCTCCCATCTTATTCTTGGTCTACCAACTGGGCGTTTTCCCTCTGTCTGTCCTACAAGAAGCTTCCATGCAAGTCTTTCATTTCCCATACGTGCAACATGTCCTGCCCATCGCAGTCTACGATACTTGACTGTTCATATTACATCTGGCTTCCTATAAAGACCTGTTAGTACATTGTTGTGTAGTCTTCTCCATTCACCTGTCTGTTCATTTCTCTTTGGTCCAAAAATTTTCCTAAGTACTTTATTCTCAAATACATGTAATCTCCTTTCCTCCCTTAAAGTAAGAGCCCATGTTTCGCATCCATACAATATAACTGGTAGAATAATAGTTTTATATATTTTCAGTTTAACGTTTTTTGAAAGGAGTTGGCACATCAAGAGTCTCTGCAATGCATAATAGCATGCATTTCCAGAATTGAGCCTATGTTTAATTTCCTTGTGCATCTCATTCATATTTGTGATTATTGTTCCTAGGTATTTGAATTCAGCCACTTCCTCAACATTTCCCTCATTTGTCTTGAGCCTAGTGCGAATTTTTAAAAATTTCGCCATCAGGTGAACCCACATTCGTAATGATCTGATTTTGGTCGTAAATGATCTCGACCTAAGATTTATTAACTCCTATATGCCGTGCTTGGTTCCGAAGAAAATCCGCCAGATAAAGCGTCAACAAACCTACACACACACACCCACACACACATACACACACCCACACACACACCCACCACACACACACACACACACACACACACACACACACACATATATATATATATATATATAAATTGTTCTGTACGTGTGTTTGTTACTCTACTCCTCCTAAACGTCTGAATCGATTTTGAAGATATTTTTGTGTCTGTGTCTGATTGATCCCTCGATTGTTTAGATTCACAATTGGACCCTCTAAAACCATTAGGCGTAGGAGTTTACTAGAAGTAAAAATTAAAAATCTTTCTAGCTATCACAATTTTCGAGGTTTCGCAACGAAACTCAGTATATCCTATTAAAATGAACCGAGCTAGGTATTGTCAAACAATGAGCGAAATTCGATAATTAGAAGTAGATGTTTACCTGAAATCCGACATTAAAAACTGACTAGTAACTACCACGATTGGTTCTTCTCAGCGTATACCATACAATTGAATTAACCTCTATAATTTCATTTATCTAGGCGAAGCAACGCACGTCGGGTGGTATATATATATATATATATATATATAGTTCGTTCTGGCACGGGATTTTTATAGCTCGGGTTGATTAGGTTTGATGTCCGAGGGATATGGGTACCTGGACGGTTTGATGCTCCGGACTGCTAAGGTTAGGGTTAGGTAAGAGCTAGATTCTCATCAAAGTTCACGCAAGGAAGATTAAAGTGATATGTTAATAGGTAAATGACTGGAGGCTGCCGTGGAGTTAACAAAACGAATAATTTATTTTCCTAGATGTATACACTAGTCGATCCTCCGACTGCTTTCTTGAGTTCCAAAGCACAATGTAGGAGATGATCTAGTAATGTGCCCTGTTCGACGTCAGGCTAACAAGTAGTGTGCACCCTATTACACTGAGAGCCAACAAGTAAGTGTTCTATTACACGTCTGGCTAACGAGCAAGTGCTCCCTGTCAGACGTAGGGCTAATAGCTAACTGCTGGTTAACAAGCAAAAAGTGTCGTGCGATACTCTTCGCGAATAATGTATTTAGTTTATTAGGTATTTTATGATCCCGCCCACATATATGCTTTGGGCCTCTTTACAAATTAACAAATGTTACAAGTTTTGGGGTTGGTCCCGCTCTTCTATATGCCATATTTCCAAAGATGATGGTTTACGTCCATTTTCCATTACTAAGGGATGTCCAAACCCTCTATATCTTTTTCTTAGGTTAGCAAAAATAATGTTATGTCTTTTTCCTTTTAACGATTTACGAAGTACCACATCTCCGATAAAGACGTCTCCTGTCATTTCAATATTTTTTTATCTTAATTGGTTTTGAAGAGCATCCCATGCTCGTTAACATTGGAAAACCTGTCAATTTGTATTTTATTGTTAAAATGTAATTTGTTATTTTGGGGATTTATGTTGACTTGACAGTATCTTGGCCATGTATTTCGTATTACAAAAGGGACAGTTCGAATACCTTTCCCTATTGTGTTCAGCAACGCGGCCTGTGGAAAAACCATGAGTAATGCCGGGCTTTTACTAAGTAATAACTCTATGATATTCATAGTTTATTAAACTTTATATAAAAATCGTGTACTGTTCTAATTATCAATTTATTTCTATTTTCATTGTACTACAAACGGTTCCCTGATTATTTTGAGTATAAACGCGGTATAACTCGGATTATTAATACTGTTTCATATTTTAGCCTATATTACATTTGAATAAAATTCCCTTTTATTATATTAGATACTGGGAAACAATGCCTAGAACTAATATCGGTACAGTTATTTTCGGTGCTTACTGAATAGGATGGAAGAAGGTTTGTAAAAAATCTCAAAACTCTTTTGATAATAGCCCAATGTTGGGTCTTAGCCTCTCCTTTGTTAGGAGTTACTTGTCAAAGTTAATTTAGTTACGCTTATTTCCCAGAATATATCATGAATATTATGCGGTCAACATACCGACCCAATGAGACATCAAGTAGGCAACTAAGGTCTTACAAGACTGAAGCAGATCGGTACTTTTTGCTTAGAGGCCTCTTTATTCAGGCTTAAGGGTCTTTTACGAGCCTGAAAATCTTCCAAATCGGGATCTAAGGCTTAAAATCCCTCCCCGAGCACTTGTTGCTTGATTTTTCCATCCTAAAAAATCCATAAACGCCGGCCGAGTTTGAACTCGCAAACCAGAGTCTAAGAACATAACTACTTGCCCACCGCGACCTACCAATGTAAGTTCGTATTGTGTTAAATTATGTGCGGCGTCACTCCATAGTAAAAACAAAATGTTAACCGGTTGATAGAATGCCATGAGAAATGTTTTAGATACAAAAATGTTTTCATATTTATTTTTATTTTTTCAATTAAATAGCAAGTTTGCAATTGAACAAAAACTTGTTCATGAGGAAACAACACAAATTGATAATAGCTTGGAAACAGCCCTCAACCAATAAACTAACCACTAGCAATGGAAATTATAGACATGAGAGAACATTCAATTAAAATATAATATATAATATAAATAGAACACAAATGTATTCATTCAATTAACTTAGTTTAACATTTCACCTTATAAGGTACTTTTTACATGCTACACGCCACATAGGTCACACAGTGTTACGACCTGTCGGGAGAGGTATTCTCAAACTGTAGATCACAACTATTCTCGTTTCGTCACACAAGGACATAGAGGGCTTCTCAGAATGAGGGATCAGCCCAAAAATAGGGCCCCTCACGAGACGAAACACACCATTCACACAAAAGTTACATTCATACTAAACATGGCGAACATGATAATGGTGATTATAATGACTAATGGCATTCTAGGTTCCTTTGTGGGTAAATAAGAATCTAAGAATATATAAAAAAATATCCTCGACTCGTGTTGAATCGAGGGATGAGATGATATCCCTATATAGAGGTCTGTGAATGGCACGGGTACCGGTCGCCCACTACTGACGCACCATCAAGGTGGCAGATGAACGAAATAAATGAGATGAATGTGGAGAAAATGGTTTGAATAAAATTTTGGCAGAGGAAGACGGATGAAAAACTGCCCAAGCTCCGTTTCGTCCACTAAGAAAACCACATGGAGTGACCGAGACACGATCTCGGGACCCCAGAGCAGCGCAGCGGTAAAAGGCGAGCGTCTAACCGCTTTGTCCACGGTTCCGCCTAAGAATCTAAGAACAGAAACTAAAATACGGATTTTAATAAATTTGTACCACGCCTTGTAATGCTAAAACGAATGCACCAATCTAAAAAACTTTATCGGTCGCGCTGGACTAGCGGTTATGCTCCTTGCCTCTGGTCCCGAAGATCGCGGGTTCAAACACGGCCGGGGTAGATGGGAAAATCCAAGGAGCAAGTCCTCCGGGAGGGACTTTAAGCCGTGGGTCCCGAGTCTGAATATTTTCAGACTCGTAAAAGATCCTTGAGCCTGAATAAAAAGGTATCTAAGCAAAATTTACCGAATTTTCCCGTCTTTCGTTTCCTAGTTGTCAGTTTGAGGCGGAACGCTGACTAGGGGTCACTCCAATGACATCTATACGAAAATAAGTGTAACTAAATTAGTATGGTTCCATTTCTCTCCTGTAGGGGGGAGAGCGCCTAAATCTCGTTGAAGGAAGCAAGGGCTTGCAAGAAGAAATGCACGAGTTCTAGACAAAATCAGAAATTACAAATGCCGAATAATATAATATATGATCAGAATGCCACGCAATTGATATGTTAAAAATTAAATCCCTTCAGGAGTAAGAAACCAGGGAAGACCATTGAAGAGACTCCTCGACATCTAATTTGGGAATTGAAAAGGGAAAAAAGAAATCCTAATTCCCTAAATATACATGGCCATAAAAAGAGAGAGAGAGAGAGAGAGAGAGAGAGAGAGAGAGAGAGAGAGAGAGGAAGAGTGAGAAAGGAAGAGAAATAATAAGGGAAAAATAAAGAGAGAGAAGAGGAAAGGAAGGAGAGAGAGAGAGAGAGAGAGAGAGAGAGAGAAGAGAGAAAGAGAAGTAAAATAAGAGGGTGTGTTTGTTTTTATATATGTTTGTATGAGGAAGTTGTTGAAGAGAAGGGAGAAGGTAAAACCCGCTGCCGGCAGGTAGTCTACTCCTGTCGAAAAGCAGCAAGAGGACAGCTAGTCTTAACGTCACCTTTCGTCCAATGATATCGCTCCATTAACAGTGCCACACGCTTACTTAATATGTACTGTGTAGGGATTTACAATATAATGAAGGAAAATGGTGCACAATCTTGGAATTTAAAATTATATTCGACCACACATCCCGGCCCAGAGATTAAAATTATTACAATTAATTTAATTAATTTAATTTAACAACTAAATATTTAAATCTTGATGGTATCGAACCCGGGCCCGCTAGTAAGGAAGCAGACATGCAGCACTTGAGCCAACACAACATAGACCTACTGTTGTGTAAAATAACTGATAACTATATATATATATCAAACTTGGCGGTTCAGATTTCGTTTATTTTTGGAAAATACCTACCTCGGTTTATTAGGAATACACTGAGTTTCGTTGTGAAACATTGAAAATTGTGACCCCTCAAATGCCTTTTTTGAGATCAACAAAACATACGTAAAATTTCAGGTTTGTTAAATTCAATAGCCTTTTCTATGACGTATGTAACAATAAAAATACTATCTATACAAGACCTTCCAAGTCTAAATCCTCAATATGCATTCTGAAAACAAGTTATATCTATAAGTTTTTGTTGAATTAATTTAGATGTAATTTATAAAAAGTATTAAGTAGGTTAATTTGTTTATAATTCTCCAGTTTTTTTTTTGTAAGGAGTTGCTAGTCCCCCATCAGGCGCCTCCCCAGGTTGTGGATAGGAGCATGCTCGTCAAGTTTAGACGGTACTGGGGAAATAAAATATCCAGGACGAACCAAAACTAGCAGAGGGTCAGACTGAAGAGCTGTAGTTGAAGCAACTGACTTAGGAGAAGGAACACTCCCAAATAAAACCCATTAACAGCCGGCCTAGCAAGCCACTTGAGATGTATTTTATTCATGCTCAAAGTACTCGAACATGAAGAGCTGAACCTGAAATCCGAAATTAGAAATTGACTCCAGCAACCGCTATGTATGTTTAATCGTAGTGTATACTATATAATTTATGCGAATATATCCAATGTGCGGGAACTTTAAACATGAGATACATATATTAGGAAAATGTAATGATTTAGAATATTGGAGACGTCAGTTATCACCGGAAAGATTCTAAATTCAAATCGAGAAAGATTGGCATGCTACGAGTTATTGGTAAATCCAGAAAATTGGATAACCCTCAGTAAATTTCTGGACAAAACGCGGAAAATAAGGACAACACTCATTCATGAATATATATATATATATATATATATATATATGTTATCAAAATGCAATACCATTAATTCTTAACAATTATATATAAATTAATTAGTGTATAAAGCTATTGTGTTATTATTTAATTGTAATATTATTGTGTTTTCTTTATGTAATTGTAATATTATAGCTTTTTGTTGTTTATTTTTTCTTTACACTAGTACCAATTATTACTTTATTGTAACGGACTGTCAACAGCACGTACGGCTTACTGCCCGTGCGACCCATATTTGTAAATAATATTGTAAATATCTTACTTTTTGTCTAATAAAGTCCTACTACTACTACTACTACTATATAATTTAATTAAACATTCATATTTAATTTATTTAGGCGCAGCAGCGCACATAGGGCATTAGCTTCTGTAATATAATAATAGGTCTATGTTGAATATCTAAAGTCCAGCCGCTGGATCCCCGGTTCTCTAAAAGTGAAACTCGCCCTCTACTACCAATAAGAGAATATTTAAAATGAGATTGGACGTCTGACACAACCAATCACTGCTCTTGATGCCGCTATAGCGCACTAGTAAGTCTTGAAATTGCTAAGATGTTGTCAGCTGTATTCCTGCTAACCGTATACATGAAGCGGTCCATCCCACTGAATATTCATATCGGCAACATTGTCGTGAAAACATCTGAGCCGAAAACTCAGTGGCTGGACTATTGTATATGAGGAAAATAGTATACGTAATATAATAAGCCCTCATTGCCCACTGTGCTCCACGAACACCAACATGGACAGAAACCACCTGCTACTACAGTGTCAGGCACTTCACTCTGCTACGCTGAAGGATAGATACTGGAAAGCAAGAGATAAACTTTCTGTTTTGCTATAATGTTCTATTGTTTTAATTTATTGTATATATTTTTGTTTTCTCGTAATTATGGACAATGACTTCTGTCAAGTCCCCTGCATTTGTATAAATAAATAAATATATATATTTTTTAAATTTTGATAAATGTATGTACCAGACTCACAGTATTATTTTCGGTTGCAAATAATATTGTTACATGTCGCATAACGACATTTGAATTGCGCGGGCGAGTCGCCTATGACGAGTTAGATGACCCGCACAGCTAGCAAAGTGTCTGGAGTGTTACCAAACGGTTCTACCAGTATCTCCTTTCCCCTTGGAGAAAGATTGGAAGCCGGAGGGCCGAGGCTAGTAGACCGCAGTCAATTTGCGGCAGCGAATCTTGTGGCAAACAGTGTGACGATAAGTTGTGATGAATTTATTTATCAGTGAGTGGAAAATTGTTCTACTGAGATAACAATTAAAAGGAGATTCTTAGTAATTTGTATCTGCGAACAATAGGTTATTGATAATTAAAGAATTCAATAAAGTGTTAAGTGAAATCCGAGGCTTCATCCTTGGGACTGCGAGCAATGTATAAGATACACCTTCAAGTGGGTTGCTAGCCCATTTTCACGGCGGCTTTATTATTCGGGGTTTCCTCCCTAGGCCTATTGCCTGCACCCAGCTACAGAGCTCAGCCTGCACCGTTTTATTTCGGAGTTGTCTCTCCTAGATGGGTTGTCTTGCAGGACTAACGAACCCCATCCGCCCGTTTGTCAATCTACAAGGCAGTAGATGTAGAGTTGCCTCTTCAGTCAGGTACACCGTACCGAATGACTCCTTCTCCGCTGTATCTGCCGTTGACGTCTTCACCGTAACCCTGGCCCTCACAAGGTACTATCAGCTGAGCAAACTGAACCAAGGTTTTTTTACGAGGTGTTACTCCTCCCCCTCACCCTTTTTCAACCTGGCGTGGGACAGGCTATCGTATCTAGAGCAGAAACTAGGGCTGATACCACAAAAACTAAACAAATAATAAGCCATGCGAAATGAAAATCTTAAGAACTATTCAGGGGAAAACATTAGTTGATAAAATACATAACACAGAAATTAGGGACAAATGTCATATTCAAGACATAACGAAATTTATTATAGATAGACAAAAATATTGGAAGGGTCATATAGAAAGAATGGAAGAAAACCGGCTTGCAAAAAAGAGCTAAATAAGATAGACCAGTGGATGGGAGAAGAACAAGAGGAAGACCAGCCAAAGATGGATAGACAGTGAATGCACATCCAATACGTCTTCCGTCGAGGAGTGATTTTGGAAATAAACAGGATGAAAATTCTACAAATTAAGTTTAAGAAGAAAGAAGAAGAAGTTAAGTGAAATTTTAATAAACTCATTGTGCTCACTTACGGTTAATAACCTAAAAGGAAAATCGAGGTCATCACGGCACAACACACAAAATTCGACACCGCATTTTTCTCGCTATAAAATTCGGTAACAATGGATTGCGGAACAGTGACTGGAATTATTCTAAAACCGTACAACTTCAACCCGAAAGACATAAAATATAGTTGGTGAAGAGAAACCGCAATAAAATATTCAGAGCTATAAAACATTCACTCGGTGTTAAGCCACATAGAACTGAAATAATGAACAACACTAAAATGCAACTGAACCACGTCACAGGTCACACTAGATCAACACAGGAGAAAACCTTTTTATCTACATACATAAAAGAAACTGCATATATGGCCACACATAGAAATTCATTGTATAATGAAAATGAAGTGTTAATGACAAATGAGGGAAATTTTGAAGAAGTAGCTGAATGCAAATACTTAGAAACAATAATTACTAACGGGAATGAAGTGCAGGAAGAAATTAAACATAGGCTCACTTCTGTAGATGCTAAATGCATTAATTTATCATAACGATATCGAGGTAGAGTTCCAGGAACTCAAATGAATAGAAACAAAATCTTAATTTGAATTTAAAAAACAGAGGATACATCACATCCGAGAAAAATAATGCAAAAAACATACTTATGAAAAAAATCTCGCATACTCAGCAAAGATTAAGTTTTTTCTAATTTTATTTATTTTTGAGAGAAGCGTAATTCCTACTTTGTTCCTAATCTTGCTATTACGCATTACAGGGACCTTTATCGTCGCAATTCCTCTAAAATATCGCTAAGCAAACATGTGAATAGATGGGAGGCCATTTGTTCACGAATTGGGTTTGAAAGAGGTCACATGAAAACTTCTTGCAGGAAAACCAGAATAAAATGTACCCAGTAGTAGACCAAGAATGAAGTGAGAATAATATTAACCAATATTTGCTGGGATAAAATATACAGGGGATAATTAGAAACGGTATGTTCAGAGTGGGGATTTATGGATAACTTATGTCCGTGCGGACACTATCTTTAAGTTTCGACAATACCAGTGAGTTAAATTTAGGCTATATTTTTTAGATGTATATATTTTTAATCAGCATAGATCCCATACTGTTCGAAATTCCATACGAAAATTTGTTCCCTCGTAGGAACTTAAACCTGCGAAAATCTCGAGCTCTGCAGCAAGTCCTCATGCCTTAAACTGCTCGGCTATGGTGTGGGGCAAGAATAAATATGCATATTTCATTTATTTAGGCATAGGAGCGCACAGAGAATATTAGCTAGTTGTTCTATATCTATAATAAATGTTTTTATAAATTAATTTAAATAAATTATATGCTTTATATGGTAATTAATTACCTTTCAACCTTCGATTTCATTCACTCTGAATCGTTCAAATGAACGAACGATTCAGATAGGTAAAACGTAGGTTAAGTTACATGAGAGTCGTTCCAATTCCCAACAAACAACTTTAATGGGAGATTCCTTATCTTTATATATAATAATGAGTGTGAGTTCGTTTATCAGTACTTATGGACTCTCAAAAACTATTTGACTGGTGAATTTGGCGGATGCTCGAGTACTTCCCAAATCCACCTTCTAAACATATACTATTGATCATCTATCTAGAGCGGTATTATATACTAAATATGAGAAGCAGTGAAATCATTCACACACTATTGCCAATTCAACACTTTCAATAATACATACAGAGTGTTCCAAATTGATGCATACACTCTTTGAAACGTTACTTCTTATAAACGAAATGAGACAGAAATAAAATTTTTATTGTGTATGATCCACACGGCACTGGAAAAGGATAGCAACATGTTCAACAATCTTCGTGTCTTTAAAAACAACAATGGTGGCGAGATTATCATTCGATGAATGTAAGTGGATACTGAAGTGTTACTGGGAAGTGGAGAATGATGTTGAAGTGCAACGACGTTGGATGGTTTAATTTGGGACACCACCACCAACAAGGGTAACAATAACAAGGATCCGAGACAAGTTTGAAGATGATGCGTGACTGAAACAGTACTCTCGTTATCAGCCGAACGTCTCTTTCTTCCACACCGACCTTTCAACACATCTTGCACCGTTCCATCGTCTTCAAACATGTCTCGGATTCTTGTTATTGTTACACTTCAACAACATTCTCCACTTTCCAATAACACTTCAGTAGCCACTTACGTTCATCGAATGCTAATTTTGCCGCCATTGTTGTTTATAAAGACGTGAAGATCGATGAATGTGTTGCTATGCTTTTCCAGTGCCTTGTAGATCATACACAACAAAAAAATGTATATCTGTCTCATTTCGTTGCTGAGAAATAACGTTTCAAAGAGAGTATACATCAATTTGAGACACTCTGTATTTATACAACAAAGACTGCTAAAAAATATACTACAAAATTACTATGATCACCACGAGGATCGCAGATTTACAAGCGTTACCACTATATATCAAATGCAATAATAAAAACAATAAAAATAATCGTAAATAATAATACATAATAAAAAATAATAATAAATAATAATAATAAAAATAATAAAATAATAAAAAATAAGAATAAAAATAAAAATAATAATAATAACAAAAAATAGGAATAAGAATAACAATGATAGTAATAATGAGAATGATATTGATGATGATAATTATATTTATAATAATAATAATGTTAGTAATAATGAAAATGATAATAATAATGATAAAGATGATGATGATGATGATGATGATAATAATAATAATAATGTCTTCTACTTACAATAAAGTTCAAGGCGTACTGTTTTCTCTGCAGGAAGCATAAGTTTAGTATTGCTAGCTTGACACTTGTACGTGGTGTTAAGATGATCCCGCGTTACATGGGACACTTCCAGCCTGTTGACAACCACATGGTGGCTGGTAGTTTCCAACAGTCCATCCACAAGCTTGTCGTTCACAAACCACGACACTGTGGGAGTCGGCTTCCCTGCAACAAACAATACAATATAAGATTTAAAATAAAATTCTAAACCCGCCTAAGCATGTCCCAATCCAGGTTGAAAAAGGGTTAGGCGGAGGTGTAAAAACCTCCATAAAACATCTGGGTTCAACCAGTCTAGTTGATAATACCCAGTAAGGACCCCTTATCTAGGGTTACAGATAGATACTACTGCCTTGTAGTTCGTCATTGGTTTGACAAAGGCTAAGGAAGGAAACCTGGAAACATATTCCAGGTCCTCTATGTTGGGGGTTGATGCTGTAGGCAAGCTCCCTGCTCATTGGAAAAGTAAACAATGCTAAAAAGCCCAATACAAGAAGCCGGATGGATCAAATTAATTTTATGAAGGACAGGGGACTGTAGGATGGTGATTGGAAGGATAGAGTTGAATGGAGGAAGAGAATCAAAACTTGTTATTGGGCACAGGAAGATGATATCTACATTTAAAACCTGTTAAAAATAAAATTCTTTACATCTCACTCCTCACCTCATATCCTGTCTTCCAATTAAACCGGTTTCAAAATCTAGGCGGTTACATCGTCAGTAAATTCACATCCGATGTTCTGTTGTCCTGAAGACCTGCTTTTTATTCCATCTGTTGGTTGGCCAGAAATGCATCAGTCCACCAACAGCTGGAGTAAGAAACAGATCTTCAGGACGATAGAACATCAGTAGTGAAATTACTGATGATGAAACCGCCTAGGTTTTGAAACCGGTTTAATTAGAGGACTGGATATGGGGTTAGGAATAAATTATTTTTTTTTAAATCTTAAATTAAATCTTATAGTAATATTTGCTATAAGATTTCTAAACAGTACAATAATTATACACTTTTTACATTTTAACATATTTAATCGGAAGGTCGCCATGCTGGCTCAGATTGAATGCCTGGCCCGGTGGAGTTGAAAATTTTAATTGGCAATTTAATGTAATATTCATAAAAATATAACAAAAGTCCTTATTTATAAATCAATAGTAAGAAGTTTAACCATAACTTAAATTATATACCTTTTGGCAGGTGCCGTCGTTCTCAACTGTGTTAAAATATTATATTTAAAATGTTATCTGGAGGCCTTTCGGAAGTTACGTTCCATCATCAACGGGATGAGGAGCTGCTACTAGTTGTTGTTTACGTCGACGTAGACTCGAAGTGTCTGAGTTGCTGCTACAGACACTTTGAGTCTACATCGTCGTGAACAACAGCTAGTAGCAGAAGCTCTTCCTGCTGATGATGGGAGTTAACTTCCGAAAGGCCTCCAGATAACATTTTAAATATAATATTTTAAAACAGTTGCGAACGACGGCACATGCCAAAAGCTATATAGGCCTACTTTAAGTTTTTATCTTATGACTATTCACCTCAACGGAATTTGATATGAATTTTATTAGTAAAGAAATTTAATTACCTATGGAGCTGAAACATGGACAATAAATACCAAATTGCATTCTACAGAAATTTATTTTTTAACCAAAAATCTGCACGATACTCGCAGACAACAGCGGTGAACACACAATGCAAATAATTCGAATTCAATGTAAATACAATATAAAGGCACAAAATGTCTCGACTAAAGACCTACAAAAATTAGCACAATACCCACCCTCTGTTAATGCCTGGACTACGCGGATACAATGCAGTCTCGGAAGACGTGTGGTAGTGCGGGTGGCTGGGGAATTCCAGGTTAGAATACTTGCGATTCAGGAGGAATGTTGTTGGTGGGCCACACAGGGATTTTTCGAGGTTTTCTCGGGATTCTCCCGTTTCCCGAATTTCCTCCCACCAACACTCTCCATTCCCCTTCTCTCCCTCTTCCTGTAATTTCATTTCTCATTCACTCATTTGGAGGGAACGCCGAAGCGTAGTTGGTTAAGACAATATGTAAGCAGCCGGAGGGTTGAGAGTTCCAATCTCGGTGGCGTCAGGGTTTTTAAACTGACCTAAACCTTCTGGCGTTACAATGGCCCTGGTTTCGATTCAGCCTCTAACAGAAATGAGTACTATACACTTTTTCTGGAGGTAAAGGCGTCATCACACAGGGCTAACAACCTTGCTGACATCTCATGCTGATTGTTTAAAAAAGTGGAAACCTTAACCTCCTACTACCCCAAGCGTCTCCTGAGGCCTGTAGTGGGACAACTTTACTATATATTTACAAATTCTATATCAATTTTCACCTCATCTCATGTTAGGTAAAAATAGTTGTGTTTCGCGAATCGTAGGTGTTAAACATATGTGGTTGTGTTGAACTAATGGGGGCACACCAATGTATCTCATTACTTCGTATCTAGGAAGCAGAATGAGAGGGCCAATTGGAGGGTTTTATTCCCTTCTCGCGGGCATGGGCCCTAAAATAATAAAATGGCGGTATGAGTCATGACAGCAAATACTTGATATCTCAGACTAGAAGTAAGACCCATAACAAAACCACATAACAAAGAAAAATAAACTTTCAATCCATCCATTTTATTAAGATTGAGAAAATCGTAAAATATCTATTATGGTCGCAGTGCTAGTGCAATATGCCCTCCAATTAATATACAATAGAATATGCAGTCAAAATAATTTTTCAAATGTACGGCCGAATGCCGTCATTTAGAAAAGAGGAATGAAGTCATAAGGAAAACAAGATTAAGGGAATATCTGCAAGCACTCTCCAAATAAAACTAAAGTGATGGCATCTCATGGGAAAAATCCAGTATGAGCCAAAATAATAGTAAATGATTTTGTAATAAAACAAGTAATGGATTTTAATTATTTAGGAATTTTCTTAGGCAATGATAGGACAAGATATATTAATAGAAAGCTTAATATGTTGATGTCCACAGCTGTGGTGTCGAGGTAGCGTGCTGCCTTGTCATACAGCGGGCCCGGGTTCGATCCCCGGTCGGGACAAGCTTCCTGGGTGAGGTTTTTTCGGGGGTTTTCTTCACCTGTAAGACAAACGTCAAGACGCTTAGGGCCCAACGGTCCCCGAAAATCATCCGGCCATCATCGTCATCATCCTTATCATTATCATCACCATCCTTCACCGGGTGAAAAGCAACGGGAAGCTACTACACCCTAGTAAAGCTGCAAAGCATAGCATGGAAATGTTATGATAGCAGTGCAAGACCTGCTCTCGGGCAGAATTACTATGGATTATTATTATTGTTATGACTGGAATTTAAGTGATACTCAAAAAAGTACTTTCATAATATTTAAAACTTGAGTGTGTTTGTGGAAATATAAATATTGAGTCCGAATTTTTTTAATGCCCCAGTTTGTCCTTTTGGACATTTCTGGTGTTCTCCCCTGGCAATGGCGTAATTATAACCCACTTCTGAGGTTGGGGCGCCTGGAAGATGGGGTTACGTTGCTCCGATGATATGATGGGTGATGATGATTCTAGTGGTGCGCCAGGAATAAGATGAGTATGAATGAAGATGATTGCAATGGCCATATGATGTTCGGGGACCGTTTGGGCCTTAACGTTTCCTGACATTTGTCTTACAGGCGAGGAAAAATCCCAACAAAACCTCGCCCAGGAAACTGTCCCCACCGGGGTGAGGAAACCCCCTGATAGAAACCTCACCCAGGAAAATGTACCGACCGGGGATCGAACCCGGTCCCACTGAGTGACAAGGCAGCACGCTACATGGACTGAGCCCGAATATAGGCTACTAAATCGACATGGCTGTTGTTACCATTAATAATCTTAATGTTTTTTACACGTGTTGTTATTGAATTACAAACAAGTGGATAAAGTGATATGTATTCCCATGCGAGCTCGTTAAATAACAGAAGGAAAACAAAACAAAAATGCACGAATCATTTTAAATAAAAAGGTGGGTATAAAATACCATACATTCCTACGTTTTCGATATATTCTAGTTTCTCAGTTTCTCTGACGCATGCTTATACGTACATAAATTTATCTTGAGTTATCAGAGGAAGAAGTAATGGGAAGGAAAGAGAGGCGCAAAACTGCAAGTTTTCTCTTTACATATAACGTAACAAAGTTGACTTTCTTTCCAATTTGAACGGCGTGACCTATATTTTAAGAATGTTCTTGTAAACATTTCCGAATACAACAACATTTTTTTTTCCATTTGTACGAACATTTCTTCATGGTTTATTACGATAGCCCAATATTGTTATACTGGCTGAAACTAACTATAGCGACGAGCTCATAACATTTTAAAAATGTGTAATAAACATAGTACGATATTATCAGTTAATATCTTGCTTTAAGAGAGGAAAGGATATTGCGAGTATTTGTGAATAAAGTTCTTAGGAACATTTTTGGACCAAAGAGAGATGAACAGACAGGTGAATGGAAAAAGCTACATAGTAATGAGCTACAGGATATGTATAGGAACCCAGATATAAAAAGAACAGTTAAGTCTCGTAGACTGCGATGGGCAGAACATATGGGGAATGAAAGACGTGCATGGAAGCTTCTTGTAGGAAAACCAGAGGGAAAACGCCCAGTTGGTAGACCAAGAATCAGGTGGGAGAATACATTAACTATGGTTTAAGGGAAGTAGATTATACAGGGAACGATTGGAAATCTTTAAATCAGAATAGGGATGTACGGAGAGCTTATTTCCGTGCGGCCATGAACCTACGGGTTCAATAGTGCCAGTGAACAAGTAAGTAACATCAGTAACAAAAATAAATCAAAGGGTAAAGAAGGGAAGGAAATAAAGCGGGTTAAAACAGTGATGTAGATATTTATGACTGTATAAATAGTGACTAATTAACTCATGCCCCAAATAGGAGTCAATGACCAATCATATTTCAATGTTTTTATTTACAACCAATTACAGTCGTATTTCGCCTCGAATTTATCAACCGAAGTTAATCATATTAAAGAAAGCTCCTCCTTTTTAACATTCTGAATAGGCCATAGCATTATTTTGCAGTGACTGACTCTCCTAGAAATACGGCAACCAGATTGTATATATAGTGCATGCATGTGAACTCATAGTGCATGCGGGATATAATATAAGAACATTTGTAGCAATTGATTATACCACAAAAAAAAACACTGTTTGCACTTTCGTAAACGAATTATTTTCCAGGAAATGATGTTGCAGAAAAATTTAATTGACGTATTTACATCATAGGATATCAGTAATTAATTAATATATATAATTTAATACACAAGTGATCTTCTTGGTGATATAATATTAAAATATATATGTAGTCAATATGCCCATTTCACCAATTAATGTTTTAAAATGGTCAACAAGTTTCTACAGCCAAGCTGTCATTCTCAAGACTCAGTCAATATCTGGTCTTGAGAATGACAGCTTGGCTGTAGAAACTTGTTGACCATTTTAAAACATTAATTGGTGAAATGGGCATATTGACTACATATATATTTTAATATATATAATGTTGGTTACAAATTTCTCCACTAGGGTGCATTCTTAAAATATTGCGATCCTTTCGCAATATATAATAAGATCTGGTTGCAGTGATGAAAAAAAGAAGCAAATGAAGTGTACCAATCGTTTCTCATTTGTTTTCAAACATTGCCGTTTACATTAAATATATAAATATTTTAAAATAACTATAGTTAAATAATAATTTGTGAGTAAACAGCTTAATTTTATTCGTTAAATAGTCCTAACAAATGCCACTTTTTATTTCCAAATTCTCTAGATAAATTGGAAATCACTCGTGGCATTACTTACGGTAAAGCTCTGTCTGAGAATCTCCTTTATAATCGGCTCCCAAAAGCAAGTGTTGTTTTTTCTTGTGGAAAAATGTGATTATCTCATTGTTTCATATTCATAGAATGATTTATAAACAAATTGTACTGACACATAACAGTAAATGGGCAGTATTTTATAGATGTTGCGATAACTCTGCACGGCCATATCAGGCGCAGAAGGCTACATTTGAGTGCAACAAGCTCCATGCTGCACCACGACAATTAGAGACCGCAATATCATAAATGTTATTATTGAATATTATACTGAAATCAATGTGACCTCCCCATAGACCGGATTTAGCCCCACGTGACATTATCCTTTCCCTAACTTTCACGGAAGTCGTTTCCAAATTCAGAAGCAGCGAAGGCTGCAGGGAGTCGGTTATGAAAAGCTTATCTAACATTTCTAGCATGTCTTTACAGATTGACAAAAGCGAAATGACAAATGAATTGCCTCCGAAGGATATTGCTTTGATAAGGTCCATCAAAATTCTGAGAAACAGTAAAGCGTGTTGCTATCTGTCTTTATTGAAGAGCCCTCGTATAATAAAATAAATAGTTTAACTTCTGAACTACGACGAATGCATAGCTGAGGTTGCAATTAATTGCTACATAGAGTGAGATATGAGATTTTGTTACCTTATATTTCATAAACCCCAAGGAGACTTCTATTAGTGGAAGGGAAATGTCCAACCGATAATCAAACTCGAACTATGTTGTTGAGAGCATCACAAATTCTTTCTTGTAAGTCTGCCAAATCACATGCTGGTATCGTGTAGATCTGGTCTTTAACATGCCCCAACAAGAGGAAATCAGATGGTGTTAGGTTTGGTGATCTGACAGGTTAAGTGATGTACGGTGATCCTCTTACGGTCCATCAGGGAATATCATTCAACAGATTATCGTATTTGATATAACTGCTAAACTAATATAAACCTGTAAAAGAGACAAATTGCTACAAAGAGTGAAAACTGGGATTTATTGAAACCTCAATATGGCTTCCATTGTTGGCACGGAAAATTCCTACCGGTATTCAACCGACAGCAGCATAAATTCTAAATTTTACGTGTCCAAATCACGAACTGGTGTCACATATTAACAAAGAACAAGAAGAGAAAATCAGATTGTGTTACGTATAGTGATATGGCAGGGCATATGATGTGCTGTGATCTTCCAATCCATCTTGAAGGGACTATTTAACTCATGCCACAAATGCTAGTCAATGACCAATCACGTTTCAATGAATTTTGTTTTACAACCAATGAGAGCCGTGTTTCACCTCGCTCTTTATCGATTTCTCTTTATCAATTCCTGCTTTCTTGATAAAGAAAGCTCCTCCTTTTTAATGCTCTGAACAGGACAGAACATTATTTTTCTCCAACAAAAACATTGAATATAGCAAATAATTAACAGATTCCTTGATTTTACTGAGTTGTTCACTAAAAAAATAAATGAATAACCCGTAATGTTTATTATGATATATAGTTTGATGTGTTTCATTATTTATCCTCTTTGGTACATTCTTACAATATTGCGATCTTATTTGACAGTAAATAATATGATCTAGTTGCAGTGAATGAACATAATCTCACATTTCTGATTTGTTTTCAAACATCGCCGTTTATATTAAATCCATAAATATTTTAAAATAACTATAGTTAAACAATAATTTGTAAGTAAACAGCTTAATTTTATTCGTTAAATAGTCCTAACAAATGCCACTCTTGATTTCCAAATTCTCTAGATAAATTCACTCCTCTCTTCGTGAGTCGTAAATTTATCGATAATTTGGAAATCACTCGTGGCATTACTTATGATAATTTCATAGGTGATTATTGTCTTGAAATTTGATGTGGAATCTGGTGACACATAAGTCCTACTATGTACGCATGTATTCAAACGTTGTTAACAAATATAAGGCGGTGGGCGAAAGTTTTACACACGGGTACACAAGAGTGATTGTCAATGCTTGCCGGTTTTCCAACGTTTTCTGTTTAGAATATGGGTGAGGGTAATGTTCGTAAAGCCCAGAATGATGACGGTTATTAATACATCCACTATTTGTCCAGAGTTGTGTACATTAAAATCAGAGAATTTCTGGTGAATTGTTGGAGTTTTGAAATTACAAAATTATTAACTTGAAATAAAATTCTGCTTTCGAATTCTACAAAATTAAGCTTCTAAAATATAATTAAATACGAAATGTTGACACTGATTTAAATATAAATTTTAAACGTAATCAATGTTATTCGAATTACAGAATATTTCTTAATATTCAATATTGAATTGACCATTGTCTAATGTAAGAGGAGGGAACATTGGTTTCAGTGATGTTTGTAGTTTTCTCCTTAACTAATTATTCTGTTGTATTTTGGGTAATTGCGAAGGAATGAAATTTTAATGTGTGGACATGATAAGAATTTTTGATCAATCCTTGGAAAAAACTGAAAATGAAATGAATATGTAACGAAAAATAAATGTTTATACGAATATTCTTGGATAGCGTAATTGGCAGCGCACTGACGTATCAATTCAGAGATCCGGGTTTAAATCCCCGTCTAAGCATCTATTTTTCTTTTCATGTCATATTAGGCTTGCATTCCTCAATGTAAAAAAATTAATCATAATCGAAATAAAGAAGAGTTAAAGCTATAAACTACAAACACAACAATCTCGTTTCATTTTAAAATATTATGTTACCCTCCTGTTACAGTGAGCTAACAGAGGGCAGCTCAGATCGAGTTCTCGCTACCTTTCGTAATAGAGAAAAAAAATATATATAAAGAAAAATAAATGTTTGTACAAGAATTCTTGGATAGCGTAACTGACAGCGCACTGAAGTATTAATTGAGAGGCTCGGGTTGAAATCCCCGTCCAAGCTTTTATTTTTCTTTTCATGTCCTATATATATATGGAGAGAGAGAGAGAGAGAGAGAGAGAGAGAGAGAGAGAGAGAGAGAGAGAGTCTATTAACGCTTTGGCGGTAGCAATTTATTTACTTATTTTTTTGGAATCAAGTCGGTATATAGCAAACAATAAGAAGAGAAAGAAGAGTTCGTTAACCAGCGACGTCGAACGATGAAGGGTGAAATGCAAGTGAGGCAAACATGTAAACATATGTCTAGGTAATACAAATTAAAATTTTCGCAATTAGAATCAGTATGTCATTTCGATAAAACGAATTAAGTATTCCCCAAAATTCAGCGAAATCGGACAATATTTAGAAGCATGGTTTACCGGAAATCCGTAAATTATAAATCGGTCTAGTGGTTGCAATATTTGTTTTCTCACAATATAATAATAATAATAATAATAATAATAATAATAATAATAATAATAATAATAATAATAATAATAATAATAATAATAATAATAATACTTTATTTATTCTGGCAGAGTTAAGGCCATAAGGCCATCTCTTCCACTTAACCAGCACAAATACAAATACATTTTCGACAAATATAGATATACACAGTACTAATTACAAACAGTTAAAGATACATTAAATGTAACAATGTAAATTTCATGTACAAACAAACATTTATACGAGTAATAACAATAATAATACGATACGAATAATAATAATAATAATAATAATAATAATAATATAAATATGATAAATTATACGAGAAACAACCAATTTATTATATATATAGTATATATATATATACCTTACACTGGGTAATAATGAAGTCAAGGTTAGAGCAAATATAAATTTATATTTCTTTTAAAAGATGCCAATGTCCGGCAGCCCCTTATTTCTTGTGGTAGGGAATTCCAGTTGCGAGAAGTGGAGATGGTATATGACATGGAGTGATGTGATGTCCTATGTTGCGGTATATTAAGTAAGAGACTATGTTGTGATCTTGTGTTTAAGTTATGGTTTGAGGATAGATACTGGAAACGGGAACTTGATACATACGAATTAAGTAACAAAAAGTAGACGCATTCCGTAAAATAGTGAAATCGGATCATAACTTTTACTTGCTAAATAATTTGCTTATTTTATACAGTACCAGCTTGACGAATATTGAAAAGAATTAAGACAATGAAAAGTGGATATAAAACGCCATGCACTCCTGTGCTTTCTTAATATTCCAGTTTTCGGGTGTTTCATTGATCTGACACATGACTGTACGCCACACAAATAAATTGATCTCCAGATACTAGAGAAAAGGAATAATGGGAAGAAAAGAGAGGCACAAACTGCAATTTTTTTTTCTGACATAACGAAGTTGACTGACTTTCCTATTTCTACAATGTGACCTACATTTTAAGATTGTCCTCATCAGCATTTCCCAATTCGACATCCATTTTCTTTACCATTTGCTTCATATTAATTTAAATGTCGTTTAGAATATTAGAAATTGCATTATATTAATATATGCTGATTGAGTGCAGAGAAGGTCTTTTGGTCTTATGTCTAGCGTTGAGAAAGGCTATAAGTTATAGTGAAGTATTGATCATAGGAGTAACGTACGCAATTTTTATGATTCACAATCAGCACTGACGGCTGTTAATGATATCTTTAATTTGAACCCTTCAACAGTTCAAATTCGACAGAACATATTTAATTATGATAAGCATATTTGCTTGATATGAATTCGTGGACATGTAGGAAATAAAGGGCATGAGAGGGCAGATTAACTTGCTAAGATTACTGCATCATCTGATAATGAATTCAAAAATGTTAAATGTCCTATTTCTTATGTTAAGAAAAAGCTGGAAATTGAAATCCTAAATAGATTAAAGTGGTATGACCATGCCAAAAAGAATGCCAGAGCAAAGATTTCCTAAAATTGTTATGGAATGGATCCCGATTGAAAGGAGGAAGAGAGGAAGACCGAAGAAAACTTGGATAGAAGGGGTACAAGCAGCTATGAATATCAGATGATTGGAGGAAGATCAATGGATGGACAGAGATGAATGGCGTTTGCTTTCCGGAAGACAGCGGCACCTGCCATGATACCGGATGATGATGAAATAATTGGTCTACTCTTTAGGTAAGTAGTGTCAATGGAGGAGAAATAAGAAAGATGTAGGCCTATTTTTCCTACAGTTCAATACAGATTATCATAAGTAATGCCAAGAGTGATTTCCAAATTATCGATAAATACACGACTCACGAAGTGAGGAATGAATTTATCTAGAGAATTTGGAAATAAAGAGTCGCATTTGTTAGGACTATTTAAGGAATAAAATTAAGCTATTTACTCACAAATCATTATTTAACTATAGTTATTTTAAAGTATTTTTATATTTAATGTAAACGGCGATGTTTGAAAACAAATGAGAAACGATTGGTACGATTCATTTGCTTCTTTTGTTCATCACTGCAACCAGTTCATAATATTATTTATTGCCAAAAGATCGAAATGTTGTAAGAATGCACCCCAGTGGAAGAATTTATAACCAATGATATAGGTATTAATTAATTTCTGATGTCCTATGATGTAAATATGTCAATTATATTTTTCTGCAACGTCATTTCCTGGAAAATAATTCGTTTAAGAAATTGCAAAAAGTGTTTTTTTTGTGGTATAATCAATTGTTACAAATGTTTTTATATTATCTCTCACATGCGCTTTTTGCTGACATTCATGTACTTATATACACAATCTGGTAGCCGTATTTCTTGGAGAGTCAGTCACTGCAAAATAATGCTATGACCTATTCAGAATGTTAAAAAGGAAATGCTTTCTTTATTATGATAAACTTTTGTTGGTAAATTTTAGGCGAAACACGACTGTGATTGGTTGTAAATAAACAATTATTGAAATGTGATTGGTCATTGACTCCCATTTGGGGCATGAGTTAAATAGTCAGTGAAACATTATGAACTCTTTTTTGTATTAACACAATTTATGTCTGGATAAAGAACGTTTAAATCTTATCTAATTTCATATTCCATTTCAAAATACTCCTGTGTTAATGATGAACAAATTGTTGAACGCCTAATTTTAAACTATCCATATCATGGATATAACCGATACATTCTGGATGTTCATTTAAATGAGTGTAATAAAGTATTACGTAATGTAATAATTGGTATTTTAAAAACGAAATGGTATCTCACTGCATTTAAGCATTTTTAAATGTCATTTTCACCACATCGTAAATTATATGTATTACTACTTACTTTATAAGATTTAATTATGTTAGTTCTTGTTTGTTATTTATTTTTGTTTCATTTAAATTTTGTAACTATGTGTATCTTCAATTTTCTTTTATATTCTATCTACAGCCCTAAAATATATTTGTAAAATAAAGCTCTAATTCTTGGGTTTATATTGCTGTTGAATGAGAATATACTCAGCAATATAAACCCTCTGCACAAAATAATTATTAACAACAGTCAGTGCCAAAATGAAAGCAGAAGATGATACTTAAGTTACCGAAAGACCTCCTATAAAACAACACTGCAAATTATCGAGGACGACTGAGATATCAGGTACTGTTTCACAATTATTAAAACTTTAAGACACCTTTACATCAAATATGTATTCTTGTATTACCTACAGAGATAATTGTAGAATGAGTGTATTGTGTATTGTAAATTGTGTTTGTGAGGATTGATGGTGTAGAGAAGGGAGAAGTAAAACCTGGTTCCGCACATAGCCTACTCCTGTCAAAAAAGACTTTCAAGGGGATCGCAGGCTTAAGGTCCCCATTCGACAGACGAATCGTTGTCAACAGTACCACGTGTCATCACAACTTATGTACTGTAGAGTCAATTGGAAATTAATACAGTAATCTGATGCACAATCTAAGAATTGAAAACTGTACACAACCACTCTCGTGATACCGAGACTGAAAATTTGGAGTTAAGTTAATTAAGTTGAATTAATTTAAAAATTTAAAAATTCGTCTCCGCCGGGTATCGAATTCGGGCCCACTAGTCGTACGAGGGATGCTACCATGTGTTCCAACACAGCGAGGTATAGTTTCGTAAATATTAGTGCACAACTATCAAACTAGAATATATTTACGTACAAAAATTCAGCCTGCATATGTTTGTGACTTATAGATTTCTAAACCCCTCAACCAATCGACCATGAAAATGTGTACTGTTTTTACATGATTTTAAGTACGCCGAGCGTTTAGCCGCTATCTATTATGCTCTAAAACCATTACCTGTACAATTTGATATGAAACTAAAATTAAATAAGTCGCTCAAGCGGTCGCAATTTACAATGTTTCACAACGAAACTCAGTATCCATTCATAGCACCCATAGTAATTCTGCCCGAGGGCAGGTCCTTCACTGCAATCATAGCATTTTCATGCTATGCTTTACAG
Source organism: Diploptera punctata (assembly GCA_030220185.1). Classification (NCBI taxonomy): domain Eukaryota; kingdom Metazoa; phylum Arthropoda; class Insecta; order Blattodea; family Blaberidae; genus Diploptera; species Diploptera punctata. The sequence goes on along the minus strand of JASPKZ010003847.1, from coordinate 3,669,655 downwards.
CTTTACTAGGGAATTAGGTATATGTGTGGTAGCTTCCCGTTGCTTTCCACACCGGTGAAGGATGATGATGCGGGCCGGATGATTTTTGGGGACCGTTGTGCCCTACCCTTCTTGACATTTGTCTTACAGGTGAGGAAAAATCCCGAAAAAACTTCACCCAGGAGCCTGTCCCGACCGGTAATCGAACCCGGGCCCGCTACGTGACAAGGCAGCGCTCTATCTCGAGACCACAGCGGTGGAAAAAAACTCAGTATATGCTATTAAAATAAACCGAAGTAGGTAAAGTAAAATAAATAAAGTAAAGTGATTCCTCGACAGGCCTCAGGAGGTCCTTGGGGTAGTAGGAGGTTAAGGCTCCCATTTTTTCTAGACAATCAGCACTTGATGTCAGCCGGGTTGTCAGCTCTGAGTGACGGCCGCCTTTACCCCCATAACAAGCGTATGGTACTCATTTCCGTTAGAGGCTGAGTCGACCCCAGGACCATAGTGCCGCCAGAAGGGAATATTATATTGTCCATTTTCACTAAAATGTTTCAGTTCAAAGTGAAATAGTTTTTGGAAACTAGTGGTTAAGTTTAGTGTATGTATTTTTAGTTAAACTGCTGCAAATATTTCAAGGTACGTTTTATAAATATTTCAACTTCGTATTTACTATACTTTTTATGATACATATTTTTTTAATTAAATTATACATGGTGTGTAATTTGGGCCTCATGACAGTGTGTAATTTGGGCCTCGTCTAGACTTGGTAATCTGGATCTGATATATAGCATTAAATGTTTTTCTAGTTATATATATTGTTAAGAACTAAAATAATAATATTAATAACAATTATTTGGTAGTAAAAGATTCCGGGCTATGTGGCCGTGGTCTATAACTGGCGTTTCTTCCAGACGTTTCTCCCTCAACTGCGGAGGCCATCTTCAGTGGCGAACGCTAGAAGCTGTTGTTTCCCTGTCGTAGACTGAGTCGAGTCTACGACAGGGAAACAACAGCTTCTAGCGCTCGCCACTGAAGATGCCCTCCGCAGTTGAGGGAGAAACGTCTGGAAGAAACGCCAGTTATAGACCACGGCCACATAGCCCGGAATCTTTTACTACCATGATTACCGGCCGTGAAAGCCTGCATTCCACTAATAACAATTATTATATTATTATTATTATTATTATTATTATTATTATTAATCAAATTATTTCTACTATAATAATTAACATAACTAAAATCATTCTATTTTATTTATTCTTATTATTAAAATTACTTCACTACCAACTAACGTTGTGTATATACATTTTCAGGTAGGGCGAGTGTTTAACTGTTATTATTCTCTAAATATATTTGGCCTAAGAGTTTACCTGGAACGAAAATTTAAAAGTCATATTTGATTTATTTTGGAGTCGCAACGCCCGCTGGGTATTACCCAGTGGGACATGAAACGTTTAAACAAATGGGGATTAATTTAGTGTTATTTGGCTTTATTTGATAGAAGCCTCTGTTATGTTCGTTCTAATATGTTTTAATCAATTCCTGTGTTCCTACATCAAAGTTACCAGCTATTCATTCCTTCTATTCAAATACCATATCATTACATATTCCATTAATGCGATAACAAGACATAATGAAGCAGAAAAATGTACTTTGCCATATTTCAATTGATTGATTCACTGAAACAGAGCGATATTTTAAACCTCAAATTGCCCATAGATTACAAAAAAATTGTAGTAACAATGAATGTATAAATATATATCTAACCAATTAACTAACTCACTGACATTATAGAACCCTAGGTTCATGCCCGCACCAATATAAGCTTTCCATACAAACATATCCTAAGATAATGTTTTCCAATCGTCCCCTGCATAATCAATACCATTTAGTAGTAGTAGTAGTAGTAGTAGTAGTAGTAGTAGGACTTTATTAGACAAAAAGTAAGATATTTACAATATTATTTACAAATATGGGTCGCACGGGCAGTAAGCCGTACGTGCTGTTGACAGTCCGTTACAATAAAGTAATAATTGGTACTAGTGTAAAGAAAAATAAACAACAAAAAAAGCAATAGCATTACAATTACATAAAGAAAACACAATAATACTACAATTAAATAATAATACAATAGCATTATACACTAATTAAGTTATATATAATTGTTAATAATTAATGGTATTGCATTTTGATAACATATATTTATTCATGAATGAGCGTTGTTCTTATTTATCTGCGTTTTGTCCAGAAATTTACCCAAGTTTATCCAAATTTCTGGATTTACCAATACCTCGTAGCATGCCAATCTTTCACGATTTGAATTTAGAAATCTTTCCGGTAATAACTGACGTCTCCAATATTCCAAATCGTTACATTTTCCTAATATGTGTATTTCATCTTCAAAGTTCCCGCACATTGGACATATTCGCATATCGTGATTGTCGCTAATTTTTAGAAATTTCCATGCCCCTAGCCTAAACCAAGCAAGCCCTGATCTCTCTTTAAATCCTAGAGTGAGTATATACGATTCTTTTCCCCAGACGTGTTTTAGGTCTCTTAGAAAATAATCGTTAATGGTATTCTCTCAACTCATTTTTGGCCTACCTACTGGTCGCTTTACCTCTGGTTTTCCTACAAGGAGTTTCCAAGTTCTTCTTCCATTCCCTATTCGTGCCACATGACTTGCTAATCGTAGTCAATGATACTTAAGTGTTCTTGTTATATCTGGTTTCCTATAAACATCATGTAGTTCACTGTTGTGTAACCTTTTCAATTTTCCTGTCTATCTCTTTTTAATCCAAATATTATCCAATGAACTTCATTCTCAAATGCTTGTAATATTTTGTCTTCAATTAATGTAAGAGCCAATGTTTCGCATCTATATAATATAACTGGGAGGATAATAGTTTTATATATTTTCAGTTTAATGCTTTTTGAATTAGGGACGTAAAGAGTGCTTGTAATGCATAATAGCATGCATTTCCAGAACTGAGCCTATGTATAAATTCTTTGGGAGCCTCATTCCCGTTTGTAACTAATGTTCTGAGTACAGAGCTACATGATCTTTATAGGAAACCAAATATAATAAGAACCGTTAAGTCTCGTAGACTCTAATGGGCAGGGCATGTAGCACGAATGGGGAATGTAAGAGGGACATGTAAGTTTCTTGTAGGAAAAACAAAGGGATATCGTTAGTTGGTAGATCAAGAATGAAATGAGAGAACAATATTAACTATGGTTTGACACAAGTAGATTATACAAGGGATGATTGAAAAATATTAGTTCAGGATACTGATATATGGAGAGCTTATGACCGCGCGGCCTTGAACCTACGGGTTCGACATTGTCAGTGAGTTAGTTAAGTATTTGAATTCAACCATTTCTTCAAAATGTTCCTCAATTTCTATGGACATTTCCATTATATATAGCATGTAACAAGCTAACTCGCTTGTTCTATCGAATCCGTAGTTCATTGTCGTGCGGACATACGCTCTCCATACATTGCTATCCTGAGCTAATGTTTTTCAATCATCTCCTGTATAATCTATTTCCCTAAAACAGGGTAAATATTATTCTCCCACCCCATTATTGCTCTACCAACTACGCGTTTTTCTTCTGGTTTTCCTACAATACCTTCCATGTATCTCCTTCATTTCCTGTCCGTATATGTCCTGCCCAATGTAGACTAGGAGACTTAATATTTTTTATATCTGCCTCCTATAAAGATCATGTAGCTCACTGATATGTGGTTTTTCTCCATTCGCCTGTATGTTCATCTCTCTTTAGTCCAACATTTTTCCTAAGAACTTTCTTCTCAAATACTCGTAATCTCCTTTCCTCCTTATAGTAAGAGTCCATGTTTCTCATCCATATAATATAACTGGTAGAATAACAGTTTCATATATTTTCAGTTTAACGTTTCTTGAGAGACGTTGGCACAATTAGAGTCCCTGTATTGCATTGTAATATGCATTTAAAGAATTCAGCCTATCTTTAATATAATGCATATTATATAGTTTGCAATGTAAAATATCTTTAATCAACATAATTTAAGAATCTAATTTAAATAGACTATATATTTTGTTTTTTAGCATTATGTTTTCTTTACAATGTACCAGGAGCTGGCCCATAGCATCAACCCCCAACTTGGAGGATCAGAGACTTTTTCTGGAGTCCACCATAGATCAGTTGCTTTCACTGCAGCTAAGAGTTTGATCCACCCTTCATTGCCTCATCCGCCGTCTGCACCCTACCATAGGTCTCCTACTCTGCTGCATCCGCCGTTTTGGTTTTCACCGTAACTCTGGCTAGGGACCTTTACAAGGTACTAGCAGCCGAGCGAGCTGAACCAAGGTATTTTTTTTAACGAGGTGTTACTCCTCCCCTTATTTCTTTCTCATCCGGACTTGGGACCGGCAATGGTGGAGTAAGCGGACTAAATTATTAATATATAACACAATTGTGAAGAGTTTCTCATTATATGGTGCGGAAACATGGACGTTGAAGCAAAAACACAGAAATAAATTATTAGTCACAGATATGGAGTTTTTAAGAAGGTAGGCAAGAATATCAAAATTAGATAAAATAAAAAAAAATACAATAAGAGAAATAATGAATGTCGAAAAGGATATTGTATAAGGGATTGAATAAATCCAACTAAGATGGTATGGACATATAATGAGAAGAAGGGACACAGAAACAAACAAAGAAGTATATAAATGGATACCTCTTGGAATAGGGAAACGTGGTAGACCAAAGCCAACTTGGATAAAGGGAAATCAAGACAACATGAGAAGTAAGACAGAAGCAGACACGCAAGACCGGGAAGTGTGGAAGAAAATGTATATTTTGATTGAGGATACCAGAGTAAATAACAGAAACAATCCTGAAATAAAAAAAATAAATAAATAGGATCAAAGATAGGACTATCGTTTTTATTAAGATTTAAATTTACACCTCTCCTCAACCGTCTTCACTCAAAACATTGAAATGGAACATTATATAAAATTTAAAAAAATGTTATCGTGAAATTCATTTAACTATGACAAATTTAAGGAAATGTGATGCAATGTTCATGTCAAGACTGTACCTAGGGAATTTTGTCGTGATCGGAATTTCAAAACCGCAGAATAGGAAGAAAATTGGGATAAACAGAGATAGAAAATAGAAGAGAGTGTATGCCGGGTGAATTGCTGGATCCCGTATAACTTGCGAGGGAGGGGATGAGAATTGAAGGCGAGAAAAAGAAAGGGGTGGGTTTTGGCATCGTATACCGACGTCTAGCGTCACACAAATATTCCGCTAAAACTGTTAACCAGCTACAAATGCTGATTCTAAAATCAAGCAGTCAGATGAGGCCTGCATAACTAAAATATTGTTTTTTTTTTTTCAAATGCCCCAGGTTTGTCTTTCGACATTCCTGGTTTCCCTCCTGGCACTGAGTACTTCTAACCCACCTCTGAGATTGGGGCGCCTGGAAGGCGGGGTTACGTTGTTTCGATGATATGATGGGTGATGATGATGATAATGGTGAGCCAGGAGAGTCCCTAATCCTAAGCTTAACCTAAGATGAATATGAATGATGATGATTACGATGGCCATATGATTTCGGGGACCGTTTGGACCTTAAAATTTTCCTGACATTTGTCTTACAGGTGAGGAAAAACCCCGATAAAAACCTCATCCAGAAAAACTGTCCCGACCGGGAATCGAACCCGGGCCCGCTACGTGACAAGGCAGCACGCTACCCCGAGACCACAGCGGTGGACACTAAAATAGTTAGATAGTGATTGCATTTATAATGTATTATTAGGCAATTAAAACTGTGATCCCGGCCGGGATCAATAGATATCAAGGTTTAAAAATTCAAAGGACAAGTCCTCCAGGAGAGCCTTTAAGCCGTGGGTCCCTCGTCAGAAGATTTTCAGGCTCATAAAAGAACAGCAAACCTGAATAAAAACATCTGTGAAAATTAAAATATAAAATTATGGAATATTCACTGAAAGGTCCGTCTCCTCAACTTAATTAATTATTTAACTGTAGCGCTTTCGGGATTTGTCCCATCATTGGCAGGATTCAAACTGGTGTTTCACTGAAGATCTGGTAGAGGGGGTTACATGTATTTGGTTCGTTTTCGTTTATCAGATTGTCGTTGTTGATAAACGAAAACGAACCCAATACATGTAACCCCCTCTACCAGATCTGCAGTGAAACACCAGTATTGAATCCTGCCGATGATGGGACAAGTCCTGAAAGCGCTATAGTTAAATAATTAATTAAGTTGAGGAGACGGACCTTTCATGTGAATAATCCATAATTTTATATTTTCATTTTGAATAATACCTCAACGGAACACATCATGAGTCTTATAAAAGTTGATCTGTGAAAAGGATAAACGACATTCATCTATCCAAGTTATACTTACCTGCTAGATGTGTCACTGAAGCGATGCGATAACCTCATTAACATTGCTAACTAACTGACTAACTCAGAAGTACTATAAAACTTATATGTTCTCCATAGATCCCTAACCTGAGCTAATGTTTTTCAACAAAATAGTCATCATCATCATCTGCATTCATGGATTAGGTCTGTTGACCCGTTCCGACTTCAGCCCATCCGGCTTGTCTTCTGCTGAAGTTTATGAGTAAGTTATTTTTTACTAGTAGAGGTTACCAGCCTATAGCCAAACCCCTCTTCCTGGAGGACAGGGACCTGCAATTTCGGAGTGTTCGTCTCCTAGAGAAGTTGCCTTCACTACGGCTTTGGGGACTTTTCTTCTCCCCACGTAACCCTGTGGACGGGACCTTACCCAGGTACTACCCACTGGGCGAGTGGGACCTGGAGCTAACAAAAAGGCAGGGGCGCCTACTCTCTGGAATGGACTACCTCTTTCAGGGGTACTACTTTCTTACCCTAAATAAAAATAGTATAATATAATAATAAAAAGTAATGTTTTATTTATTCTGCAGAGGTAACGCCATGAGGCCATCTCTTCCACTCAACTAGCACAAATTACAAACACATATTTAACAGTATTGATTATAATATATACACTGTATTAATTATAAAGAGTTAAAAAGATATTAAATGTTGCAATGTAAATTTCATCGACAAACGACGTTTTATTCTATGATAAAAATAACAATAATGATACTAATGAAATTGATAGTGATAGTAACAATAATAACAATAATAATAATAATAATAACATGAATACGGTAAATTATACGAAAAACACCAATTAATATACGTGCCCCTTAAATTGGGTAATGATGATGCCAAGGTTAGAGCAAATATAAATTTAGATTTCTTTTAAAAGATGCCTATGTCCGGCAGCCCCTGATTTCTTGTGGTAGTGAATTTCATCTACTTCCCTCAAATCAAGGGTAATGTCATTCTCTAACCTCATTCTACATCTACCAAATAGGAATTTTCCCTCTCGTTTTCATACAAGAAGGTTTCATGCCCTTCTTTCATTCCCCATTCCTGCCATATGTCCTACCCATCACAGTCTAGGAGACTTAACTGTTTTTATTATATCTGGTTTCATATAAAGATAATTTAACTCGCTGTTATATTTGTTTTTTCCAGTCGCCTGTTCTGTTCATATCTCTTTGGTCCCAAAATGTTCCTAAGAACATTATTCTCAAATACTCGTAATATTTTTTCTTCCCTTAAAGAAAGTGTACATGTTTCGTTCTGAAGGTAAATAAGGGTAACTAATTTAACTTGGTTAAGATACTCCCGCTAAGGAATATCCGTGTCCCCCGAATGACGTATGGGGTATATATATTGTCACAGGTGACCAGAATTTTTCGTTTGCGTTATCATCTTCATCATCAGGAACAAATTCGTTTTAGGCCATGTGGCCTGTACGGTAAACCTAGCGACGATGGTCTTGATCTTTCCACCGATGTTTTGGTCTTCCTTGCTCCCTATGTCCAGTTGGGGTATATTGGAATGCCAATTTTGGAAGTCTATTTCTTGCCATTCTCCTCAGATGATTTTTCCATTCTTGTTGGTATCTTTGTATATCTTCATTTAAACGTGTTACTCAAAGTTTTCCTCTGATAATAGTGTTCCTTTGGTGATCCAGTCTATTAACTCCTAACAATGATCGTAAGAAGCGCATTTGGCTTACTTGAAGTTTATGAGAGTTTCTTTTATTTAAAATCCAAATTTCACTTCCGTATTTTAGAGCAGCTTTTGATGTGATGTTATGTAATCTTGGTTTTGTCTCTGTCCTCATCTGTTTACCAAAATGTCTTCGTATTACCCCATTCATTTTATTTTGTCATAAATAAACATACTGAATTTGTTTAAATTCTCACTTAATACTTTATTTCTTTCCTCAATTATCAGCAAACTTCTGTTCACAATTAAAACTTACATATAATGTTATTTTTTATTGTTATCACAGTTACAACTATTTTCCAGTCACTGCTGAATACGTTCGCCACAATTTCACGTTCACTTAACTTCACACTGTCCACCGCAATACTGATTTGAGTCTCTCTCTCTAACAAATACGTTGAATATAGCAAATAATGAACAGATTCATTCGACCTACATATTTGATAATTGTGTGTTCAATTCTTGTGCTTTTAAATACTGATTTTACTGACTTCTTTCCGAAAAACATAGTTATTAGTAGTCCGTCCCCGAGGCGTAGTCGGTTGAGTCCCTACCTTCCACTCCGGCGATCCGGGTTCGATTCCCGGTGGGGTAGGGAATTTTAAATCTCCACCTTGGGTCTGGGTGTGTGTCCTGTCTTGTGTTTGTATGTGTCAATAAGATGAGAAGGTTAACAAAGGTAAAACAAAAAGGAAGAACGGTGTAAACGAAAGAAAACGAAAAAGAAATAAATAAAAAAATCAATAAATTGGTTATAATAAACACTTTGATGTTTCATTTTTTATTCCTAGAGTGAATTCTTATAATATTGTTATCCTATTTGGCAATAAATAGTATGATCAAGATGCAGTGATGAACAAATGAACCATAACCAAACATTTCTCATTTGTTTTCAAACATCGCCGTTTACATCAAATATATAAATGTTTTAAAAAACTATATTTGAATAGTGATTTGTGAGTAGAGTTTTATTTTATTCGTTAAATAGTCCTAAATAATGCCACTCTTGATTTCCATATCCTCTAGATAAATTGGAAATCCCTCGTGGCATTGCTTATGATAATAGTATTCCTTCTTATAACATTTTGAGGAAGTGGCTGAATTCAAATACCTAGGAACAATAATCACAAATAGGAATGAGATGCACAAAGAAATGAAACATAGGCTCAATTCTGGAAATGCGTGCTATTATGCATTGCAGAGACTCTTGATGTCCCAACTCCTTTCAAAAAACGTTAAGCTGAAAATATATAAAACTATTATTCTACCAGTTATATTATATGGATGCGAAACATGGACTCTTACTTTAAGGGAGGAAACGAGATTACGAGTATTTGAGAATAAAGTTCTTAGGAAAATTTTTGGACCAAAGAGAGAGATGAACAGACAGGTGAATGGAGAAGACTACATAACAATGAACTACATGGTCTTTATAGGAAGCCAGATATAATAAGAACAGTTAAGTCCCGTAGACTGCGATGGGCAGGATATGTTGCGCGTATGGGGAATGAAAGACGTGCATGGAAACTTCTTGTAGGAAAGCCAGAAGCAAAACGCCCAGTTGGTAGACCAAGAATGAGGTGGGAGAACAACATTAACTATGATTTGAGGGAAGTAGATTATACAGGGAATGATTGGAAAGCATTAGCTCAGGATAGGGATGTATGGAGAGCTTATGTCCGTGCGGCCATGAACCTACGGGTTCGATAGTGCCAGTCAGTAAGTAAGTAAGTAAGTAAGTAAGTAACATCATTCATTCTATTATATTTCTGTAATTTTGAATTAATGCCACTCTTATTTTCTGAAAATACACTTCCTCAGTATGATAAATCAGACCTTGTTCTATAATTTTCTATGAATCTCAATTTTCACCCGTTGTACGTTTATTTTGCACACACATTGCCAATTTTTTAGATTTTGAAGTGGAAATTTTCATATTATATTTGCTGGGAATTTTGAATAATTGATATGCTGCTTGGTTTCGGAATCTGATGTTATTTGATCATCAGCATATAATATTGTTTGAATACAGATTATCAAGTGATAATATATTTTCGAATACAAATAGGCCTAAGGACAACAGAGTGCATTATAATTAGCACCACATACTATACGTACAGATTTCTTTTGTAAACACAATACCATACTTTATCGATTCCGATGTTATTCCCGCATACATACATCCCATACAATAAACTTCATTTTAAAAGTACGTCAATTAGATATTAGCCTCTTGTAACACTGAGCAACAAAAAATAAACTTTTTTTTGTCTCAGAAAGAAAAATATGTGATTCTGATAATATTTTTTTCTCCTGAAGTCAAATATGATATTGGTTTTTCTCTGTCAAGCAAAGTTTCCGAGAGAGAGAAGAATTTACAATTTCAAACACTTAAATATTTTCAACATTCGTAACTGCACAATATTCGAACATTGGGACTCACCTACAAAGTAAGAAATGACGATTTTCTGCTATATTTCGCCTGTGGAGCATCCCTCTTCATGGTCCAACAATAATTGGCCAGCATATTAGGATTCCATTTGCCTTGATATCTCTTTTCCATAGCTGAAACCATTTGAGTTAGCTCATTTGGTTTTATTTTACAATGGACAAGTGGACGAAGAAACGTTCATTAAAAAAAATTAGTATTTAAATTCTTTAATTGAAATTTAAATAAAAAACTATGGGTGATGGAGAAATTCCGAATACATATTTGAAAACACGATAAAAAACTGCATTACGTACAACTATTGGTACTCATGAGACACAAATCATGTTGCCCAGTGTTATAACTTATAAATACATATATTTTAAAATCAAGATAAGATTTAATAAAATAATATTTAAACCTATTGTGGTATTCATTGGCGAAAGCTGAACACTAAAATAATAGGCTACAGCACGTGTGTCTATCTGGGAAAGAAGATATATGAACCAACCAGAGATCGTGGAATCTGGAAATTAGAACAATCAGGAACTTTATGCTTAGCACAAAGACATAGATATAAAAGCAGATTTTTTGTTCAATGCCACCAGTTTGTCAATCGACATTTCAGGTATTATCTCCTGGCATTGGCGTATTGTAACCCACTTCTGAGGTTGGGGCGCCTGGAAGGCGGGGTTACGCTGCCCCTATGATATGCTGGATGATGACTATGGGTAATAATACGCCAGGAGAGGCCTTAAACCTAAACCTAATCTAATGAGATGAATATGATATTGATGATAATGATGGTCAGATAATGTTCGGGGACCGTTTGGGCCCTAGAGTATGCTGACATTTGTTTTACAGGTGAGGAAAAACCCCGAAAAAAACCTCACCCAGGAAACGTGTCCCGAGCGGGGATTGAACCCGTGCCCGCTGCTTGACAAGGCAGCACGCTACTTCGAGACCAAAGCGGTGGATATTAAAACCGGAAAAGTTAAGCGGTTGGAACACGCATATAAAATGAGTAGATATTGAACCCGCAAGGTAGCACAGGCCGCAAAACCTGACTCTAAAAGAAAACGTGGTAGACCCAAGATTTGATGGATCTATGACTTGGAGAGTAATTTGAGAAGAACTGGAAACAGTAATTGGAGACAGAAAGTAAAGGACAAAACAGAATTAAGAGCTGTTGTTCGGGAGGTCACGGCTAAACTCTATAAAAATGTCCGGCGCCGTGGCGTAGTCGGTAGAGTCCCTATCTTCCACTCCGGCGACCCGGGTTCGATTCCCGGCGGGGAAGGAGATTTTAAATCTTCACCTTGGAACTGGGTGTGTGCCCTGTCCCTGTGTATATATGTAAGAATAAAATAAAGTTAACATAAAGGTAAAACAAGAAGGAAGAACAGTGTAAAACGAAAAGAGGAGAAAAAAACTGAACTAATTTGTAAGAATAATATATACACTGCTCAAAACAATTAGAGGAACACTATGAAATATGCAAATATTTTTTCATTGGATAAAGGTACAAACATGAAATTAATAAAGTACATTATTTGTGGTTATTTATTTATTTATTTATTGCTCATGTCAGTAAAAACAAATGAATAACGCTGACAATTAACTTTTCAAATAATTCCGCTATGTAAGCAATTGAATCTTGTGCTTATTTTTCAAAGTTAAACACTCGTTATATAGAGTTAGTATCGTGTATGGCCTCCACGACATTCGATGACAGTTTGGCACCTTCGTGGCATGCTCCCAATAAGATTCTGGATTTCCTCTTGCGGGATATTCTCCCATTCCTCCTTCAGAGCATCTCCAAGTTGCTGCAGAGTTTGTGGAGCTTGATGTCGGTTCCTGACCTTCCTGTCTAGAAGATCCCACAAGTGTTCAATAGGGTTGAGGTCTGGGCTGACCGCTGGCCACTCCATTACCTCAATTTCATTCCTCCTCAGGAAATCCCTGGTGACAGCCGCAGAATGTGCCCTGGCATTATCCTGCATAAACAGAAATCCAGGGCCTACTCCAATGGCAGCAGGTACTACATGCTCTTCCAGAACGTGCTCGATATACCGGACAGCATTCAGTCGCTGGGGAACAAGTACAAGGTCCGTACGATTGTTGTACATAACTCCGGCCCACACCATTATGGAACCTCCTCCGAATCTATCAATTTCCTGTACAGCCTCTGCAGAAAATCTTTCTCCTGGCCGTCCCCACACCCTCAATCGACCATCACAACGTGTAAGACGATACCTGGATTCGTCCGAGAAGAGCACAGACTCCCACTGGTTCAGGTTCCAATCACCATGGTTTTCAGCATACGTACGTCTTGCTGCCTTATGCCCATTTGTTAAGCGTGGTTTTTTAACGGGCCTTTTTGGACGAATATTCTCTTTCCTTAATCTGTTCCTTATGGTTTGGTCTGAAACCCGGATTCCGGAAGCCATATGAAGGTCATTCTGCAGGTCTTTTGCAGTTTTTGTACGCTGTCGAAGAGCAGAAAGAACAACGTATCTGTCATCCTGGGGGCTTGTTTTAAATTTACGGCCCTGGCCACGTCTTCTACAATACTGACCTGTCTCTCTGTGCCTGTTGCGTAACCTGGACACCACGGAAGGAGAAACCCCAAGCTCTCTAGCCACTTGTCGCAGAGATTGACCTTGTCGTAAAAGATGTAGAGCATGATACACTTCAAACTCATTTAAATGCCTCATTTTGTCAGAGACTTCAATAAACAAGGCAATAATCAACATTCGTCACTATAGCAACATCAGGAAGCTTACCAATTAGAAGTGGCCAGTGCCTTCCAAAATAAAAAAAATCTCTATATTTGTTATTTGAGGTAATTTCTCTGTATTTAGGCCATGGATCTTTAAAATTTGTATCCAATGATAAAATTAATAATTCAATTTACATATTGTCCAACTTTCAGCATCACAGCTTTAAAAAACAATTACTTATTCAATTTATTACAAGTGTTCCTCTAATTGTTTTGAGCAGTGTATTAAGTACATTTTATTACTTACATTTATATTAAACCCCTTTTAATCTTAGTTTCAGTTATTTCATTACATATTTTTTTTATATTCAGATAATCGTACCTACATCCATTATGTCTCGACATTGAACATTGATGAATCGGAGTGAGAGACAAAGAAGAAGGGGTATATATTCCCATACACATAATAATACGCCAAATACAAAATTTAAATCGTATAAGTAGTATACAAATGTCAAATAACGCGTTATTGTTTTCTAAATGTGTCTTATCCAAGCTGTACCACATATTTCGTATCGTTCGTATTTCTAAAGTAAATCGAAAATTAATGCACAATGACGTATTTGGACAAACGTAAAAAATTAATGAATTGTGATCGAATTTCAACCACTGGGCAACCACTTGTACTTAAATAATTTTTACTGATTATTTTTATTACATTACTGAAAATATTAAATAAATTAAACCAATATAATATATATATATATATATATATATATATATATTCTGCTGCTTAGCGAACTCAACATTACTTCTTTTGATTGCTATATGTCAAGTTTAGTTCCAATAAATGAAACATTTCAGTCGCTGATACATCAACGAGTCCGTCGCCGTGGCGTAGTCGGTAGAGTCCCTACCTTCCACTCCGGCGACCCGGATTCGATTCCCGGCGGGGTAGGGGATTTTAAATATCCACCTTGGGTCTGGGTGTGTGTCCTTTCCTTGTGTTTATATGTGTGAATAAAATAAAGTTAACAAAAAGGTAAAACGAAAAAAAAAATAAGAAGTAAAAACAGGGCGTAAAACGAAAAAAACAGATATAAATAGGCCTACATTAACATAATCACAGTTATGATATACAGGGTGTTTCACGAATCGTGTTTCGTCTCATTATATCAAAACTATGAACATTAGTGTGAAACGAATTGTGGAAACATGTGAATGGTTGATGTGCCTCTATGCGGAGATACTCAGCATATTTCGATGTTTATTCGTCTTTAAGTCATGGCTTCGAACTTCATTATTTTAAATTGATCATGACACATTTCTTTCGTTCGTTCGATGTGTCCTTGAAAAATAAATAAATTGCCGGTGGAATGAGGTTTATACCTCTATTGGTTACCGTGTTACAGACGTGGAAAGTTGACATCTGCTACTGCTAACTTTTGCTAATAATTGGATTATTTCTGATGTGAAACAACGTGTTTATGCCACGGAACCAAATTCACAATTATTGATAATTTTGCAAATTAGATATATTCCAACTTAAATTCTACCCCCCTTAAAAATAAAACTTTACAAGGCACTTCTGACGATATGCAACATCGGATCAGGGAAGCGCGCCAGTCCATTTCAGATCACCAACTAGTCCTTGTAAGAAGATCCTTTTGGAAACGTATTCGGGAATGCGTAAACAATAATGGTGGTACTTTTGAACATATACTTGGTGATTAAGACACCTGTTCCTTTAGTAACAGTGTAAGGTATTTTGAAACAGGAAGTCTATACATTGGTGTACAGCCCATTGTTCCTGCCAATTCAACATCTTGTAGGAACTGTTCTAATATGACATAAATAATTATTCAACTTGCAATAAAAAGCTCTTTCATTCCATCTAAAATAAAATAGGAAGTTGCATTTAAAATAACAGTGGTCAATGTTGTATCATTTCTATAAATGTACAGAAATATTTCCCTAAGTTTCTCCGCAAACTCACAACATTATGCGATTCACATTGCAAGTATCAAACGCATGCTAAAATATATGGTTTTCATATAACAATAGCAAAGACAACTCGTGAATCACCCTGTATATATATATATATATATATATAAGCTATCAACCTGAAGGAAGAAGATCAGGACGTCCTCTCAGAATACTTATTGGTGGTATTTATATTAAGGTGTAAACAGGTCAACAAATTACCTAAATTCGTTAACGACTGTGATATGATATGAGGAGTTCAGAAGCAAAGAGGTTTATGTGATTTTTTTCACAAAACAAGAACGAGTTTGATGCATAATTACATTCTTGATTAATGCATTTTATTTAATGACAAAGGAATATAATTTAATGCGTTTAGAACAGATTGTTATAATTTTCAACTATATATGATTTATTTATACTACTTCAAATTTAAAACAGTTTTTCTAAATAACGTTAAACTGAAAATATATAAAACTTATTCTACCAGTTATATTACATGAATGCGAAACATGGACTCTTACTTTAAGGGAGAAAAGGAGATTACGATTATTTGAGAATAAAGTTCTTAAGAAAGTTATTGGACCAAAGAGAGATGAACAGACAGGTGAATGGAGAAGACTGTATAACAACGAATTACATGGTCTTTATATGAAGCCAGATATAATGAGAACAGTTAAGTCTCGTAGACTGCTATGGGTAGGACATGTGACACGAATGGGGAATGAGAGACGTGCATGGAAGCTTCTTGTAGGAAAACCAGAGGGAAAACGCCCAGTTGGTAGACCAAGAATGAGGTGGGAGAATAACATTAACTATGATTTGAGTGAAATAGATTATACAGGGGATGATTGGAAAGCATTAGCTCAGGATAGGAATGTATGGAGAGCTTATGTCCGCGCGGCCATGAACCTACGGGTTCGATAGTGTCAGTGAGTTACTTGAGTTAGTTAGTTTTCTAAATAAGAAAAAATGAATCTAATGATCATTTCCGAACATTGAATTGGTAAGGATCTATATTATTCTAAAAATATTTTCATTAGCAACCTCAATTGCTTATTCCTTCGAAATTCGCTTAAGGTATAATAAGATTTTTTAATAAAATACCAGAGTATAAGATATATGGTTGAATTTACTTTAAAATATTGTAAGCTACTGAAATTAAACTTTCAAATAGTTGGTAACAGTTAAATTGGCTGTTGTACAAGTAATACACAGTGAGGCGTTTTCAAGTAGCACTTAGCATGAATTTTAAAGAGCTGGTAAGTTATTAAACTTTTTTCTAATTCAATGCCGAACTCCTGAGAACCGCAATCAAGAAGTATAAAGAAAGTTTTACTTCTTTTTTATTCTTATTTCTCTAAAACTCTTACTTCAACTATTCGCTTGTTAGCTATGTTTAACCTATTTATTTTCCTTCCAGACAGTCACGAACTATCAAAATGTATTTAGCAAATTCTGACTCATGACTACACCTGGCATTTTAATAAAACTAATAATAATAATAATAATAATAATAATAATAATAATAATAATAATAATTGTTATTAATATGTGTGAAACACGCTATTGAGTAACACTAAGAACTTAGGACTGGAAGTAAATATCAGTAAAACTAAATATATGGTCACAGGTAGAAATACATTATATAATGGAAATGGACAGCTAATGACAAATGAGGGAAATTTTGAGGAAATGGAAGAATTCAAATACCTAGGAACAATAATCACAAATAGGAATGAGATGCACAAAGAAATTAACATAGGCTCAATTCTGGAAATGCGTGCTATTATACATTACAGAGACTCTTGATGTCCCAACTCCTTTCAAAAAAACGTTAAACTGAAAATATATAAAACTATTATTCTACCAGTTATATTATATGGGTGCGAAACATGGACACTTACTTTAAGGGAGGAAAGGAGATTACAGGTATTTGAGAATAAAGTACTTAGGAAAATGTTTGGACCAAAGAGAGATGAACAGACAGGTGAATGGAGAAGACTACATAACAATGAACTACATGGTCTTTATAGGAAGCCAGATATAATAAGAACAGTCAAGTCTCGTAGACTGCGATGGGCAGGACATGTTGCACGTATGGATAATGAAGGACTTGCATGGAAGCTTCTTGTAGGAAAGCCAGAGGGAAAACGCCCAGTTGGTAGACCAAGAATGAGGTGGGAGAATAACATTAACTATGATTTGAGGGATATACAGGGAATGATTGGAAAGGATTAGCTCAGGATAGGGATGTATGGAGAGCTTATGTCTGCGCGGCCATGAACCAACGGGTTCGATAATGCCAGTGAGTAAGTAAGTAAGTATATGTGAAACTCTACGCTGAGGTCGTCTTTGGTTAAGTCCGTCCGAGTTTCTATTGTGAAGAATAGGAGTAATGTATTTTCCTCTGATCGCGGTACCAACTCTATGCAGAGTAGACCATTGGTGGGGCTGCCACCTCAAGGCTTTAGGTCCAGCTTCTGGATGTACTAACCCCATCTAGAGGGTTGCCACTTCCGCCAACCTATTAAAAATTAGTTGTCGTTGTGGATTTTACTCTTGTTTCCCCAAGCATGGGTATCTTATCATCCCAGAGAAAGGACCCCCTCTTCCCACCAGTTCGCCGACCCAAATCGCCGAAGTGATTCTATACCACTGTCCACCTGGAGCGGGTTGGGAAAGGGGTTGATAAAGATATTGAACAAAAAACTCATCAGTTTCAAGTTAGTTGGTGATCTGAAATGGACAGGCATGCTTCCCTGATCCGATGTTGCATATCGTCAGAAGTGGTTGGTTCCGTGGCATAGACACGTTGTTTCACATAAGAAATAATCCAATTATTAGCAAAAGTTAGCAGTAGCAGATGTCAACTTTCACACGTCTGTAACACGGTAACCAATAGAGATAGAAACCTCATTCCAACGGCAATGTATTTATTTTTCAAGGACACATCGAACGAAGGAAAAAAAATGTGTCATGATGACTTTAACATAATCAAGCTCGAAGCCATGACTTAAAGATGAATAATCATCAAAATATGCTGAGTATTTTCCCATAGAGGCACATCAACCATTCACATGTTTCCACAATTCGTTTCTCACTAATGTTCATAGTTTTGATATAATGAGACGAAACACGATTCGTGAATCACCCTGTATATCATAACTGTGTTTATGTTAATGTACCAGCAACTGAAATGTTTGATTTATTGGAACCAAACTCGACATATAGCAATCAAAAGAAGTAATGTCTAGTTCGCTAAGCAGCAGAATACATTGGTTTAATTTGTTTAATATTTTCAGTAATGTAATCAAAAAAGCAGTATAAATTATTTAAATACTAGTGGTCGCCCAGTGGTTGAAATTCGATCACAATTCATTAAATGTTTACGTTTGTCACAAATACGTCATTATGCATTAATTTTCGATTTATTTTAGAAATAAGAACGATACTAAATATGTGGCATAGCTTGGATAAGACACATTTAAAAAACAATAACGAGTTATTTGACATTTGCATACTATTTATATGATTTACATTTTGTATTTGGCGGAACAATTATCGTGGTTTCGTCTAAGAGATCGTAGAACTGTCCATTCCCTATCCCTTCTCTATAAAATACTTCACACATCATCGCCTAATTATTTATCATGCCGCTTCATCAGACTATCCGACACACATAATCTTGACACTCGATCCCATCAGCACATTGTCCTTTATATCCCGCCTCATCACACTGTATATTATTCATTATCTTTTACGGTGTCACTTTCCAAAACATGGAATTCCCTTCCGCCCTATGTCAGAGACTGTCAAACTATAACATGCTTCAAAAACAAACTAAATAATTATTTAATAACAAACTAACTTATACACCTCACTGATAGTATTCTTTTAGCAATATTAATATATTTAATTATTTATGTAAATAATATTAAGAATAACAAATATTTTTATTTGTTTTGTTTTAAATATTGTATAATCGTAAAATTAGTTTTCTATATCTCATTATTTTCCTGTTTTTTATATACACTAGACAGGGACAATTTAATATGTCTTGCTTGTATACATTTTATTATTAGTTTTAGTCTTAATTTTAACTAATATTAACTGGTTGTATTATAGATCGTAATATGTATATTAGATATTATCTTTTGATCAAATTTTTACTTAGTGTTTAATATTAGAGTTAATTAAGATTGTTATACTCTCATGTAATATATGTTTGTCCTGGTGAGTGGAAGAGAAGGCCACATGGCCTTAACTCCACCAGGCTAAATAAATCTAAATCTAAATCTATTATTATGTGTACGGGAATATATACCCTTTCTTCTTTGTCTGTCACTCCGATTCATCAATGTTCAATGTCGAGGTATAATGGATGTAGGTAAGATTAGCTAAATATAAAAAGAATATGTAATGAAATTACTGAAACTAAGATTAAAGAGGGGTTAATTTAAATGTAAGTAATAAAATGTACTCACTTTTTTTAAACCACGAATAATAAATACGCGAGAGTAAGTTAATTCACATATAATAGTCTTACGGGACTCACGCAATCATCAGAGAATGAGCAGGAGATTGACCTTATTGCATTCAGGGTCAGTAGGTACAGAACATTCTCTTGTTCCTTCTGCTGATGATGTGACTATTCCCGAGAGGTCTGCAGTAAAATCATATTTTACATAGTTGAGGAGTCGGACCTACAAGGTAACAATTTTATAGTTTTATATTCTAATTTTAAATAATTTTAAAGGATTAACAAAATTGCTTGATTATTTTGCACTTACTGGGGCATTCAATAAGAAATGGCAACACTATTATAACATCACAAGAAAAAAATACTTAGGTTATTTTTGACATTAAGCTTTTCATCCATGGTCTCCTGCCAAATGCACTATACGTTGCCTAAACCTTTGGAATACGGAGCACTCCATCTTCAGCACCATTTCTGGATGTCTATCTCATCTTATCGATCTAGAGCTTTGTTGATATCAAATATTGATTTAAATCGAGATTCTTTAATTTTTGAGAAAAAAATTATAATCTTAAGGACTCCTGTCTGGTGTATTTGGTGGATGTTCGTGTACTTCCCCATTATACATTCTAAACAGATTCTGTTGAACATCCTTTTAGGGTGGTAATACTCACTACATCTGAGAAACAGTGAATGTATTCACAAACTATTGCTATTGCGAGACTTAAATATTTATACAACATGGATTGCTCAACAACATACTACAAGATTACAATGGTCACCACAAGGATCTCTAATATCTAATAATGTCGCCTCTACTTATCAAATACCCTAGTACTTAAGAAACAAATTGCAGGAATAAATTGTGATGAAACGCATATGAATCTGGAGAGAAGTAAACGAATTAATATTCAGCTGAGGGAGAGCGCATCGAACGGCCGTTAAGCCTGACAGCTGAGTTGCACATGAGACACAGCCATGCATGGAATTTCCTTTGATGATGCATATGTGGCTACAGTACATACACCATTAATATGCAATTCCAGTGCACAAGGATTCAAATAGTTAATATTCCAATAATGCACACACTGAATTGACTCCCAATCCGATCACATGACGGCGTCAAATGTGATTCTGCAGTGGCGGATTAACGTCATCGTTAAAAAGTCCGTCACACAAACACTGCGTGCTGAATTCCATATAAAATTTCACGTAACATACGAAGAAGAGCAGCAGTGGATTACTGATTATGTTCCTTGCCCCTGATCTCGACGGTCGCGAGCTCAAATCCGGCCGGAGTTGACAGATTGTTTTAGGATGAAAAATCCTAGAAGAAATTCCTCCGGGAGGGACTTTAAGTCATCGGTCCCGAGTCTAAATACTTTCAGGCTCATAAAAGATTCTCAAGTCTGAATAAAGAGACATCCAAACAAAATGTATTTACCTCCTTCGTCCTAGTAATACATTAGTTGCCTAGTAGATGTCTCATTGGGTCTATATGTTGACCGCATACCATTCATGACATCTTTAGGGAAATAAGAGTAACTGAATTAACTTGGTCTAGTAAATCCTAACGAATGAGAGGCTAAGGTTCAAAATTGGGGGGTTACGTCATTATAGATAGATAAGAGAATTAAAGTTTCTTCCCAAAGTAGTATTGGACTATTAAAAAGATTTACAAAAAACAGAATATCTGGCAATAAATAGCAATGAAAGAGAAAATTTAATATTGGAAGAAGGAATCCAAATAAAGCAAGTGAAACAAACTAAATATTTGGCAGTAATATAATGTACGATTAAAAACTATAATATAGTTACCTTGTGGTCCGTCTCCTCAACTTAAGTTCTTTTAAATCTCTATAGGCCTTTCGGGACTAGTCCCATCATCAGCAGAATGCATTAGGTCCGTTCTTGTTGACCCTTGTTGAAGCACTGACTTGGTTGTGAGAATTTTGTACAGAGGATTGTGTGGATTAGGTGTGCATTCATTGAGAATCAGGTTGCTGATGATTTCTCTTAGGATTGCGATTTCCTCCAGTATATTTATTCTCATTGGAATGTTTTCTCTATGTACTATTGTGAGGGTGTTATCGATGTTATGCATATGGTGTCCAGCTTGAATTACATGTTTTGCGTAACTTGATTTTAAATATTTGGGAATAATTTTGGATAACATTGAAGGTATAAGCAAAGAGAACATAAAACATAGAATTGAATTGAGTAGCAAAATAATATCATCATTAAATTCCATATGGTGGGATAAGCATATTTGGAAAGACACAAAAAAATATATTGGTAAAACATTGGTGGAATCTGTTGCAATGAACGGAAGTGAGGTATGGACAATCAATAAGTACTACAAGAATAGACTAATAGCTCTAGAAATGGATTATTTACGAAGATGTGCCAGTAGGTCTAAATTAGAACATGTCACAAATAAGGAAATTAGAAACATAATGGAAGCATAAGAAAGCATAATTGAAAGAATTGAGGAGAAGGAATTAAAGTGGTTAGGACATGTTTTAAGAATGGAAGATGAGCGATGGCCGAAGCAACTATATGAATGGCATCCGAACAGAAAGAAGAAAAGAGGAAGACCAAGGTTAACATGGAAGGAAAACATGAAGACAGTAATTCAAGCTAGAGGGCTAAGCATCGAAGATGCCCAAGACCGTAGGCTTTGGATGTTTGGCACGGGAAGACGGCAGCAGCTGTAAAAACCCGAAGATAGATAGATAGAAAAGGATTTGTAAGTATTTGTATAGAAAATACTTATTTATTTGAATATACACGATACATGTTTTGAGTTGTTACACTGTAATAAACTTTATTCACTGATTATACAAAATATAAGTAACTGACGTAACAACTAATGCTACTATGTGGTGTAAGAGATCCTGAGAACAGCAATAAGAATTACGACCGGTAGCTAGTAACAGAATCCATCCACAGTAATTCTGCCGAAGGCAGGTCCTTCACTGCAATCATAGCATTTTCATGCTATGCTTGCAGCGTTACTATGGAATTGTTGTGTTATTATTTAATTGTAATATTATTGTGTTTTCTTTATGTAATTGTAATGTTATTGCTTCTTTTTTTGTTGTTTATTTTTCTTTACACTAGTACCAATTATTACTTTATTGTAACGGACAGTCAACAGCACGTACGGCTTACTGCCCGTGCGACCCATAGTTGTAAATAATATTGTAAATATCTTACTTTTTGTCTAATAAAGTCCTACTACTACTATGGAATTGTAGGTGTGGTAGCTTCCCGTTGCTTTCCACACCGGTGAAGGATGATGATGATGATGGCCATATGATTTCGGGGACCGTTTGGGCCTTAAAGTTTTCCTGACATTTGTCTAACAGGTGAGGAAAAACCCCGATAGAAACCTCACCCAGAAAAAGTGCCCGACCTCGAGACCACAGCGGTGGACAGTAATAGAATAAAATATTAATAAGAAGCCAGACGTGTGTATGGTTAGATTAAGTTTCTATTTGGGCTGCTTGAAATGTAATGTCTTTCGACGCGAGTTTAAAAAAGAAAGTTATCTTACACGCCGAAAAAAGTATGGAAACCGACATACAAGTCATATGTTCGGTGTTGCAGAAACACATGCCTAAAGATGGAGATTTACCATAACCTAAAATTCTATAATTTGTTTGCGAATGTAAGGCGCACGCGAATATAACAGGCACACCAATTTTGAGGACCCAATAATTCGGTTTAATGTGCTCCTTACATTGGAAAATATACCTATATCATCATCATAGTACATTCACGAATTTAGGCCATTTGTTGACCTGTTTCGGCCTCAAGATAAACACCATCCAAAAGTCTTTTTGAGTGGACGTCCTTGTCTTCTTTTTCCTGCAGGTTGATATCTTAACATTTGTTTGGGTATCTGTGATCTTCCATTCGATGAACATGTTGCATCCATCTTGACTTATAATCAGTTCCTTCTGGATTTTTTCATGTTGAGACTTGAAAGTAGTTTTGAAGTTCCTTAGGACAGGTTACTGGCCCGACGCTAAGTCGTCCAGTGGTAGGGCTGCTACCTTTTAGTCTCTGGACAGACATTAGGATACTGCATTTACTCAGTACCCGATGGAACGGTTATACAGCCATGACTCGGTCCTCATAGCCTCGTTTGTGAAAACGGGTTGTACCACGAGAAGGTGAGGATGAGAATTGGGTAGGAGAGGTTATACACACGTCACTACCCCTTACAACCCTATACCGTGTATATATTTTCCATATTAATATTGTCGGCATTTGTTATGAGCCTAGATTTGTAAACTTACAAAAAATGACAAATAATCATCATTTATTTGGCCATAAATTTATATTGAGATAACCAAAAACTATACATATATATATATATATATATATATATATATATATATGTGTGTGTGTGTGTGTGTGTGTGTGCGTGTGTAAAAAAGGACGTTATTACATTTACTTACTTCACTACGAATTCTCGATTAATGCAATTATTATGGCATTTTTAGAAAATTTAGTTAGTAAAAATGAATACAAATCCAGATGCCTCGTACCTGGCACATATTTTTTCAGAGACTTTCTTATGAGGTGAAGGTAACACACGTAGAAAAAGAGACGAGGACATAAATGTATATAAGTTCGAGGTTCTCAGAATCGGACTCATCGGGGGGTTAGAGAGAGTCTTACAACCATGTAATTCGTCGCAGTGATCCATCTTCACTCGGATGTCACCTACAATGGACTTAGTAAGTCGGTGTATTCCTTTATAATTAAACATAAAATAGTATACATTCTCTTTTTTTAATCCCACTGCAGGCCTCAGGAGGCCCTTGGAGTAGTAGGAGATTAAGGCTCCCACTTTTTCTGGACAATCGGCACTTGATGTCAGCCGGGTTGTCAGCCCTGCGTGACGGCTGTCTTTACCCCCAGAACAAGCATCTGGAACTAATTTCAGTTAGAGGCTGAGTCAACCCCAGGGCCATAGTGCCGCCAAATGTTTGGGTCAGTTTAAAATCCTGACCCCACCGGGACTCGAACCCTCGACCTTCCGGCTTGTAGCACAGTGCCTTAACCACTATGCTACGGCGTGCCCCAGTAATACATTCTCATATATATATATTCCACCGCTGTGGTCTCGAGGTAGCGTGCTGCCTTGTCATGCAGGGCGCCCGGGTTCGATCCCAGGTCGGGGCAGTTTTTCTGGGTGAGGTTTTTATCGGGGTTTTTCCTCACCTGTAAGACAAATGTCAGGAAAACTTTAAAGGCCCAAACGGTCCCCGAAATCATATAGTCATCATAATAATCATCATCCTCATCTTTATCATTATTATCATCATCATCCATCACCGATGTGGAAAGTAACGGGAAGCTACCACACCTACAATTCCCTAGTAAAGCTGCAAGCATAGCATGAAAATGCTATGATGGCAGTGAAGGACCTGCCTTCGGGCAGAATTACTATGGGTGGATGGTTATATATATATACGTAAGTAATAAACTAATCATAGAATTTCGCAGCAAAGAAACGTAACTAGAAAAAGACTTAGCTAATATATTTTTGCTCAGGCTCGCTTTACAAGTCTTATATATTAATATAATTTTTTGTTCACATTCAACTTATTTCAATTTATTAAATACATGTTATTGTCAAAATACACCGCGTCCTAAAATATAGTATCATACTTTACACTAGTACTACATCTCTTTGGATAATCGTATCTAATTGAAATTGGTGGCAATCAAAAGAGAAACTCAAAAAAAATTTTTGCTATATCTCATAGGGATTGAACGTGACGCTCAGGACATCGAGGCGATATTCCCATTCACGCCACACACCCTCCAACATATGTGAAGAAATGGACTGGAAGGCAGCAAAGATACGAAGCTGGATCTCTTGTAAGGTTTGAGGCAATAGAGGTATATAGACACGTTCCTTTATGTAACCCCATAAAAAGAAGTCACAAACCGTCAAGTCAGTTGACCTCGGCGGCCACTTGTAGAAAACATTAACATCATCTCCGGCACGTCCGATCGATCTTCCTGGACGCCGGTCATTCAGATGCTCCCGAACATTGCAAATGCCAAGGAGGAGGTGCTCCATCTTGCTAAAAAATATATTCATTGTCTTTTTCTTGTTTCAATTGTGGTAATAATCATTCAGTGAGTATATCATAAGTAATGCCCACGAGTGATTTCCAATTTATCTAGAGAATTTGGAAATCAAGAGTGGCATTTGTTAGGACTATTTAACGAATAAAATTAAGCTGTTTACTCACAAATCATTATTTAACTATAGTTATTTTAAAATATTTATATATTTAATGCAAACGGCGATGTTTGAAAACAAATGAGAAGCGATAGGTACGCTTCATCTGCTTCTTTTGTTTATCACTGCAACCAGATCATACTATTTATTGCCAAAGGAACGCAATATTGTAAGAATGCTCTCTAGTGGATAAAAAAATAAAACACTTCAAACTGTATATTAATTCATTTCTGACGTCGTATGATGTAAATATGACAATTATATTTCTCTGGATTGTTACCTGGGAAAAAATACATTTAAGAAAGTGCAAACAGTGGTTTCTTTTTTTGGTGGTATAATAAATTGCTACAAATGTTTTTATATGGACTCTTACTTTAAGGGAGGAAAGGAGATTACGAGTATTTGAGAATAAAGTTCTTAGGAAAATTTTTGGACCAAAGAGAGATGAACAGACAGGTGAATGGAGAAGACTACATAACAATGAACTACATGGTCTTTATAGGAAGCCAGATATAATAAGAACAGTTAAGTCCCGTATACTGCGATGGGCAGGACATGTTGCGCGTATGGGGAATGAAAGACGTGCATGGAAACTTCTTGTAGGAAAGCCAGAAGGAAAACGCCCAGTTGGTAGACCAAGAATGAGGTGGGAGAACAACATTAACTATGATTTGAGGGAAGTAGATTATACAGGGAATGATTGGAAAGCATTAGCTCAGGATAGGGATGTATGGAGAGCTTATGTCCGTGCGGCCATGAACCTACGGGTTTTATAGTGCCAGTGAGTAAGTAAGTATGCGGCATGTGTTGACATTCATGCACTATATATACAATCTGGTAGCCGTATTTCCCACAGGCTCAGTCACTGCAAAATAATGGTCAGACCTGTTCAGAATATTAAAAAGGAGGAACTTTCTTTAATATGGTAATTATAACACTGATAAATATTTCGTGAAACACGACTCTGTTTGGTTGTAAAACAGAAATCATTGAAACGTGATTGGCCATTGAGTCCCATTTGGGGCATGAGTTAAATAGTCAAGATAATTTACAGCGTTGACAGTGGCCTCTAGAAAGAAAAATGGGCCGCAGACTTTACGTTCTGATAGGCACGAAATACATTTACTTTAGGGAAGTCTCTTTCTACTTCCACAATGGTGTTTGGATTCTCACTCCCCCAAATCCTAACATTATGCATGTTCACTTTTCCATTAACATGGAAAGTTGCCTCATCACAGAAAAATATTTTTTTCTGATAGTTCTTCATGTTGAATACATATGCAGCTATGTTCCACAAAATCACGGTACCACTTCAAAATTGACTTGTGTGTAGGAGCCTGATGTTGAAACCCTCGCCTAAAATCACTGGACTCTGCGTGGTGTGATATTCCAAAACACACCAACTACGTTCTTGGGGGGGGGGGTTCTCCATAACTCCTTAAAACTTATTTAATAACTTCTTTAATAACAAAACAATTTCAAAAGCACAGCAAACATTCATATTATTTATCCTGTCTGCTAAATATCCAACAATGTAACCATATCAACCACAAAAAAACATGAATAAATTTAGTTTTGTTTCTGTATTGTTGTTCATTATTCTACATTGTTGACATTGTTAACATGCACAAAACGTTTTGAGTTTCTCTTTTGAATGTCACCAATTTCATTTAGATACGATTATCCAAAGTGACGTAGTAATCTTATATATAAAAATTAATGTTTGTTTGTTTGTATGTTTATTTGTTTATTCGTACTTTATACGCGGCCATACCGTAGATCCGATTGTGATGGGGTTTTGCAAAATGTTCAGGAGATTCCCGGGATGAACATAGGCTATAAGAGAGTTGTGATACTCAACTCATACACCCTTAACAAATCGCCCTTATTAGTGGAAAACGTGAAAAAAGTAGCTCTTTGGACGCTTAAATGGCTTACACAATACACAAAATTAATGTACACAGAATTGAATATCTCAAAAAGCTCTACAAAAACGTCCGCGACAGCATATGTTTATCCCTTACTGATAACTCACAATAACCATTTTTGTCTTTCATTGATACCAAAAGTCTCGCGCCATAGCCGAGTGGTTAAGGCAAGAAGTCTTGGCGCAGAACTACGGGACTTACGCTGGTTCGAGTCTCTACGGGGGAAGAAATTTTTCTGATGGAATGTCGGCCAGTATGGGACCGGTGCACAGTGGATCAGAAATGAAATCTAGCTGGGGAAAAAATAACCTGCTTTGACTCACTCTCATCAATTAATCTTTTTTTTTTCACTCTAATATAATTATTATATGACGGTTCTTAACTTATCTGCAAAGGAGGGTACAATTCTATTGTTCATGACTATGTGACGTCATCATTCACACTTCTTGAGCCACAATAGAAGGCTGTAAGAGGTTTTCTTGCGAACGTATTTAATAATATCTAATTATGTCCTAATTGCTGAATTTTATGGTAAAAAAGTAACATATTTTTATCGTCCGCCCATGACATGAAAATTGAACGTTCGGGCAGGACAACGTCTGCCGGGTAGGCTAGTAGTAGTATAAAGTATGATACTATATTTGTGGACACGTTGTACTTCCTTTACTTATTCATGTGCATGTTGTAATAACTTACTTTTTTCTATCCATTGTAAATTTTCCTAAGTCCTGTTCTTGATTTAATGTTATCCCGTCTCATTTATAGCCTTAGGCCACAAAATATGTCTCGCTACCACGAGACGGTCGTAACAGTATCACATTCTGACCAGGGAACATCATCTAGAAGAACTCGCCACAGAAGTTGCCCTCAGAAGGCGAGGGAGAAAAGTCTGGGAGAAACACCAGTTAAGCACCACAACCTTATAGCGTGAAATCTTCCAAAACCATAATTCACTTCAAAATATACCCAGCATCTAACTCAAGAATTCGAGAATACTCTAATGAAAATACCCCATGTCACAGATTTTTAATTTTTTTATTAGAAGGCAATATAAAGTGGCTAACAATATTGGTAAAACTTGGCTGAAATAAGGGAAGGATGAATAATGTTGGAAGTTTGAAAGTTAACGAACGCACAAAGCGATAGCCTTGTCATACATCCTCAAGAGGAAACGGCTAAGTCTGGAAGAGAAGATGAAGTTGTTACAGGACCATTAGCAAAACTAGGATACCTTATCTCAGGCAAAGTTTTAAGTTCAGACTAAATGAATTAAACTTAATTTGTGTACTGCTAGATTAAACTAACAGATCACGCATTTATGTTAAATAAATGCTCCTTTGTCTTCGTTAAATTGCGTCGCTAGGTAAGTCTCCCAGATTAAGAACTTGTGCTGCACAGCTAACTTAGTATGGCGTTAGCACTCTTTCCACTAGGAACGTACCTTACACTCAAAAACACTGATTCCAACTCTTTAGTATTTGTTACTTGCACAGTTCTGTCAAGTGAAATTCACTACTACTACTACTACTACTAATAATAATAATAATAATTGTTATTATTATTATTTTTACATTATTATTATGATAATAATGATAATAATACTAATGATATTAATAATGGTAATGATGATAATAAAAATAATAATAATGATAATAACAATAAAGATACTGATAATGACTATATAAATAATAATAATAATCATGAAAATTATAATGATATTAATAATAATAATATAATAAATAAATAATAATGACAATAAAATATAATAAAAAATTATAAACATGGACTCTTATCGTAAGGGAGAAAAGGATATTGCAAGTATTTGACAATAAAGTTCTTAGGAAAATATGTGGACCAAAGAGAGTTGAATAGTCAGATGAATGGAGAAAACTACATAACAGTGAACTACATGATATTTATAGGAAGCCAGATATAATAAGAACAGTTAAGTCTCGTAGACTTCGATGGGCAGGACATGTGGCACGAATGAGGAATGAAATATACGCATAGAAGCTTCTTGTAGGAAAACCAGATGGGAAAAGGCCCATTTGGTAGACCAAGAATGAGGTGGGAGAATGATATTAACTATTATTTGAAGGAAGTAGATTATGCAGGGAATGATTGGAAAACATTAGCTAAATATACGGATGTATGGAGAGCTTATGATAGCGCGGCCATGAACCTACGGGTTCGATAATGCCAGTAAGTTAGTTAATACAGATAATAATAAATAATAAGTTAAATAAATAATAATATGAATAATAACTTTCTGGCACTAGTGAATCCGTAGGTTCATGACTAAATAAGATCTCCATATTTCCTTATCCCGAGCTAATTTTTTGCAATCATTCCCTGTATAATTGATCTCTTTAAAATGATAGTTAATGTTATTCTTCCGCTTCATTCTTGGCCTACCTACTGGGACTTTCCCTCTGGTTTACCTGCAAGGTTTTTCCATGCACTTCTTTCATTCCCCATTCCAGACACATGACCTGCCCATCGCAGTCCGCGAGACTTAGTTGTTACATCTGGTTTCCCGTAAAGAACATGAATTTGACTGTCATGTTCTCTATTCACCTTTCTGTTCGTCACTCTTTGGTCCAGAACCTTTCCTAAGAACTTTATTCTCAAATAGGCCCTACTAGTAGGCCTATTTATTTTATTCCTTAAGGCAATAGTCCATGTTTCGCATCCTTATAATATAAGTGAGAGAATGAAAAAGGTTTATAATTTCTCTTTAACAAATTATGAGAGAAATTGAGCTGGCAATAGTCCCTGCAATGCAAAATAACATGCATTTATAGAATTAAGGATATGGTTAATAATAAAAAGAACAGAAATAATAATAATTTTCTCTAATTTAATAAATTGTTGGAATAACTTATAGCTCTACAATTTCTTGGGTTAGATTTATCCTCTTTTGCAAATTACGAAGGAAATTAGCTTAGCTATTGAGGTTGTTCTCATGAAAATATTTTGTAAAAATTTACAAACCTTTATCGACCTTACCTAGTATAAATCGAAAATGATAATCGTCTAGTAACAGCAATTTTTTTCGCTACAAATCTCTGCATATTGCAATCAAATAAGGAAATTTAATATTTTAATGTTTACTACCTCAATAGCTGACAATGTTCGAAATTCTATAAAATGAAGGTAGGTATTGCGAATTGTACCAGTAAGAATTATATTAAGCCAGCTGTGTAGCCTATATATACTGTATGTGTTGTACCAACAATTTGCAAGTAGTATGAGTAACAACACGCTGCATTGTACGGTACAAGGAGCACGTCACTGCAGAGACATCTGGAGTTCAAATGACTAATTTCACATTACTGGAAGCTTGACTGGCCATGTACAGTAGGGTACGTGAGGGCTGTTGTTTACGAGACATCATCCCCCCTGGAGTATTACATCACCAACACCTCCAACACACCGCTTACTAACGTTAAGCGAGTACCAAGTTTCATTCTCCATTCTATATATACAGATACACTGTGCACATTGTTATAATAAATACATTATTTATTATCCATTTACCATTTCATTGCACTTTTATTAATCCCATTGGGCAATTTAAATTTTACCTTCTCTTTCTATTCACCTTTTCCTTCATTATCTTTTCCTCCTTATTCTCGTCCTCCTTTTTCTTCTTTTTCTCTCCTTTGTACTTCTCGTTTTTCTGCACCTTCTCCTTCTCTTCGCTGTCCTCCTTCTCCGCGTTTTGCATCTCCTCTTTTTCCTCTTTATGCTCCTTATCTACAACTTCTCTATCTCCTACTCCCCTTTTTATCCTCCTCCTTTATCTTGCTTATTCAGCAAATTCTCCACTTCCTCCTTCTCTTTTTCTTCCTCCTTCCTTCATCTCCTCCTTATGCTCCTTATTCTGCACCTTCTCCATTTACTCCTCCTCTTTTCGTCCTCCTTTTTGTCGTTCTTCATCTCCTCCTCCTTATTCTGCGCCTTCTCTTTCTCCTATGTATATTTTTTGTCTTCCTGTTCGTCCTTCATCACCTCCTTCTCCGCGTTATTGTGGTCCCACTCTTTACTTACTTACTCACTGGCACTATCGAACCCGTAGGTTCATGGCCGCGCTGACATAAGCTCTCCATACATCCCTATCCTGAGCTAATGCTTTCCAATCATTCCCTGTATAATCTACTTCCCACAAATCATAGTTAATATTATTCTCCCACCTCATTCTTGGTCTACCAACTGGGCGTTTTCCCTCTGGCTTTCCTACAAGAAGCTTCCATGCACGTCTTTCATTCCCCATACGTGCGACATGTCCTGCCCATCGCAGTCTACGAGACTTAACTGTTCTTATTATATCTGGCTTCCTATAAAGACCATGTAGTTCATTGTTATGTAGTTTTCTCCATTCACTTGTCTGTTCATCTCTCTTCGGTCCAAAAATTTCCTAAGTACTTCATTCTCAAGTAGGCCTACTTGTAATGTCCTCTTCTTCCTCCCTTAAAGTAAGAGTCCATGTTTCGCACCCATATAATATAACTGGTAGAATAATAGTTTTATATATTTTCAGTTTAACGTTTTTTGAAAGGAGTTGGGACATCAAGAGTCTGTGCAATGTATAATAGCACGCATTTCCAGAATTGAGCCTATATTTAATTTATTTGTGCATCTCATTCCTATTTGTGATTATTGTTCCTAGGTGTTTGAATTCAGCCACTTCCTCAAAATTTCCCTCATTTGTCACTAGCTGTCCATTTCCATTATATAATGAATTTCTACGTGTGACCATATATTTAGTTTTATTGATATTTACTTCCAGTCCTAATTCCTTAGTGTTACTCAATAGTGTGTGCGTGTTGTCCTTTAGTATCTCCTCGCTATCGGCCAATAATACTACATCGTCAGCATAAACTAACAGCTTATTAATACCATTGAGTTGTGAGCCTTCCTCATTCTCTAAAGATTTAATGTGGACCTACTCCTACTCCAAAAAAATTTCAAGGTAGGTTTTGGCATTCAATGGTTGACAGATCCATTGTAAGAAAATAATTTAATGTGGGTCAACAATACCACTAGCAATATTCTGTAAAATAACCCTCATGGAATGCTGCAATTTGCTAAAGTTTTTAAAACAGCTAAACAAGACAAAAGTCTTCACACGTTGGTTTATTTGGTATTGCTATGGCAAACGAACTTTGAAAACGAGGTATGAGAACCCAAATCAGAATAAAAACACAATGCCATCATTCCACAGAAGGATTGAAGAATTGAAAACAGAACATTCAAAATGGAACACTTGCATGATAATCCTGAAGGCGGCGAAGGGAAAATAATTGAAAAAAAAAATAGAAAAACTAGCAGCGGAAGTAAACAACAAAGTGTGCAAGGAGGCGATAGCAAAATTTAGACTGATGAAGAGGAATGACTATCTCGCTCACAATCTGCAGAGTATAGTAATATATCAGTCCAACTGATGTGTTTTGTGCAATAACTCGGATCATATTATGGACACATAACCTCCTATAGTGTCCAGCATTAAAAACATCAGCACAACAATCCAAAGACTTCTGCTTGTTGAGTGGAAAAGAAGGTCTTATGGTCTTACCTCTACCAGCATAAATACAGTATTATTATTATTTATTATATTATTATTATTATTATTATTATTATTATTTCGTGAAAGTAAAATCCGGTAAATTTCTGTATCTGGTTTTTACAAAATATTTATTTATTTTCCTATAGACAGAATTGACGCTTATTTCTTCTTCTATCAAATGACACCCATTCTAGTATTCATATTGGGAATCTGTCTTCTTCATTCTTTTTACATGATCATATCAAATTAATTGTTTGTTCTTCATGAAATCCACAATTGAAGTTTGAACATTCATATTTTGTTTAATTACACAGATTCTTATTTTAATCTCTTCTAGAAATTCCAGCTCAACTCCAAAAATCCATTTCTGCAGAATGTAATTTTCTTATTGTACTAGATTTTAATTCCCATGTTTCTGCACCGTATGCCATTTTACTCCTTATTATTGTATTCTCCTAGGTGAGGCTTTTTTTCGGGGTTTTTCCTCACCTGTGAGACAAATGTCAGGAAGCTTAGGGCCCAACGTTCCCCGAAAATCATCAGGCCATTACCATCATCCTTATAATTATCATCATCATCCTTCATCGGTGTGGAAAGCAACGGGAAGCTACCACACCTATAATTCCCTAGTAAAGCTGCAAATCATAGAATGAAAATGTTATGATTGTAGTGAAAAACCTGCCCTCGGGCAGAAATACTGTGGATGGATGGATTATTGCATTAGAAATGTTCGCTTTTGTCTCAAAACTTGTGTTCTAATACCATAAAACACAATTTAACTTATATATATATATATATATATATATATATATATACCTCCAAGAATATAGAAACAATTGGCTAGCCCATATTCAGCGCATGGATCGTCACAGAATACAAAACAAATTCTTCACTACATTCCTCGAGGCAGAAGATCGTGGGTCGACCTTTTTTCGGAGATGGCGGGAGACCGTAACGGGCCACTGGGCCTAATACTTGAAAGGCAGATGATGATGATGATGATATATATGTATATACATCCATCCATCTATGGTAATTCTGCCCGAGGGCAAGTCTTTCACTGCAATCATAGCATTTTCATGCTACGCTTTGCAGCTTTACTAGGGAATTATAGGTGTGGTAGCTTCCCGTTGCTTTCCACACCGGTGAAGGATGATGATAATAATGGTAAGGATGATGATGATGGCCGGATTATTTTCGGGAACCGTTGGGCCCTAAGCTTCCTGACATTTTTCTTACAGGTGAGGGAGCTTGTCACGACCGGGGATCGAACCCGGGCCGGCTGCGTGACAAGGCAGCACGCTACTTCGAGACCACAGCGGTGGACATATATATATATATATATATATATATTAATAAACATTATTGTGTTTTCTTTATGTAATTGTAATGTTAATGTTTTTTTAGTGTATAATGCTATTGTGTTATTATTTCATTGTAATATTATTGTGTTTTCTTTATGTAATTGTAATGTTAATGTTTTTTTAGTGTATAATGCTATTGTGTTATTATTTAATTGTGATATTGTGTTTTCTTTATGTAAGTGTAATGTTATTGCTTTTTTTTGTTGTTTATTTTTCTTTACACTAGTACCAATTATTACTTTATTGTAACAGACTGTCAACAGCACGTACGGCTTACTGCCCGTGCGACCCATATTTGTAAATAATATTGTAAATATCTTAAATATATATTAATAAATCATCACTACACATGAAAGTAATGATCAAGCGAAAATTAAAGTAAATATAACTGGATATTTCGTTTAAATGTTTCTAACGTCCAGCAGTAATGAAGCGCCAGGAGACTTAAACTTAACCATATCCAAATCACAGAAAATCTCTTTAAGAAAACATAAGAAGAAACGAACTCAGGACCCCATAAACTGTAATCAGAAGATCATTTGTCCATGAGTATGGTTATATTAAGAATTGTATTATAAAATGTCATTAATTCAGAATTCGCCAAGTGGTTATTTTCATATGTGCACATTAAAGCAACATATAAATGAAGTGGCGATTTTAAATGTGTTCTGAAGAAGCAAGTTGCTGGGACCTTTTTATTTGAGCCTATTGTGCTGAGGGGTTCACAATGTAATGAACAAGGAAGGAATCGATGAAAGAAAGCAGCAGATGCTATGATCGTAATGGATGACATACTAGATGGAATTGCTGTGATAAATGAAGGACTTGGATAAAGAAAAGCTCAGTAAAAATTGAGTACCTTGTTCATTTTCATGATTGATGAAGGATGTGAGCTGCAACGTGCTTGCTAATCCTGTTTCTTGGCGTTGTTTTGATGGATTGTACACAACAAATAATTATTTCGTTTCGTATATCTTTATCACCATATGATTCTATCACTCATTCTAGTAAAATTACTTTAATTTTGAAAAATCTTTCTCGCGAATTGAGGTTGTTCTCATGAAAATATTTTGGAAAAAAATATTACAGATCTTCACCGATTCTATCTAGCAGAAATAAAGGTAGAGTGATCCCACTACAGGCCTCAGGAGGCCCTTGGGGTAGTAGGAGGTTAGGGCTTCCATATGGTTTTACAACCCTGTAAGACGGCCGCTTATACCCCCGGAACAAACGTCCCATACTTATTTAAATTAGAGGCTGAGTCGACCCCAGGGCCACAGTGCCGTTACATAGTATAACCCCACTGGGATTCGAACCCTAGACATTATGGCTTGCAGCGTATTGCCTTCACAACTAAGCTACCTAATAGGCACCGAAAATGATCTTGAATATATATATATATATACATACATATATGTGCATGTATACAGTATATAAAGATATAAGTTCGTTAACTCTCTACCGACACAATTTTTGTTTGATCGAAACAAATCATTTAACTAACCTTCTGGCACTATGGAATCCGTAGGTTTAAGGCCGCGCAGACATAAGCTCTCAATACATCGCTATCCTTAGCTAATGTTTTCGATCGTTTATTTCCCAATTCACGCTACAAGTCCTGCTCACTTTAGTCATCATCATCATCATCTGCATTCATGGATTAGGTCTGTTGACCCGTTCCGACTTCAGTCCATCTCTTTCTAGGTCTGCCCACATCTCGGGTGCCTTTAGGTTTGTATTTTGTTATTTGTTTTGGGTATCTACCTTCATTCATTCTGTCCATGTATTGCTTCCATTTTTGTCTACATGTATCTATTTTATCAGTTATTGCAAATATTTCAAGTTCCTGTCTTATTTCTGTGTTCTTGATTCTGTCTTTCTTAGTGCACCCTTTAACAGATTTCAAAATTTTCATTTCTGCCGCCGTTATCCTACTTAGATCTTGTTTTTTATGTATCCAGGCTTCTGATCCATAGAGCAGTACCGGTACTGCCAATGTTTTATAAAATTTCAATTGGGTCTCTCTTGTTGTTTTATTATTTAGTGATCGTTTTATCGTACCACATATTCCCTGGAATTTTGCTATTTTATTAGTTATATCATTATCATAATTAAATGAAATGTCACATCCTAGATAATTGAGATGGTTCACCTGTTCTATGATTTTGTTTCCTATTACTATTTTGGATCTGATTTGATTTTTCCCTTGGAATGTCATTACCCTAGTTTTTTCTATGGATATTTTGAGATTATATTTTTCACATATATTATGTAATTTAAAAATATTCCTTTGAAGCTCGTCTTTCGTATTTGCTATTAATACCTGGTCATCAGCATATAATAATGTTGCCCACTTTAGTCTACAACATAATTAAAAACAGAGAGATTAAGTTAGTTCAAACTGGAAACATATAATACTGTTATTCACTCAGTTATGTTATGTGAATATGAAACACGAACTCTTACTTTAAGGGATGAGAAAATATTATGTGTATTTTAGAATAAAATTCTTAGGAAAATATTTGGATCAAAGAGAAATGAACAATAGGGAAATGAAGAAGACTACAAAACAGTGAGCTACATGATCTTTACGGGAATCAATGTATAATAAGAACAGTTAAGTCTCGTAATATACGACGAGTAGGACATGTGGAACGAATGGGGAAGGAAACAGGGACATGGAAACTGCATGTAGGAAAATCAGAGGGAAAGCGACGATTAGTGAGGCTAAGAATGAGGTGGGAGAATAATAATCATCATCATCACTCCAGGGATTAGGCAATTGCCCGTTCCGACTTCATAATGCATCAGCCCAACGTCTTCTAGGTCTTCCAACATCACGTCTTCCTCTTGCTTGATAATTTCTTGCTAATAATGGATATCTCTCCTTACTCATTCCATCCATATGATCAATCCATTTCTGTTCTGTAATTCGTGACCTTATCCAATAAAGGCTGTACTTTCAATTCTTCTCTTATATCCTCGTTTCTTATTCTATCAAGTCTTGTACATCTTTTACTTGTCTTAGGAACCTCATATCCGCCGTCTGTATAATATTAACAATAATTTGAGTGAAGTAGATTATATAGTGGATGACTGGAAAATATTAGTTGAGGATGGGGATATATGGAGGCTTATGCCCGTGAGGTCATGAACCTACGGGGCTCGATAGTGCCAGTGAATTAAATTATTTAAGGTCTATATCGATATCCAACAAAATTAGACCATTAGGTGTAGGAGTTAAGTTAAAACAAAATATAAAAAAACACTCTAGTGGTAGCAATCTTTGATTTTTTCACAAAGAAACATGGTATAATCTTAATTTTAATTTTGAATTATTTCCGGTAACAACTGACGCCTCCAGTATTCTAAATTGTTACATTTGACTGATGTATGTATTTCGTCTTAAAAAATCCGGCACATCGGACATAATCGCATATCGTGATCGTCAGTAAAAATTAACTAAATACATGCTGTTCGCTCCGTACTTTTGTTTGAATAAATAGTTCCAAGAAGGTTTTCTAATACTCTCCAGTATTTTCTATCTTTATGTGTTTTTATAACGTAATTGGAACAATGATTCCAGGGCTATTTCTTTTATGTTTATATTTGGAGTGAATGAAAGAGGCAGGACCAGATTCAGTAAAAATCGGTCTTGTTTGCAAGAACGTTCCATGTTCTGTTTACACTCGTCCAACTCCGCCGTCTTCCTTCTTCAAACATCAGGACTTGTTCCTTCACTGTACTTTATAATTAGACTCTCTCCATTACAATCTTTTTTATTTTTGTTTCTTATCCTCCGGCGATTTTTCTGCATATACCTGACTTCTATAATAAATACTTACATTATTTCCTCTGTTCTTTTGTTCATTCTACAAAATTAGTTCTCTGTTACTCTTACAAATTTAATGAAATCATAAAATATACCTGCATTTTTGTCTTGTTTTATCTTATTCGTTCTAGTTTAATTAAGTTTATAATACCTAATAAAAAAAATTAGTATTAACATTCTAATATTCTGTAAGAATTAATAAAATCATTAAATTTACCAACGCCCAACTTAGATAATTCATAGCCAGTTCATTCTCTAATTAATTATCATTGTTTTTTAACATGTTTAACAATTATTACGTCATTTACAATGGATTTACTTATATGGAAGCAAAACATGGTTCTTACTTTTAAAAAAGAGAGAAGAAAATATTCATAGTACTTGAGAACAAGATGTTTAACGACAATTTGAAATATTTTCGAACTAGCACATCCTAACCCTGTGGAAATTGTGACATCGTTGATTCAGATAATTTTAGATTCACTGACATTCTCGGTGTAGTTTCACATAATACCAGATTGTGAGTCGAATCTACACGACTCTGAATTCTGGACCTCTGGGAACCAGTTAAAGCAAACTTTTGTTGGCAGTGAAACAAAACGCAAATAGCTGCAGCTGTTTGACTAGACTTGGTCCCTCGACCCCTTAACGATAATAGCGTAGCCTGTATTTTTTTTTACAGATATTTGCATCGGATTTCGCATGGATCTTCCATGTAATGTCCTGGGGCAAACACAAGAAAACGAATACAAATGTGAAATGGTAATGGCCAAAACAAATGTTTCAGATATGTTCTTCCCAGTGAAGTAAAATCTGAAATGAAGTTAGGGCAAGAGATGATAGCATAAAGGAATCTGTAATAATGTCGAAAAAAATATTTTTATCAAGCAACGTGTGATTTGTATGACATATCGTATCCCTAGAATCATAAATGGCAATAATACCTCCCCTATTAAGTGAATCCCTAAGGAATGTATATATTGAGTTCCTACCCATGTAAATATTTATTTTTTTATGTCCACCGTTGTGTCTGGGGTATCGTCGATGCCTCGTATACATAGGACATGAATTCGATCCCCGGTAGAGACAAGTTACCTGAGTGAGATTTTTCGGTGTTTTTCCTCAAATGTAAGAAACGTCAGGAAACGTTAAGGCCTAAACGGTCTCTGAAAATCATCTGGCCATCACATTAATCATTATCTTAGTCTCCATATTTAGTATGTATGTGAGTTTGTTGCATTGAAAACAAACTCGGCACATGTCATTTAATTTAAAGAAAAATAAGGTCGAGTTCGTTAATCAGCAAAATCGGACCATTATCTGTCGAAGTTCACCTAAAACGAAAATTTGCAATTCGCTCTAGCGGTCATAATTTTCAATGTTTTATATAGTATCTCGGTATATGCTATTAAAATATACCGGTACAGAGAACGGTATTCTCCAAAAATCAGCAACATTCTATCATCAGACGTGCGGGTTTACCTGAAAATTAAATTTAGATACCCGATCCCTTCAGCACGTTGTCCTTTATATCCCTCCTCAACACACTAACTATTATTCGAAATATTTAACAGTATCTCTTGCTAGACGATGGAATTCCCTTCCACCCTATATCAGAGATTGCCAAACTTTACCATCTTTCAGAAACAAATTGAAAATAAAATTATTAACAGAAACAACTCACTAATATTACCTTTTAATAATTAATCATTTGTTTTTTCATTATTTAGTAAAAATAGTTTTAAGATTTGTCAATATAGGCTTATTTACCTATTGCCTTGTGTAATAAGCGATATATTAATTCATTATAGTTTATTACTTTCTTTGTATGTTTTCTTTTCTTTTTATGTATAGTAGATTCGAGCTGTTATTCCTTTCTATATACATTATTTCGTTACTTTAATTTTAATTGTATTCCAATTTATTATATTGTTAGACATTATTTATATTATTGTTCAGTTTGACAGATAATTAATTAATTGGTTAGTATGAACTATTATTCTAATTTCTTGTATTTAAATGTAACATATGTTTGTCCTGGAGAGTGGAAGAGAAGACCACATAGCCTTAACTCCACCAGGATAAATAAATCTATTCTATTCTAAAATAAAACATTTACTCCAACAGCCTCAATGTTAGATTCGTCGCAATGTATACCATGCAATTTAATTATTACCTACCATAAATTGACAGTATATCCTATAAGGTAATTGCATATAATTTAATTATTATTTTTAACAAAATGATGGAAAAAAGGGTCGGTAGATATAAATTGGTGTCTAATTGTACAACAACATACAAATAGATAATAACTTTCGGTTATGCACGATTTGTTTTCACTGCAATCTGACGCTATTAAATATCGTATGTCGGAATCAGAAATTGAATTTCTCCAATTTAACAAGATAAATATATATTCCGTAAACCTGAAAAATGGGAACATAAATTCGATTTGATGAAAAATTCGCTTAGTATTCGCAGTTCCTGCTTCATGGATCTTTGACAAGTACAATGAAACAGAGATATTTGATTATTTGGACAGGTTTAGAAATCCGTTTAAAATGGATGTGTAG
The DNA here is from genome assembly GCA_030220185.1 of Diploptera punctata. Classification (NCBI taxonomy): domain Eukaryota; kingdom Metazoa; phylum Arthropoda; class Insecta; order Blattodea; family Blaberidae; genus Diploptera; species Diploptera punctata. The sequence goes on along the minus strand of JASPKZ010003847.1, from coordinate 3,628,387 downwards.
AATGAACTGGAGAACAAGTTGGAGTACTGGTAAACGTAAATAAATTATTTTTCATGGACATTCAGTTACCAGAATAACAAAATAATCCAGGGTTTGAAAATTGCAGGCTTAGCAACCTGACGGCACTACACTGGTTTGCACTTGGTTTAATTACTCTGGTGAGTGCACTATAGCACTACCTGTGACAAGTGAAAATCCACTTCTTATCACGTCTGAAACTACAATAATTTATTGCTTCTTCATAATAAAATATACCCCAATACAGTCATATGACCAGATGCTTCTTGTCTGATTTATGGAAAAATATATGAAAGGAAAGGTAATATTACAATGTAATTTACCAAAGTATTGTCTTAAGATGTAGTCTAAGTTGCTTGCTTCAGTTCCGAGAGTCGCGTGTTCAATTCTAGCCGGTGTGGATTGAATTATTACTCACTGGCACTATCGAACCCGTAGGTTCATAGCCTTGCGGACGTAATTTCTCCATACACCCCTAACCTGAGCTAAAGTTTTCAAATCATTCCCTATATAATCTACTTCCCTCAAATCATAGTTCATGTTATTCTCCCATCTTATACTTGGCCTACCAATTGGGAATTTTCGCTCTTGTTTTCTTACAAGAAGCTTCTATGCACGTCTTTTAGTCCCCATTCGTGCCACATGACCTACGACCTACCCATCGCAGTATACGAGACTTAACTGTTCTTATTATATCTGGCTTAGTATGAAGACCATATAGTTCACTGTTGTATAGTCTTCTCCATTCATCTGCCTGTTCACCTCTATTTGGTCCAAAAATGTTCCTAAGAACTTTACCGTCAAATAACCATAATCTCCTTTCCTCCCTTAACGTAAGAAACCATGTTTCGCAACCATATAGTATAACTGGTAGAATAATAGTTTCATATATTTTCAGTTTAACATTTTTTGAGAGGAGTTGGGATGCCAAGAGACTCTGTAATATATAATGGCACGCATTTCCAGAATTGAGCCTATGTTTAATTTCTTTGTGCATCTCATTCCTATTTGTGATTAACTGATTATTGTTCTTAGGTATTAGAATTCAGTCACTTCCTCAAAATTTCCCTCACTTGTCATTAGCTGTCCATTTCGATTAGGCCTATATAACGTACTTCTATGTGTGACTATAGCCTACATTTATTTTTATTAATATTTACTTCCAGTCCCAATTTCTTAGAGTTACTCAACAGTGTGTGTGTGTGTGTGTGTGTGTTGACCTTTAGTATCTATTCTATTTTTATTAGGATGGAAAATTCCAAAGGTCTACTGTTCCGAGAGGAACTTCAGTTTGGAAATTTTCGCGTATGTAAAAACAATATATATATATATATATATAAAATCCAAATTAATGCCTCAGAACATACTTTCTTCAAACTTTTCCTACAAAATTTGCTTTATTCGATGGCTAATGTACTTAATACTTGATATATGTAGAGGAGTACGTGTAAATAAGTAAGCTTGATTCAGTAATTCTAAGTGGGGAGTAACTTGACTCATGTTGGGATGTAAGTTTGTAGGAAGGTAGATTTTACTGTAATCAATTATATAAATTAGTTATACTAAGTTCCGACACACAGAATCTACTGAGCAACACTAAGAAATTGGAGGGGGGAATATACATAAATAAAACTGATTATATGTTTACACAAAGAAATATAAAATGGAAATGGAAAGTTAATGAAAATTGAGAGAAATTTTGGAGAAGTGGGCGAAATAAGGTTCAGAGGAAAAATGATTACAAATAGGAATAAGCTGCAGAAAGAAATTAAACACAGACTCGATTCTGGAAAATGCATGTTATTATGCATTACAGGGACTGTTGTCACAACTTCCCTCGAAATACATTAAATTGAAAATATAAAACTGATATTGTTCCAATTATATAGTTGCGAAACATGGACTTATACTTTAAGAGAGGAGAGAAAAAATTACGAATATTTGAGTATAAGGTTGACAGCAACATTTTTGGACCAAAGAGAGATGAATAGACAGGCGAATGGAGAAGACTACATAACAGTGAGCTACATGATCTTTACGAGAAACCAGTTATAATATGAACAGTTAAGTGTCGTAAACTGTGATGGCAGGACATGTGGCTAGAGTGATATTCTTTTTTTTTACTTTTATCAGGAATACTGTACATAATTTTTCCTTTATTTTTTCTCAAAGTAGCGGGCACGCCGCAGCGTAGTTGTTTAATGTAATACGCTACAAGCCGAAAGGTCGGGGGTACGAGTTCCGGTGGGATCAGGATTTATAAACACCCCTAAATATTCTGGCGGAACTAAGCCTCTAATGTACACGAGTACCAGACGTTTATTCTGGAGATGAAACCTCCAATAATTCAGAGCTCGCAACCCATTTGACATCTCTTGCCAAATATCTAAAAGTTGGGACTCTTAATTCCCTACTACCTCAAAGAAATAAATTTACCTATTTACCTTTTTTGTTTATGACAATCCGGCTGATTTCCATGAAGCTTCTCAGTAAGATAAATGTCTCCTGGAAGCGTTATGAGCGCTTCGCAGGACAAGGATGGTGGAAGGGCTGCTTCCTCTGAGCCTCCAACATGCTCCTATGGGTATCCACCCCCCAAGAGAGGGCTGCTTCTTCCGCTCTTCAAGCCCTACAAGTTTAGCTGTGCTATTCATTGTCGCCCTGTTGACCGTTGAAGACTTGACGAAGATGTGGCCGCCCAATGTTGATATAGACGCCATTCCTTCGTTGTGAGCTATACTTAGTTCCCCTCGCCTTTGTTAAGTATAGAACAGGTGTCTAGTTTCAAATATTTGGGCTGTGATGTTGGCTACAATGTGGAAAGAGATATTGACTCCAAAATAAATAAATTTCAGACGGTGTGTGGAACAATACAGAGAACATTCAAAAATAAAATTAGAAAAGAAACCAAGATAAAAATTTATAATGTTATGGCGGTTCCCACAATATTGTATGGTTCCTAAGACAAGTAAAAGGATGTACAAGACTTGATAGAATAAGAAATGAGGATATAAGAGAAGAATTGAAAGTACAGCCTTTATTGGATAAAGTCACGAATTACAGACAGAAATGGATTGATCACATGGATGGAATGAGTAAGGAGAGATATCCATTGTTAGCAAGAAATTATGAAGCAAGAGGAAGACGTTGGGCTGATGCATTATGAAGTCGGAACGGGCAATTGCCTAATCCCTGGAGTGATGATGATGATGATGATGACCCTTTTTGTTCTTAAAATGATTTTACTGACAGCTGCTTAAAGGGTAATAAATGTGAAAGACGTAATATTTGATTTCCCTTTCGGGGTCTTTCCTCCCCTGCAAGACAAATGTCAGGAAACGTTAAGGCCCAAACGGTCCCAAAACATCATCTAGCCGTCATAACCATCAATGACATATTCGCTATATTCGTTTGTTATGAATTTGTGAGTGAATTGCGAGTTTCGTCTTCGTGTTGTGTTGACTCGAATGAGGCCCTGACAATGAGCTGATCATGTCTTGAGGTCCTCCATGACCTTGTGTGGTCAAAAAAGTATGTGCGTGTGATTCTTATTTTAAAATATCTCTCCCAACAAGTTGTATCACTGTAAGGTCGGGTGGCACGAGGCACGTAAAACGTACCTATAGGGCGAGAGACTAAACTCAGTTAATAGAATATCACCTCTATGCTGATGATCTCCAATTTACCTACATTCACCTCGAGATTCCCTCTATAACAGCTTGACGAAAATGAATGACAATCTCATGTCCATCTTTATCTGCTCTTCAAGTATCGGTCTAAATCTGAATCCTAACAAGTAACAAGTAATTCTAACGGGACAACAAAGACTGCTTACAACCTTTGACATATCTACACTTCCAAACATTACAATAAATAATATAATTATCCCTTATTCTTCTTCAGTAATAGATCCTGGACTACATTTACACGCAAATTTAACCTGCCAACACAAATGAAACACATATGTAAAAAGACTTTCTCCATCTTACATTAGCTTAGACTTTTAAAGAATTTTCTCACAGTTTTATTAAAACAAATCCTTATGTAGAATCTTGTGTTTCCACACTTCGATATTGTGACGTTATATATATAATGATCTAAACTATGACTTGTCGCAGACACTGCAACGTGTTCGTAATGCTTGCGTTCGATTAATTTTCAATATCCGCCGTTATGATCACATTTCCGAACACTTCAATAGCTTCTCTTGGCTCCGTCTTACTGACAGATGTAAATTGCACTCTCTTTCACTTATTTTCCAGCTTCTGAATTCCTATACTCCTTGTTAACTGGCACCCAGATTTGAGAAGTTATCTTCTTACCACAATATTGACATTAGGTCACAAGATAACAGTCTGCTAACAATCCCTCTTTATAGCACTTCCTCTTATTCTACTTCCTTCACAGTAGCCTCTGCCCGCTCCTGGAATTTCCTTCCTCAAGATATCAGTGGTTGCCACACCTTTGACACTTTTAAGTCACTCTTATACAGTTATCTGTTGTCAAATAATTAATTTTTCTCTAGTTATTTTAAAATCTATACTATATAATTAATAGTTTTTTATCAGAATTTTCTACCTTATACATTTTATATTTCAATCGTTAACTCTAGATTGAATCAAATATTTTGTAAATAATAATTATATTGTAGACGTACCATGTATATGTTTATTGTAATTTAAATGTAAAAATATTTTTTGTATTTCTTCTTTAACCTGGTTGAGTGGAAGACAAGGTTTTAAGGCGGTAATTCTGCCAGGTAAAATAAAGCCGTCATTATTATTATTACTATTATTTTTATTATTATTATTATTATTATTAATTATTATTATTATTATTATTATTATTATTAATTATTATATTATTATTTATTACACTAGATAATACCCGGCGTGCGCTGCTACTCCTAAATATATGTTAATGTATTTTTACTACCAGCCTTGCACTGTTATGCTTGCCCTGCAATCTGCTTATCCCAATTTTCTTATCGCTATTGTGAGTTATCCGTAGAAGATAAACATATGTTGTCACGGACGTTTTTGTAGAGTTTTTTGTGATATTCAATTCTGTGTACATTAATTTGGTGTATTTGTTATGGTTTAGGCAGCGTAAGCCATTTAAGCGTCAAAATAGGGACTTTATTTCATGTTTTTCATTACAAAGGGTGATTTTTAGGGGCGAAGGGTTTGAGTATAACAACTGTCTTATAGACTATATTCATTCCGGGAATCTCCTGAACATTTTTCAAAACAACCCATCAAAATCGGATCAACGGTATGGCCGCGCATAGAATACGAACAAACAATCCAACAAACACACATTGATTTTTATGTATTAGATTTCGCCAAAAATTATTTCCTAGTCTTCATTAAATTAGTTGCGATGAAGGCTAAATATTTATAAAGACAATTTAATGAAGCCTCTAGCTGGAGTCGATATAACCTCACTGTCATTTATATAACATTAAACCTCTAAAAAGAGACGGACGTTAGTCCTCTGTTTGCAGATTCTAAAGCTTGTAAATCTGGCTTGATGAGTTATACCTGCATTTCAGTTATTTTTTATACAAATGCGTACATTTTGATGAAATAATATCCAACAGGGTAATCAGAGCAAATGTCATAACACTATCACTTTTTTCTACAAAAAATGTACAAAAATTGAACTACAGGTTGGCTTACAAACTATATATTAATTTTAGGTCCACCGCTGTGGTCTCGGGGTAGCGTGCTGCCTTGTCACGCAGCGGGCCCGGGTTCGATCCCCGGTCGGGACAGTTTTTCTGGGTGAGGTTTTTATCGGGGTTTTTCCTCACCTGTAAGACAAATGTCAGGAAAACTTTAAGGCCCAAACGGTCCCCGAAATCATATGGCCATCGCAATCATCATCATTCACATTCATCTTATGTTAAGCTTAGGATTAGGGACTCTCCTGGCGCACCATTATCATCATCATCGTCATCACCCATCATATCATCGGGGCAACGTAACCCCGCCTTCCAGGCGCCCCAACCTCAGAAGTGGGTTACAAGTACGCCATGCCAGAAGAGAAACCAGGAATGTCGAAAGACAAACCTGGGGCATTTGAAAAAAAAAATATATATTAATTTTAGTTTATTAAAATATATGAATAATTTCGCGGAGATAAGACGGGAATGTTGTAGAAACTCATAGAAATAACTTGTTTTTCTACTCCATTGCGTGTTCTAACTGGGACTTAACAACATCCTAATAATAATTTATTTACTTATAAAAGGAAATTGTATGTAATGTTGGTTATCGGGGATATTGCCACTCGTGATGACATTAGACACACCTGAATTTATTTAATAACTTCACATAGATTTTACACAGGAATTTTTCATTAAATTATTCAAATAAATATTCACAAATGATCACTTTTATATATTTCACAGATACAGTATGTATTATAATTCGTTCCATCTGACCGCAGACCCACTAACTTCCAGCATTCTCTTCCATTTCGCTCTTGAGATCACCTTCATGTCGCCTTTCAGACTTCGTCTGACTGACCGCGGACTGACTGACTGAGATGTGGCAATGACCAGCACTGCCCAGTGTGCCGCTTCTTAGGGAACCAGTTGAGGTCCCTAGGCGGCCGAATACCATTGTGTTGTTCAGTAATGGTTTAGTTTCTTAGCCGTTGCGTGTCTCGCGGCTTAAGTGTCTAGCCGGAATTACCGTAGCAGGTATGGATGACCTGAGGATGGTTCCTCACGTAGAGCAGGATCATCATAAACCACGTCGCCAGACAAGCAGAGAGTTCGAAAGCCGAAGGCGTGGAGTGAGCCACACTACTCTAGCTGGAATCCATGGTGGTGAACCATCATCGGGGGGTCTGGTAAATATGTTTCGGAGTACAGCACGTCGCTGTAGCATACGCCCTATATTGCGAACAATTGGATTGTCATGATTGTTGATATGATGAAGCATATCATTGACTCTATGTTCAATTGTGTCAGCAATATAGGGCATCTGTGCCAGATTGTGAAGCGCTGTGATCCTCACGCGTAGCGGTGTCGAAAGGATGATTTTAAAACATTTGTTTTGTACAATTTGTACTTCCTTTTTATGGCCAGCGGCGAGGATACTCCAGGCTTCACATCCGTACAGCAACATGCTGCGGATCACAGCATGATATAGCGTTAGCTTGATCCTGGTAGATAGCTTAGGCGACTTGAAAAATGGATATAAAAGTTCAATAACAGCGTTAGCTTTATGTTTTAGATGCCCAATATGAATTTTGACGTAAGCTTGGAATCCAAATGGATTCTAAGATACTTGAATCAAGTCTTAGGGCGGAGTCGATGAGCTCCCAAGGTGAGTCGGGCAGGAGTGCACCTGTTGGTTTTAGCAAACACAACGAATTTCGTTTTGTTTGAATTTAGCTTGACCTTCCACAAGCGCAAATAGGATTGGACAGTGTTAAGAGCGGATTGGACCACACGAATGTGAATAGGTACAGCACGTAAACGTGTCTGATAAAACAGACACGTATCGTCAGCAAAGGATGCGACTGGCCGCTGTTTCTGTCCCGATCCTATATACGTGGCAAAAGTGCCTAGACGTTTCGGGACAGGACGAACAATATCCAACGCACTCGAATATTTGCGAAAGCGATCCTTCGAGAAAACACATTAATGGGCATATAAAAAACAACAAGCGCGACAGGCCTACAAGGCCCTTGTCCTACCATCCGGCTGCTGGCCTCACATCCACATGTGTTAATAACATAGTTAGACGATCATCATACGGACACATATAGCCTAACTGTAATTTCCCGAGTTATATTATTATACAGATGCGAAATATATTTTTAAGGGGGAAGAAAATATTACGAATGTTTGACAATATAGTTAATAAAGTAAATAATGGAAAATCGTTAATCCAAAGAGAGACGAACATGCAGAAGAATGGAGGAGACTACATAACAATGAGCTTCATTACCTTTATTGGATATCTGTTATAATACGAATAGTTAAATCTGTGATAAGCAGGACACGTGACACGAATGGTGAATGAAAAAATTGCATACAAACTTCTTTCAAGAAAACTAGAGGGAAAAAACGCCCAGTACTTAGGCAAAGATTAAGGTAGGAGAGTAATATTAAGGGAACTGATTATAATGAGAATTATTGGAAAACATTAGCTGAGGATAGGAATGTATTGATAGTTTATATACAAGGAACTATGCACTTCCGGGTACGATAGTACATGTGAATGAGTGAATTAGTGGTTGTAATTAAAAACATAATAATATTGTAACATACCTCCTCTAACTTCACATGTGAGGACTAAATCGCTGCCCTCAGTGAGCGGCCCCACTACTGGAGCGACGACGTCACGACCGGAATTTTCGTAAATCAGCAGCTGGTGAGGAGGAACTGTAAACAACAAGAAATAACAACCAATTAGCAGACATCACTCATAATCCTCTCATTTGTCTCTATACCAATTTTAATCCCTCTTATGGGAACTGCCACTGCAAAAGAGAAAATATCATAAGATAAGAACATGCAAACATTGTGAGATATTTCAGGACGACAAAGTCCTGACAATCGCCGGTATTCAAGAACCAAGCTCTATAGGCCATGCCATCTCCGTCTTCCGTAAGCTGAGGCTCTCATCTTTCAATTAATTGTTCCCGGAATTTTTCTTTTACATAAATCTCTTGTTAGCACATGATGTAGAATAGAGTGAGCCAGTTAGAGTAGGTTCTGCATAACCCACATAACACTGGTCAACATGATTTGTGTCTCATGAGTACCAATAGTTGTACTTAATGCAGTTTTTTATCGTGTTTTTCAAATATGTATTCGGAATTTCTCCATCACTCACAGTTTGATTTTATTTCAATTTCAATTGGTGGATTTAAATCAATATTTTTTAATAAATGTTTTTTTCGTCCATTTGTCCATTGAAAATAAAACCAAATGAGCTAACTCAATGGTTTTCAGCTATGGAAAAGAGATATCAAGGCAAATGGAATCCTAATATGCTGGCCGATTATTGTTGGACCATCAAGAGGGATGCTCCACAGGCGAAATATAGCAGAAAATCGTCATTCTAGGTGAGTCCGAATGTTCGAATATTGTGTAGTTTCAAATGTAGAAAATCTTAGTGTTTGAAATTAAAAAAACACCTGTCTCTCGGAAACCTTGCGTGATGGAGAAAACCCGATATCATATTTGAATTCAGGAGAAAAATACTACCAGAATCATTTTTTTCTTTCTGAGACAAAAAAGTTAATTTTTTGTTGCACAGTGTTATTAACCACTGAGAGACTGGCTGAGAGTCGCTTTTTGCGGAAAGCTTAATTCTTGAATACCGGTCTAAGAGTATCTTCGGAAGGGAACTGAAAGCCGTTACTCCGTGATGAGATTTACGGAACGTAAAATAAATTCAAGACTACTACTACTCTTACATGGCGTAACAGCCCAATGTTAGGCCCTAGCCTCCACTTTGTTAGGAGTAATTTCAGTAAGTAAATTTAATTACGCTTATTTTCCTAAATATGTCATATGTTATGTTGTCAATATACGAGATATTTTTTTAAAATAACGAGATATTTAGCAGGCAACTAAGGTATCAGTATGGTGAAGAAGGTCGGTATATTTTGCGTAGAAGCCTTTTTATTCAGGCGGAATTTTCTGTATAGTTTTTGTGAGATATTCAATTCTGTATACATTAATTTTGTGTATTTTTTATAGTTTAGGCAGTGTAAGCCCTTTTTAAGCGTCAAAGAGCTACGTTTTTCACGTTTTCCACTACGAAGGGCGATTTTTAAGGGTGTAGGAGTTGAGTATCACAACTCTCTTACAGCCTATGTTCATCCTGGAAATCTCCTGAACATTTTGCAAAAAGCCCCATCACAATCGGATCAACGATACGGCCGCGCATAAAGTACGAACAAACAAACAAACATTCATTTTTATACGTGTATGTTAGATTAAATTAATAGTAGAATAGTAGAAGCAAAACATTTCTTAACTATGCTAAGAAGAGAAGTATCAACTATTACATGCCAAATTTCTTCCAGAGATGTGTTGTGATATACGAGTACAAAGGCCGTGCAAAAAAAATAAAATAAAATAAAACACTAATATCAAGCGCCATTCCCTCGTATAAGCTAAGGGAAAGAAATACAGGTGCTAAATTGGTGGATTGGATAACCGGAATTACCTGCTGTCCGCGCTGCGTCCCGTCTCACTCCTCTCCGCTCTTATTCATGCAGGAAGTCCATGGGTTGCCATTGTTGGATTCTGACTTTCATTTTTGTTCTTAGCGGTTAAGAAGGCAAATATATTTTTGTTCACAACCTTGATACATCATAACGTTTCTCTGGGAGAGACTTGAAAGTAGATTCCGGCACGCAATGTTTGACAGTTCGTTTGTAAGAACTGAGATGATTTTAAGGCATTTAAAAAGGACCGGTATACCATCCTGCCACGTCCCGCTCTACCTCAATAAACACACACACACACACACACATATATATATATATATATATAGCGTCACTGCTATAAAGTAAAATAAATATTCTCTTTAATTTGCTTACTTGATATAGTCAGCTACTAGATGGCAGTGAAGACAGTGTTCTCGCGACATCTAGTAATAATGGAGAGTATAATACATATATAAGAAAAATAAGTGTTTGAATTGGATTCGCCTGGTAGTGTAATGGATATCACGCTGAGGTACAGACTCAGAGATCCGGGTTCGAATCCCGTCCAGGCATTTATTTTTTCTTATCATACCATATATATATATATATATATATATATATATATATATATATATATAAAGTGTCCACCGCTGTGGTCTCGAGGTAGCGTGCTGCCTTGTCACGCAGCGGGCCCGGGTTCGATCCCCGGTCGGGGCAGTTTTTCTGGGTGAGGTTTTTATGGGGGTTTTTCCTCATCTGTAAGACAAATGTCAGGAAAACGTTAAGGCCCAAACAGTTCCCGAAATCATATGGCCATCATCATCATCATCATCCTTATTATCATTATCATCCTTCTCTGGTGTGGAAAGTAACGGGAAGCTACCACACCTACAATTCCCTAGTAAAGCTGCAAGCATAGCATTAAAATTCTATGATTGCAGTGAAGGACCTACCTTCGGGCAGAATTACTATGGATGGATATATAAAGTAGAATATAGAGCACAAAAATGAACTTCCTTAGAAGAACAAAAGGTGCACAAGATTGGATCGGATTAAAAATGAAGATATAAGAACAGAGTTAAATATGTAACCATTGAACGAAACAATCAGAGAACGTAGAGAGAAATGGTTTACACGTGTGGAAAGAATGAATGTAACAAGATTACCAAGAGCAGCATTCAACTACAAGCCAAGAGGTTCAAGGAATGTAGGAAGGCCATTGAAATGATGGACAGAACAATTATGAGGCGGAACAGGCAATTTTTGCCTAGCCCGTGAAGTGAAGAAGAAGAAGATACATAACGATGAGAATTTTTGGTAACACCCGGTATAAAAGAAAGATAATGCGAGTTGCAATTCTGCTCAAAGGATACGGAACGGTAGAGTTAAGGGTTTGAAAGGTTAATTAAAGGGAAGGACAAGTTATTCTTGAGTAGAACACAAGGTTAGGATATCGATTTTAATGCCTGATATCACAGAGAGCTTCTCGTGATCTCCTTCCGCGACAGTTCAAAGAAGCCAACCTTTCAAGATATTGCGGAACAACTCGAGCGAACTAACAAATACATCATGATTCTTTTTTATTTTATATTATTATCCAAACTATTTCTTCGCTCAGGAACTGCGTAAACTAAGCGAATTCCTCAGAACGTCCAATTTATGCCCACTTTATGCTAGTTTACGGAAAGCATATTTATTTTTGTCCACCGCTGTGGTCTCAAGGTAACGTGCTGCCTTGTCACGCAGCGGGCCCGGGTTCGATTCTAGGTCAGAAGAGGCTCGTGGGTGAGGTTTTTTCGGTGTTTTTCCTCACCTATAAGACAAATGTCAGGAAGCATAGGGCCCAACGGCATTTGGGTAGCTACAATAAGTAGCTACTCTTGGTTGAGAAGACCACCTATAACGGCTGGGGACCCGACATGCAGACCAACTGTCACCCCTACACTGGCATTTGATCGTCTACCTCTGAGATTAATACATGCGGACATGAGGCCAGCAGCCGGCTGGTAGGCTAAGGGCCTTCTAGACCTGTCGCGCTTGGAGTTTATCGTGCATGTGGTATTTGTTCATACTGTATTAACATTTTCACTGCTGAGATATTTCCAGCCTTTAAAACCCTCCTTGCTGAATGCAGGAAGAAATATGGAAAAAGTTTATTTAGATTCCTAGGAGATGGCAGTATATGCCTGCTTAGTTTGAAAGCAATGCAATACGTATTATATAACCAGCAGGCGTTTGGAGTTGAGAATGGATATACACACCCATAGCACAGCAAGCATTTTCTTTGCCAACGGATATGCCCGTTCGTAGCAGTGTAAAGGTTAAGCTGTACGTACTACATTTAATTTGTAGTGTGTTGTTGTTGACCATGGTGAAGTATACTTTTGCGGAACACGCCAACATGGTGTTATTGTACGGTTAAGCTCGATGCAAGGGGAAGGCTGCTCGTCAGAAATCATCTTGACCAACGATTTGGGCAACAGTGAATAAGTTGCGGTGGCCCAACTGCTTGGCCTGCACATTCTCTGATCTTGACCCTGCTAGAATATTACCAAAGGGGTCACATGAAATCCTTGATTAACGAGACCCCTGTGGTATCCGAGGAAGACATACTGGCACGGGTTATAGCCGCGACGGATGCTGCAGGACAAAGGATTGGTGATCATGTGTACCAAAACATGGTAAAGAGGTAACGTATCGGTGTAGACGTGGTGGTCTTCAAATCGAGCCTTTCTTGTAAGTGGGCCCAGGCGATAAGCAGCAGGAGTTAGAAAGAAAAGAGCAACGTGAGTTGTGGTTTTTTGCGTGTAGTGGGAAAGCGGTACGTTTCCGGACTTGAGTTTGTAAGTTAAACGTAACCGCCTTGGTCTCCCTCCACCATTACACGTCCTAACATTCTGTAATGGGAATTTGGTTACTCCTGTAAAATATATTACCGTACGTACTATATGGTCGAAGCTAAAGAAGTGGAGGATCGGTGCACTAAAAAAAAGTGTTTCGACACTTAAATGGTTTTGCTGCCTAAACCACAACAATTACACTACAATGATGTACGCAGAAATGAATATCTCAAAACACTCTACAATAAAGTCAGCGAGAGAATATTTGTATCTTCTACGGATAACTCACAATAACAATTTTTTTCTTTCAGCTCATTGAAACCAAGAAGATAGGGATAAGTAGATTCCCGGGCAACGCGGCATAATTAGCACGGGATATCTAAAACAAATAATTAACTAACTCACTGACACTATCGAATCCGTAGATTCATGGTCACGCGGACATAAGCTCTCCTAACATCCCTATCCTGAGGTAATGTTTTCCAATGATTCCCTGTATAATCTACTTCCCTCAAATCACAGTTAATGTTGTTATCCCACCTCATTCTTGGTCTAAGGACTTGGCTATTTTCCTCTGGTTTTCCTAGAAGAAGCTTCCATGCAGGTATTTCGTTCTCCATTCATGCCACATGTCCTGCCCATCGCAGTCTATCAGACTTAAATGTTCTTCTTATATCTGGCTTCCTATAAAGACCGTGTAGTTCACTGTTGTGTATAGACTGCTTCATTCACCTGTCTGTTATCTCTCTATAAAAATAATTACGATATAAATTTATAATTATTATTCTCTTTACTCATTCAACTAAACATAAAAACACTTTTCATTTGTTCAAGCGTAGCAGTTTACGCCGGGTATTAACTAGTAGATAATATATTTCTGGTCTGAAGTAGGACTTCTGTTATTAAACACAAGGCTAAAAGTTTGAATTCACCATACTTTGTTTTGTTCATAATGCTGAAAATAGAGTTCAATCGCTTTATTTAATTCTAGTAGCTCGTTCTTTTAATCGTTTATGCACAAAAACATTATACAAGTTTTATTTAACGCTTAATAAACGAAGTTCTCGTTTCCATTTATTACAAAACTTTATGACAAGCATTAAATGAACGATGGAGGTTTTATTGTTTTCTTTTCTCATAAATAAATTCTAGTTGAACTAAGTTTGAAGATGGCGTCGCTTGTATTTATTTGCAACATCACATTTTAGTTACAAACTTGATGTATAGAAACGTCTATTTCCATCAGCAGATTCTATCTCTGTCAAAATGTTCTCAGTTGCAATTGCAATAAGGAAGTTACTTCGATTGCACACGTAATGCACAAACTGAGTAGCGATTCCATATTGTTTCCTGTCGACTGGATTCACTACAGTACACAAACATACTTCTTGTAACATAACTCCAACATGTTTCAAGATTCAAAACAACAAGTCCAACATCAAAATTATCGATTTCTCTCCAGAGAACTGAAAGAGTAAATAAGTAATAACTAGAGACCGGATGTTAGAGAAAATGCCAAAAGTTATTTATTACAGATATTATAGAAGTGACTTCATATAAGTTCATACCGGTGGCCCTAGAGTTGTTTTCCATAAAGTTAATTTTGCCTATATATGCACATTTCAACATACAACGCCTATAAATGCATATTTGCAATTTTTTCTCGAAATTAAGTTAGTCATCATCATCATAGTACGTTCACGAATTTTGGCATTTGTTGACCTGTTTCGGGCCTCAAGAGAAACACCATCCAGAAGTCTTTTGAGTGGACGTCCTGGTCTTCTTCTTCCTGCAGGTTGATATCTTAACATTAGTTTGGGTATCCTGTGATCTTCCATTCGATGAACATGTTGCATTCATCTTGACTTATAATCAGAAATTTTGTTTTCTAAAGGTTCCATGTGTAATTCTTCTAAGATGTCTTCATTTTTTTTTAGATCTAGTAGTGTGTATCCTGCAGTCCTCCGAAGGTATCTCATTTCAGCAGATCCAAGTCTCTGTATATCCTTCTGTTTCAACGTCCATATTTCGCTACCATACAAAAGACTTGGAACAAGCCAGTGTTTTATACACTTTTAGTCTTGAATGTTTTTGGACAAACTGTGGCTTGAAGATAGAATTCATTAACCCTAAAATTCTTAAAAATTTAGATATTTTTGCATTTACATCCTTTTCTTCTTCATATGCGATATTGCATACTAGATATGTAAAATTATTCACCTGCTCCAAAATCGTATTGTTCAGTATAATTTAAATTAGTATTCAGTACAAATTAAGTTGGTATTTCAATGAAATTAATTGAAGTGGACACCTTCAAGACACATATCATTGCATAGAAACTGTTAAGTGATTGGAAATATTATTTTTTTATGTTGGTAACATTGACTTCAGTCTGTAGGCATCGTTCACAGACAGGTGCTTCAAAGAAAAAAATGGTACTCCAAGTTCCAGAACAGTTGTTTTACGATGCCTAAAGAACAGACAACAGTAAACAGTAAGAAAAACTGACCAATTTCTTGAAATAATTTCGAGCGGAAATATTCTCAAGTGACGGTTAAATATTGTTTTGCAAAGTGTGTAACATTTCAGTGAATTGACATGTTTCGCAGCACATACACACTGCAAAATATAGATATGCTCTTTGTAAAAAGGCAAAACAAGTTCCAAAAACATCTCTGATACCTTCGTATGCAATTGATAGCATATGTCTATATTTTGTACGTAAGGCTGAAAAAATGTATGTTGTCCATTTTTTGTAAGAGCCTTTTTTTTAAGTGTTTTAGTGCCTATATTAATGATTTTTAGTGTCTTTTTGACTGCCTATTTTGAATTTTTTAAGTGTCTAACATCCTGAATCTAGTAATAACTAACTAAATAACTCACTGCCATTCTCGAACACGGACGTTCATGGCAGCGCGGACAAAAGCTCTCCATACTTTCTCATTCTGAGATAACGTTTTCCAATTATTTTCTGTATAATTCACCTCCCTCAAGTCATGGTTAATGTCATTCTCCCAACGACCAACAAGAAGTTTCCATGTCCCTCCTTTATGAGACATGTCCTTCCCATCGCAATTTATGAAACTTAACTATTCTTATTAAATCTGGTTTCCTATAAAGATCATGTAGTTCACTATTATTAAGTATTTTCCATTCCCTTATCTCTTCATCTCTTTGGTTCAAAAATGTTTCCAAGAACTTTATTATCAAATACCCATCCCTTAAAGTAAGAGACCACATTTCGTATACATATAACTCGGAGAACAACAGGTGTAATTTTCAGTTTAATGTTTTTTGAGAGACGTTGGGACGACACGAATCCCTGGAATGGATAGTATTAAGTATTTCCAGAATTGCGTCATTGTTTAGTTTCTTTGTATACGTCATTCTTGTTTGTAATTAAGGTGGTTAGAAGAAAAGGGGTGCAAGTTTGCAGTATTGAGAAAAATAGGTTTGAAGTTGTATAAGAATATCAGAGGCTGCTCAAAATTGTAACAATCATACTTTATCTATTCCTAATGCATGCATTCATATCACAGTGTCACTAAATAATAGTATGCTCAAAGAATGTAATTATACACCGCACACATTTTTTGTGAAAAAGTTGCTTACACCTGTTTGCTTATAACTGCCTCATTATTGTTCCTACGTATTTTAATTCAGTAGATAACAAATTCAAACCAGAATCCAACACATTCTGTTAAATAACATTAATAACTACTTTTGCAATTAAATATCAACAAAATTAAATATATTGTCACTCATAAAAATACATTATACAATTATTGTATATTGTAAGCCCATGTTTCCTTTAACAGAGATTTAGGCGCTCTCCCCCTACAGGGAAGAATTTGAACCATACTAATTTAGGTACACTTGTTTTCGTATAGATGTCATTTGAGTGCTCCGTGGTCAGCGTTCCGCCTCATACTGACATCTAGAAAACCAAGGTAATACTAGGACCGGAAAATTCCGTAAATTTTGCTTAGAGGCCTTTTCATTCAGGCTTAAGGATCTTTTACGGGGCCTGAAAATCTTCAGACTCGGGACCCACGGCTTAAAGTCCCTCACGGAGGACTCGCTCCTTGGATTTTTCCGTCCTAAAAAATCCATCGACCCCGGCCGGGTTTGATCCCGCGACCCTCGGGACCAGAGGGAAGGAACATAATCACTAGTCCACCGCGGTCGATACATTATGCAATCACAATGATTATCTCCATACATTTGTAGCAAAACTAGATTTTCTTCGGAATTTATCCACAATAAAATGGTTTTTCATCATCCTCAAGAAATCCGCCATATCCGTTTGTTGCGGTTCAGATTAACCTCATTTGAAAGTCCCAATTCTCCCATATTCCTCACTCCATCCATCCAACCCTCTTTAGGTCTTCCCCCTTTTTTTTTCATCTGTTCTCTACACCAAGATCTTCTTCCGCATTATATCAGATGTCATATTATTGTGATATTTACACCATGGTCTTCTTTTCGATTTCTTTCAACTTCAACTTCCACAATTCCAACGTTAGTATTTTTAGACGCTTTATATTAGCTTGACCTGTATCTATCTATCTATCTATCTATCTATCTATCTATGTAACTGAATCTTTCAACGCGTTTTTCACCCACTTAAAATAATTGGATCGACTTGAAATGTTGTATACTTGTAAAGGACCCGTGACAATACAATTAATTTCATATCTATTTTCTAAAATCCTGGCCAGAATCAGAAAATCAAAAAAAGTGTCTTTGTATTTATGTAACGGAATATTTGAACACGATTTTCACCCACTTATAAACATACGATAGACTTGAAACTTTTTTATACTTGTAAAGGACCCGTGACAATATAATAATTTCATATTTATTTTAAATATAGACTGCCTCGATGAACTACTCCAGTAATCTATCTCTGTTGCTAGTAATTTGATAGTTTGGTACATTTTACTTGTTCACGTCTCAGATCGATATAACATACCTACTATTGCCTTATTAATAAATGTCTTCATTCTGTAAAACTCATACTAAAATCCCTTATAGGTAAATAGTCACAACGTAATACATTCAAATATATACCTCGAAAGTGCAGTCGTCATCACCTAAGTTAATTTTAATTTTGAGAACTTTAGGCCTTTCGGAAACCGGTTTCCATAAGCAGCGGAATGTGCTACTAATTGTTGTTTTGCGGCGCTTTTGACATCAACGGCCTTCCATCGTCATCGGTAGTTACTGACTGTTGTTTTGTAATTTCGTATACAGGGTTGTATGAATTGGGTTTGTTATAATTTAAAATTAAATTGTTGTTTACTTCTTTTAGAATTTCAAGTTCCTCTAGCATGTTTACCTTTGTTGGATTTTTTATGGATTATAGTAAGAATGTTTTCTATTGTGTCCATTCAGTGGCTGGCGTTGATGACGTGTTTAGCGTAGCTAGATTTTCCTCCCGTATACATGAAATCTTTAAAGTGTTCTGTGAATCTTGAAACTTCTCCTGGTTCTGCTTATGTAGATTATAATCACTATCCCTTAATTTTTTAATTTACTGTTGTTAAATATATTGTTTTCTTCTATGCCGTTGCTTATTATGTTATGTAATTTATTTTCAGTCTTGTTTACCTTTTTATGTTTTTTGTCTGTTCTTTTTTCAACGTTCTAGCTAATTTCATTGTTTGATTTTCTTTATGTGTTAGCGTTATTCAGGTCTTTTTACTGTCGGATTCTTTTTCGAGTTTCCTCGGAAGAGATGGTCTTAGATCTATTAGTGAAGACGGAACAGGTAACTAATGCTTAATCCAGGAATTGCAGAAGATTATTATTATTATTATTATTATTATTATTATTATTATTATTATTATTACTATTACTATTAGTACAGCAATAAAGATAAAGTGATCCTTCTACAAGTCTTCGAAAGTCCTTGCTGTAAAACTTTGTAGACATTCGCCCGAGATATTACATGAAAAGAGGAAATGAAAATTTTAACACGGTTAAATTGTAAGTGTAACATTGTAAGTTGTGAAAATAAATTAGAATATCAACTCTAATTAAACTGCGATATTTGCCGTGGATAATTAAGAAATGTGTAAAAAGTTAGGACATTTGTAAATAAGTAGATTAACAACACATGCTTTGACTGGTAACTCCACGTCTCATTAGAGAGAAGAAAGATGGAGGATTTACTTAACATTACGATGTGCTAAACGGTGATCTCCCGAGAACACCTGTCTTGGAAATTAACTGTTCTCTCACCATCCGCAACCTCTCATACCTTCATTTCTGTTTGCACAAAAGTAACTATGCTATTACATATTCCACTAACTAACTTTGTTAATAAAATGTTTTCACTATGCAACTAGTATATTATATTAACTCTACAACCACCAAACAGGGCTAAAATTGCCCATGAGTTTTTCTTTTCTTAAAAAAATATTAAATAATATACTCGTATGTTAATGGGTCTTTTTCTATTCCTCACTATATACCACTATGTGTATGTATGCGTGTATGTGTGTATATATATATATATATATATATATATATATATATTATAACTATATTTTTGACATTTGGTAATAGAGGCAAATATGATATGAAAAGAAAATTAATGCTTGAGTCGGAATTTGAACCCGAGTCTCTAAACTCTATAGGTTAAGCGCTCTAACCAACTGAGCTACTCAAGTATTCAAACACAAACATGCATTTTTATTATATATGTAGTATTCTCAATTCACACAAGAGGTAGCGGGAAGTCATTCCAACTACCATCTAGCGGCCACCATAACAGGTAAACAAATTTTTAAAGAGAATATTTTACTTTATAGCAGTAACGCTTGTATATTTAGATGTTATAAGTATATTTTTTGACATTTGGCAATGAAGGCAAATATGATATGAAAAGAAAAATGAATGCTTACCTGTTATGGTGGCCGCTAGATGGTAGTTCGAACGACTTCCTGCTAATTCTTGTGTCAATTGAGAAAACTGCATATAAAAGAAAAATGTATGTTTGTGTTGGAATACTTGAGTGGCTCAGTTGGTTGGAGCACTAAACGTACAGAGTTTTAGAGACTCGGGTTCAAATCCCGACTCAAGCATTCATTTTTCTTTTCATATATATATAGGCCTATATGTATGTATATACACATTCATCCTTCTTGGAGGCATGGGTACTCGCATAGAGGAAATTCTGGACCAACATAATTTAGTTACGCTTATTTCTCTACAGATATCAGATAATGAAATAAATCCAGCAAAACTGTCTAAATAAGACACCAAGTAATCAACAAAGGCGAAACTTGGATTAAAAAGGCCGATTAAATTTTGATCAAAGGCTCTAACTTAGGCTTCTGATACTTTTACAAGCACAAAAATCTTGAAGTTCTTCCATTAGGACTAGTCCTTTGGATTTTAATATCCTAAAAGATATATCGACCGCAACCGAGTTTGAACTCGCGATCCTCGGAACTAGAGGCAAAGAACACAACCAATAGACAAACATGATATGAAGGGAGTGAACAATTGGAAAATATTAGGTCAGGATAGGGACGTATGGAGAATTTACCTCCCGAGGACATCAACTTCGGGGTTAGATAGCGAGTTATTTAGTTTTATTAGTTCCTGATTGTTTAGGAGAAGGAAAAACTTGTGGAAAAGGACTGGCATTGTAATCTGCAATGCGACGCAAGTGAGCACAGTTGAATCTTACTTTGAACGCATCGAACTGGTAGAGTTGAGGCCGTTTGACATGCCCCAGGAGTCAGCGCGATCAGCGCTAAAATGTCAGAGAAAGTTGACTTCAATCCCAAGAGAGTATCAGAAAGCATTTCACTTTTCCAGGCAAAATATCAAATCGCAGAGCTGTTTCATCGCTTGCTTAAATATTTTATTGTCTTACAGAACTCTACAAAATCATTTTATGTTGAAACAATGTAACACAACACCAACAACAAATAAAAACACATTTTACATCTTACTTTCACAATCCATTAACATAATTCAACATTAGGAACATTTATTACTATTATTATCTTTATTATTATTATTATTATTATTATTATTATTATTATTATTATTATTATTGAAAAAATAAAATAAAATCATGCGAGAAAAAATGAATATTTAATATTCAATAGTTGATTACATTTGATATAAACAGTTACATTTGTATGGGCAGGTACGACGAATGCAGGATGAAAAGTTACCCAGACAAAAAAAAATATATTGGAATGGTGTCCACCTGGAAGAAATAAAGAAAGGAAGACTTCGAAACTCATGGATGCATGAAATAAGAACTGGAATGACAATAAAAGGACTGGAGGACATGGAGTGGATCGATAGGACGAGTGGATAAGGAAAATAAAACTTTAGATACAGAAAAAAGTGTAATAATTGAAAATCTGTAATAAATAAATAAATAAATAATATTATTAATTATTATTATTATTATTAATATTATTAATATTATTCAGGGATTTTGCAGCTCAAACCGTTTTACCGTTTCCAGTTTTCATCCATCTCAAGTAAAGTAATCTTATTCTAAAAGTCTCTTTGAATGAATAACGTCTTTAACTTTTTAGTAGCATGATCCCATGGTCTTCCTTTAATACTCCTTCCTCCTGGTATCCATTGAACAAAAATCTCAGGCCATCTTATTAGGCATTCTTATTACGTGTCGAAACGTTTTCAATTCCCTCTTTTGAATTCGGCCCCATTATCCTCTGCTTCCAGATGTCTCCTCATTTCTTCATTCGGTATTCTTTGCTACCTTGGAACCCTTTCGATTCTTGTTTAATATTTCAATTAAATTACCAGAATATTTGTGATATATGTGTCATTCAAAATGCGTACTTCACTCTTGTATGAAACACTTTCAACTAATACCTTTTTCATATATAACTTTGTATAACAATAACAAAAAAAATAATAATAATAGTAATAGTACATTATTTGGCCTGATTAAATTAAGAACGGAAAGGTCTTTTGTATAATAATAATAATAATAATAATAATAATAAATGCAATAATAACAGTAATAGTACACCATTTGGCCTGATGAATTTAAGAATGTAAAGTTCTCATTCACTTCTTCACTTCACTAGAAATACATTTCAGAGAAGTTATTTAAATTGGTTATTGCTAAGAGGTCCTTTCTGCAATTAAACCAACTAAAACGTCACTGCCAAAAGGCAATCTATAATGGAATCATATCATTTTAACACCAAACAAGAAGTGAAACGCTAAAATGGTACCGTATGAAGGCTGGAGGAAGGTCTACGAATCACAGAATTCGTATTTATATGTAGGGACGTTGAATCTGTAGTTAACCCTTTTATGAAAAGGAAATTGGAGGAAGGGCCTTTCAGTAATTATCAACTCCCTTCCACTCTATATCACAGACTGCCAAACTTTACCATCTTTCAGAAACAAATTAAAAATAAAATTATTAACAGAAACAATTCACTAATATATATATATACACATATAGTGCTGAAGTTTGGTAAATTCCTACCAGGGAAATTAAAAGAATTTTAAGTATAGAAACGGATGTTTTAAGAAGATCAGCTGGAAAATCTAGAATGGATAGAATATGAAATAAAAAAATAAGGGAAATTTTGGATGTGCAAGGGGAGCCGGACATATAGACATTATAGAAAATAAAAGATTACAGTGGTATGACCATGTCAAAAGAATGCCAGAGAAACGATTGTGGCTATGAATATACCAGAGGATTGGAGGAAGATTAATGAATGGACAGAGAGGAATGGCGTTTGGTTTCCGGAAGATGGCGGCAGCTGCCATGATACCGGATGATAATGATGATGATGATATATAATATATATTTTAATTCATTACAGTTTGTTACTTGGTTTGCACTTTTTTCTTTTGATGTATAATACATTCGATCTGTAATTCCTTTGTATACATATTCTCTTATTACTTTTAATTGTAATTGTCTTTAATTTTATTATATTATTGGACATTATTTTTATTATTGTTTAGTATGTAATATTGTTGTATGTTTTATTTAAATGTAACATATGTTTGTCCTGGTGAGTGGAAGAGAAGACCACATAGCCTTAACTCGATCAAGCTAAGTAAATAAATAAATAATTTAAATTATGAATTATTTAGTCAAGTTAACAAACATTAAAATTATTGCAAATAAGAGAAACTGTAAATTGTTACATTCAAAAACTTGGCGTAGAGCAAAATTGCTTGGACTTATTCAAAGAATGAATGATCATAGTATTGTTAAGAGAGTTAAGGAAGAATAAAAGGGAACTGGTAGAAGGAGAAGCAGACCAAGACTTAAATGGATTGGAGATGTGGAAGAAGACATATGACAGCTGGGAGTGATTAGATGGAGAAAGAAGGCTCTTGATCGGAATGATTTGGCATCACTCATTAGAGAAGCTGACGCCAGATTCAAAGGGTCGTACTTTTAAAGAAGAAGAAGAATAATTATAAATATAATATTAAAACACTCTCAAGTACAAAAAAACTCACACGACTAAACATCTATAACATGTTCTCAGCAACTACATTGTTATATGGATGTGAAGCATGGAGTATAATCGAAGATAAATCCAGTAACATGGCGGTAGAGATGAAACTAATGAGAAAAACACCAAAATCCACTAAATATATGAGGATATATTAACATAACTTACAATTGGGAACCCATTAAATACATATATAATGGAAACACCAGTTGGAAGAGTCACTAATGAAAGATTGCCCAATTTAACATTAAATGACCGCTTAGATGGAATAACGTAAAAAGCCAAGGTCAACCCATACATGAATACTGAGTGGATAATGAAACCGGAATGGGCCATTTGAGTGCTTTTTGATAATGACTGAACATTTATATACCGAGGCGTGGCAAGGTATTAAAAATCATATCAAGGCTAAATTACGATTAATTATGTGTACATTAGTTCAAATTTTACTAATAATTAAAAATTAATGGAGAAAAGCAATGAATGTAACACAATAGTGAAAAAAGCGGTAAACTAGAAATTTGAGGACATATCATTTTGTGCTGATAACAATAGAAAAAAACAAAATGTCCAACTGAAATCAAATGGTAAATATTTGCTATTCTCCGGAAATCAAACGTTGTTCAAAAATTAAAATTCAATGTTCTCTGTTATTAGTTTTTTTTTCAGTGGTCTTCAAATAATTCTTGAAAATGTTTTTGACAGTTATTTTCGATTTAGACAAAAATTGTATGTAAAGTAACTTGTAAGTAATTCCTAAACTGAAAATAGATTTTAAAAAATCATTATTTGCTTGTATGTTAACAATTTACTACTAAATATATTAAATCGATAAACCAAACTTCGACCAGTTTCGGCAACAATTTTGCTATTTTCAAAGACAGCTAACAGCACTCATTGTCATGAGAATGGCAGCATTTCTGCCGAAACGCATCTACAGATTGTAAATGGAAGTTTCATGTATAGATTCAATATAGTGCTATTAACACAATGTTTTACTAGCGTTCTCATCGCCATCGTCATAAGAATCACAGGTTAGTACAAGTTGACTGTTCCGTACCAATATCTAACTGAAGTTCATATCTGGTCACACCATATTTGTTTTGGCCGCCCCAAAACTCGTTGTCTTACGACTCTATAGTTAAATAATATTCTTTGAATTCGATGTGGTGGCATTCCCTGCACCTTCCTATGTTATCTATTTACATAGGGTATAACTAAATTCCCATTAAAGACATTTGAGGAAGTGTAGTGCGGACCAAGGTAGTTACGTTTAGCATGTCCGGACACGTACAGTTTTCACGCTACACGTTCGCAAATTACCAGAACTCACATTCAACTCTCCCGCATTCTCAACGCCAAAGACCGTGCACGTTCTCAGACATGACCTCACTAGACTGCTACATGTGGGGTCATATCAAATTTCTGATTTACGAGATACTTGTGGCATCCGAGGAAGATATACTGGCGTGGGTAATGACTGCGGCGGACCAAGGATTGATGATCGTGAGTACCATAACATGGTACGGAGGTACCGTATCTGTGTAGACGTAGGTGGATATCACATAGAGCTCTTCATGTGGACCCAGACGACAAGCAGCAGGGGTTAGAGAGAGCAACGTGTGTTGTGGTATTTTTTGCGTAACTGGAAAAAGTATATTTCCGGACATACGTTCCTGTGCTAAACGTATCCGTCTTGGTCCCTACTACACGACTTCGAAGTCTGTAATGGGAATTTAGTTGCATCCTGTATAACAGTGAGTTAAGTCTAGTATATTTAAAATGCCAAAGTTCTGTCTAATGTGTCAGTACTGTGTATGGTATACTAGCATATGTCGCGTCAGAGGCCTCAGTAGCTTCATTTCTGCATCTTCCATGTTTTTGATTATCTACGTTCTATAAACTTCTCAAACATATGATGATGTTGGAATAGCCATCGTTCAGTAAAACGTAAAACTCTCTCCATATTCATGTTTTACGAACTTATTTTATCAGTCTCTATTATTTTTTGGAATTTCATTATATTTTTGTAAAAATAGTTCATATATTTCCACATGGCGATGTGCAGACTAAATATTCAAAATAGTTCACATGTTATATTGGTTTATCTGTTCGCGGCTATACTCTCTATTCGGATTGTGTGTACGTTTTTTTTTTACGCTGTTGGGTTATCAAACCATCAAACCAACCATCAATCTGAAGGAATAATGAGATTGATTTTGGAGACGTCTTGTCCTACACAGGTTGACTTCTCTAAAGGCCAGTTTGCACGCTACATCTTATTGTACGTTTTATAGGACAGGACAAAGCCTATCCGATAAAATGTGGCATGTAAACAGCAAAACGTACGTCTTATCGAGTGGGAATGAAATCCATGGTCAGACTGTAAGAACTAACGGGAGAAGCATCATTTTGCGACAAAACGTGCGTATTGTATTCCGTTTTGTATGATTCGTTAAAAAAGCTTTTCTGATGCAGGTGTCTTGTTTCTTTATGAATGGTGTTACCAACTCCAGCAATTGACTAGGCTGAGGTGTCCATACGCAAATAATTTCGCCAGTCATCAGGTTCGCCTCTCAGTTCTTTCAGTAAGAAGACATGGGAATACTGACTTCTTTTCAGACCATCTTGTTTTTTTCCCTCTTCATCACTTTTCCTCGCAGTCGTTGAATCCTAATGAGGGAAGAAATAAAAGAAAGCAACTGAGCTTCCTCCATAATCAAATTAATGCTGTCTTTCTCACTTTTAATAAGAAAAGCATTGACAATACACTATAATTTGAGTCTGGATTGGAACCGATGTAGTAAATGGAGAGGAAAACGTTACTGAGTAAACACTGGGCAAAACGTACGTTTAGTATTCCGTTTTCGACAGAACGTGCAATAAGATATAGTGTGTAAATCGGCCTTACGGCTTAGGAATCCAGTCCACGTAACACTGTAGTCGGGTATCGTACCAGGTACTACAGTACCGGTACTGCGCAGAAGACCTGGATCTCTCATGGGGAGCGATGCTACTTACAAATTTAAGACTATCTCCAAACAGAGTATTTAACTGCTACTCCTAATGCTATGACAGAGTCAAAATCTCAGTCAAGAAGATACCATAAGTAGATATTCTGACGTACTTTGTGTAATCAGCAAGATATTAGGACCGGAAGTAAACATCAACGAAACGAAATATTTGGTCACACATACAAGTACTTTATACAATGAAAATGTACAGTTGATGCCATAATTAGGGAACTTTCGAAAAGTTCATGAATTGAAATATCTAGGAACAAGGTGTAGAAACAGGAATTAGGTGAACGATTAAAGATAAATTCAAATCTGAAAGTGTATCATATTATGGATTACAGGACTCTTGTTATAAGATGTTAATTGTATAATTTTTACCTGGTAAGTCAGTCGTCCTCAACTAAATTGTTAAACTTCTTTAAGTTATTCAAGTATAATAATTTCGTTGAGAACGACTGACTTACCAGGTAAGCATATATATTAAACATCTTATTACATAACCTCAACGCTTCTTTAATATGAATTTCAAAAGGACTCTCGTTGTCCCACGTCTCCCAAGAAACTTTAAACTCATAATATATAAGAATGTTATTCTCCCAGTTATATTATTTGCATGCGATACATAGACCCTTACTTTAAAAGAAAAGAAAATATTGCTAGTATATGAGAATCAATTATAAGATCAAAACACTCCGACAAGGGACAACCCTTATCCCCATACGGGGAAATATGGAGTATAGATAGACAGGGAAATTTTTGGACCAAAGAGAGATAGACAGGTGAATGAAGACGACTAAATAACAATGAGACTTATGATCTTTATAGGAAAATCAGATATAATAAGAACAGTTAAGTATCGTAGACTGCGATGGACAAGTCCGTCTCATTCTCTTCAAAATTCTAATCATATTTGCGAAATAATTAAAACAAAATTAGGATATGTGACACAAATGGAGAGTGGAAACTTCTGATACAAAAACCAGATGAAAGCAAATAGTAGATAGGACAAGAAAGAGGTGCGAGAGTAACATTAATCATGATTTGAGGTGAGATGTTAATACAGGGGATGTTTGATAAACATTGTATAAGGATAGTGATGTATTGTGAAGTTATTTCCTCGAGGCCGTGGATCCTCGGGTTCGATAGAATAGTTAGTTAATTAGCTTTTACATGTTTCTATTTCTTATTTGTAGAATAAACAAATGCATATGATTCGTGATCCAATATCTACATTAGCTAATATTTAAATATTTTTTGAAACTGGTGAATAAGTAATTCTAAACAGAAAATTATTACACAAGATAACACTAAAGTCAAATATAGAAGAAATGGCGACTGAAGATGCTCCAGGGAAAAAGGTAAATATTCAGAGTCACTGCTAATATAAGTGACATCATTAAAAATAATTTCTGTTGCTTCCCTGTGAAATTTTATTGGTATCCCTGATTGTACTAAGCGAGTAATTATTTCATTCAAACGAGGATGGAGAAGCGAATCACTATGAATAAAACCATAGTGAATTTGTACTGAAAAAGTACGAAACTTGTGAAAGTTTGTTGCAGTGTTCCTAGTGCAGAATTCTTTAATGTAATATTGCATGGAGTCTTCTTTTGAAAACAAACCTGTGTTAGGGAAGGACATAACATAATTCAGCGAAGATATATGTTCATATGTTACTACAAATACATTTTCTGCAAATTGCTGGAAATTGGTAGAGAAGGGTACAATGATGAATCAGTGACCAAAGTGTAGTCAGAGTCCCTTAGTTCTTCAACCGTATCAATTTGATGTTGGAAACCAGGTTCGATAAAGTAACTAGTGAAATATGTTTGAAAAACAGTGTTCACACACAAGGAATAAATCACCCATGCAAAAAATATAAATCGAGTATGAATTTCTTGTGGAATATTCACTGACACACACCTAGTAGGATGCTCCACAGATCAAACAAAGGTTCCCCAAAACCTGATTTCCCTGATATATATTTGACTGCCAGAGCAGTTACACCAAGGCCTATAAATATAAAAATCCAAATATCCCAGGTAAATACACGTAGTAGACTTGGCCAACGAGAATTAGGTTTCGAATGTGGAACAAAGAATGTAAGGCTTTGTGTATAGTAAGGCACAGGGATAAGTTTAGATATGAAATGAATTACACTAATTGGAAAGTGATCTACCTCAATACTTTTATTTAGTGGATGTTTATATTCAACACTGTTATTGAAAGACATGTTAAAGGCTTCAGATACTGTTGCAAGCATGCTGATAATTATCCCTTCCTTAAATCCTTTCTTTTCGTAAAAGAAAGGAGGTATGCCACTACCTTCGTCAATGGTGAACATGCATCCATTCAAATCATATTTAGCCTTTTGTGGATGGATTTCTGAATTAAAAATGAATGTACCATTTTTCCACGAGTCTACGTGTAACAGTTCTTGGAAATGTCCACATATTCCTGAAGGTGGATTGTAGGGCAACCAAGTAAATAATTCAATTGCATCCGTTGAAGTGTTTTGCACTAGCAAAAGTACATCCTTGATATCAAATGATTCTAACACTTGTAATACATCAGAAGCCATTAATTGTATATCTGCCACACCTGTGACTATCACTAGAAATCTAGCCTTTTTGTTAAGTGACTGCATCCAAAATATTTCGCCTTCCATATTTTCATATTTTAAAAATAGAATGACATTTTCAATAGTGTAATCAGTGAAATTGGATAGTCTAACTGACCACTGATATGTCTCGTGAAGACTGTGCAATACATCCTCTTCGAAGTCCATTATTTCGTCGGTATCATAGTGACATTTAAATGAGTTCATAAACTTTTCATCACGGTCTGCTGTTAAGGTGAAGCCTTTAGCAATATTACCCAAGTCTCCAACAAATTTCATGATTTTAGTTGAATTAAATCTACATTGATTAAATTTTGCCGTTTCCGTCATGTTTAAATCCTCCTCATATATTTTGACGCTTCTGTCCAATGGTGTATATATATACTTGAAATCACTTGCAGATAAATATACTGCAATTGTTTCTGAATACCTGAATAACATTGTACTTGTTGCAACAATACATTCTACTATTTCATGTTTACTTGAATTTGCAGGTGTGTTGAGCAACCAAAGTATCAAGAAACAGATCTGTAAGATGGATAAAACAATATAAAAATAATTTTTATGAAGTTCCAATTACTAAGGAATTGGAACTGCAATAAAATATCAATATAAATACATCTAAATAGTCCGAAATCCGGCTGCAAGATTACTACGTTCATCGAGTGTACGAACAAAATCAATTTTTTTCATAAAATTGTGAATGACTGAACACATTTTTGCCGGGTTGCCTATTAAAATTCGGCCGCCAGTATGCTTAAGTAAAATATAATTTCTTTATTTATTCTAAATAATTTGATTCATTCGTTATTAAAATAAATTATAATCCAGTTCGCAGAAATCGACGTATAGAGCTTGAAAAGTTTTGGTTGCCATTGCACACTTGGCCGTAAACCACCTCGCGGCTACAGCAGGTTGTGAGACCAATCAGTAATAAAATGACCGTAAGTACGTATTTATTGTTTTATATTGTTCCCTCGCAGCGGGAAGTAAAACCACTGCCCTTTATGTATACTACGTATAATGTATATACAAAAATATATCCAAAAGGTAGTGTTAATATACATTGCACGATACAAATTACTGCATCTTAAATGAACTAAACTTTATTTGAAACAATATAAAACAATAAACACGTACTAGCGGCCATGTTATCAATAATTGTTCTCACGGCCTTCTGTTGTTTCAACTAATAAACATTGCCCACACTGTTAACGTTAGGCAATTGTTTGTAATGAACGCAAATATTTCGAACAAAGATATTATTTTACTATTATTTTTTATTTTGAAAACACCATGGCGCAAAAAATAATGTACAACGCTCGTTTGTGAAGTGTTTTACAGAATTTCGGAAATTGAAAAACCCCGCTATCGCTCGGTTTCTAAATATTTTTCCTCGATTCTGTAAAAACCACCTCCCAACCTTGCATCGTAATATACTATTATTAAACATTTTTATAAAATGGATTAATTGAACTGAGTGAAATAAGTTTGAAGTATTAATAATGATGCTAAATTATTTTGTATTCGTCAAAAAGTGGTGATAAGTATTATAGCACTTTTTACGTATTTGATAAATCAAACTTACCTTAATGAATTTTAACATATGAATAACAATCATGGCTTAATTTGTATTTTATTAACTTATATTTTCAAATGTTTAAATTCCATCTAATCTGATTCCTGCAAATAAAAGAAAAAGTAAATAATAAAGGAATTATAGCGAACAATCAGCAGAGAGAAAGTTAGAAATAATATTATTAGTGTGTGTGATAAGTAATGGTGGTTTTTATTGTAATGTGTCTGGTGGAATTTTGAAGGTATGATTCTCTGGCAGTTTGTTCCAAACGGGAGTGTAGTCGATGCGGGTCTTTATTCTTAACAATTAAAACGAATTCATTAAATGTTGAACGCCGCGTGTTCAATCCCGATCGTATCTTATACTGCACGAACAACCATGATATAAATTAAGGAATTGGGAGAAACCGAACTACTACCACACCCAACATATAACCCTGGCCTGGCGCCTTCACATTCATGTGTGTTTCGATCAAAGGCTCATTTCGTGTGTGGATTTATAAAAACATTGAAGCTCTGGAAGAGGGTCTCATTGAATCCTTTGCATCAAAAACCGGAGACTCTTACCGTCGTGGGATAATAAACCTCGCTGAAAGATGGTTCAAAACCATAAAATATGATGGTCTCTACTTTTAAGAGTAGTTAAATATCTTGGCAGAAAACATTCAAAATATAATTTAGTTTTAAGAAACGACATTACTTATGAGAGAGTATCTATATGAGAGAAAATATTAAATTGCATGTATCCCTAGTAGAAACGATGAAAATAACACAATTAAGATCGTACCAACACCGCTGTGGTCTCGAGATAGCCCTTCACACGCAGCGGGCCCGGGTTCGATTCCCGGTAGGGACCTGCTCCTCGGTTAAGTTTTTATGGGTTTTTTCCCCACCTGTATGACAAGTGCCAGGAAGCGTAGAGCCCAACGGTCCCCGAAAATTATCCGGCCGTCACCATCACCCTTATCATCATCATCATCATCCTTCACCGGTGTGGAAAGTAACAGGAAGCTACCACACCTATAATTACCTAGTAAAGCTGCAAAGCATAGCATGAAAACGCTACGATTGCAGCGAAATACCTGTCCTCGGGCAGACAGAATTACTATGGACGGATATGAAAATAATGATACAAGTTGGATTACCGAATAATATTTATTGATGGAGTCCGACAGGTAGAAAAAAGAGAAGAATATCAAAACTAACATGGACACAAGAATTACTCAGAACAGTGGAAAAAGAGATTTTGAGGAAGGGTTAGGAAGAAATGGAGAGGAATAGAGACTGGCTATTTAATCTTGAAATGGTCATAGGCAGATGCCAAAGACATTTGAATACCTGAGAATAAATAATTAAACAGTTATCTTAAGAAAGAAAAAAGATACTATTATTGAATGCTTGGCTGAAAAACAGGCTGCACACATGGAAAAATGTATGATTTAGCTGGAAAAAAAATTATGTCACTCCTATTAAGACATATTTTCACGAAACTATACGCAGTTGTTAATCATAGCATTTTCTCCATGTGTAGAAATTTCCATTACTCTTGTTGGAAATAAACCACCTCTTACACGAGAGTGAAATTTTACGAAATTTACAACATATCTTCTATTAAATATATTTTCACAACATTATGCGTAGTTGTTAACCATTTCATTATTCGTCATCATCATCATCATAGTACATTCACGAATTTAGGCCATTTGTTGACCTGTTTCGGCCTCAAGAGAAACACCATCCAGAAGTCTTTTGAGTGGACGTCCTGGTCTTCTTCTTCTTGCAGGTTGATATCTTAACATTAGTTTGGGTATTCTGTGATCTTCCATTCGATGAACATGTTGTATCCATCTTGACTTATAATCAGAAATTTTGTTTTCTAAAGATTCCATGTGTAATTCTTCTAAGATGTCTTCATTTTTTTTGTGATCTAGTAGTGTGTATTCTGCAGTCCTCCGAAGATATCTCATTTCATCAGATCTAAGTCTCTGTATATCCTTCTGTTTCAACGTCCATACTTCGCTACCATACAAAAGAGTTGGAAGAGCCAGTGTTTTATACACTTTCAGTCTTGAATGCTTTTGGACTAACTGTGGCTTGAAGATAGAATTTATTAACCCTAAAATTCTTAAAAATTTAGATATTTTTGCATTTACATCCTTTTCTTCTTCATATGAGATATTGCATCCTATATATGTAAAATTATTCACCTGCTCCAAAATTTTATTGTCCAGTACAATTTTACTTCTGACAGGATCTACACCTTGAAATGCCATAATTTTTGTTTTTTCTGTAGATATCTTTAATCCATTCATTATTCGTGCATGTAGAAACACCCATTAAGATTAGTTGAAAAAATACCACCCCTTACATGAGGGTTAATCTTTATATTATTTACAATTGTCCTGTTGGACATGTTTTCACGAACCTTTACACAGTTATTAATCATGGCATTTACTGCACATATAGAAACTCTCATTACTTTTGTTGAAAACATCCCTTACAAGAGGGTGAAGTTTTATAAAATATGCAATTTTCCTCCTATTATGGCCAACATGTTTTCACGAAACTTTACACAGTTTTTAATCATGGTATTTTCTGCATGTGTAGAAAAACCCATTACTGATATTGGAAAAACTACACCTTACAGGAAGGTGAAACATTGTAAAATTTACAACTTCCCTACATATTTTTATTAAACATTAAACACATGACATTTTGTGCACATCAAAGCCTGTATGATAACTCTACAAAATTCACTTGTTCATGAGATAAAGCAGCCAGACGTAATTTTCCTAATTTTATTTTCAATTGGTATCGTAATATGTTTATTTTTATATCATATGAAGTTTTTTCTTTTTTGTCTTAAAGGATAAGTTAACAAGCCGCTAGTGAACAATGTCATGTCATATCAAACTCCATGAAATTTTATATATTTCAACATAACTCAAATTATAATAAACAAAGTTCATGGCGTTAACATTGTAAACCACTAAGTATTTATGCACCACCCTGTATGTATTTTTAGATACATTGAGCTATTTAGACAACATTAAATTTTTGAATAATCGGTGGGTATTAGGCAGTGTTGTCCTATTATAATGGACCTGGAGATTAAAAATGCGCTTTTTATACGATGGAGAGTAATAATGAAAAAGTTAATTTTAGTTAGGTCTACTTACGAACGAAAAATGTATTATTAATTTAGAAAGAAGTATTCCTATTATATGTTACTATTCGAAAAAGCAATCGCACTGAAAACGGATAGAGAAGGCACAAGTCATTTCGTTGACTTTGTTCTTGCTCACAGAGCATGGTGCCATTAATAAACTTTCTCTCGCTACTAGGGGTTATTTGGTGGATTCAGTTTTTAATCACAATATAGAATCGATAAGTGTAGAATTAATTTTAAATGTACAAAGATTAATATAATTGTTAAAATCTCTACATTATGCTATGAAGTAAGAACATATAACGAATATAGCTTAAAGTCCGTCCCGGAGAAATTGCTGCTCATATTTTTCAATACTTAATAAAGCTATCGACACTGGCTGGGTTTAAACACACAAAATATAAATCCAATTTTATTTAACATAAAGTATAGTAATAATAATAAATTAAAATGAGAGATACATTCTTTATTATGATACAATTTATACACACACCCACCTTAAAAAATACAGGGATAGATAAACACTGGATAAAGTATTCATTACATACCGTATTAGTAAATATCTTTCTTAACCGTTTCGACATAAAATATTTAACATTAAATAAATTATATATACAAAATATATTTAATATTAAACACATTAAATAAACAATACTTAATATTAAATATACATTTATTTAACATTGAATATATTAAATAATTAAATTATATTTAATATTAAATACATTAAATAACTAAAATATATTTAATATTAAATACAATAAAGAAATAAAATTAATATTTAATATTAAATGTAATAAATATATTTAATTTAAAATATCACACATTTAAGAGTGAAATTAAGTAAAATTTTAAGAAATTTTTTATCATGATCAGATTTTTACCGAACGTATCCCTTAAAAATACAGGAATAGAGAAATCCAAGGTAAAATATTGAGTACTTACAATGTTAGTAAACAACCTTTTTCAGAACTTGCAAATAAAATATTTAATATTAAAATATATTGTTTTTATATTAATTAAAAATATTACACATTTAATAGTAAAATTAAATTCATTTGTATGTTATTTTGAGACGTTTGGAGGCAGATCAACGTATCATACAGTGGAGGAGACTATGTCTATAATACGAAGTAGTGTCTTTGCAAAATGTATCGTCAGTTTATGAATTCTCACGGTGAAATTATGGATCGTTGGGATAATAGCGTAATTATTTCTGTACTATGTAGTAATGTCTTCATTTCTTATAAAAATAACAATAAATATTTTATTTATATTGAATGCATGTTATGCTACTACCTGAAAATTAATTACATTCGTAATTATGCATTTTTCTATAATTAATTATTTGTAGAGCCTATATTAAGGGGGGTATGGGAGAAATTTCTATTTTCTACATTTTGTGAGCTAAAGACTTGAGGTTTATACAAATATTCACTGTATGGTACATAATGATGTGTTTATGGTTCATTCTTCTGAGACATTTATTTTATAAGTTATTAAATATTATATTTAAAAAAATGTATATACTATAATTAAATGCGTTCCACAATTTTTTTAGTAAAATGTCTGATTTCGTACAAGAAAAAACATCATGCATTATAATTCGTTTAATGTGAATACAAAGGGAGAAGAAAATAATTTTATACATCATGCGTGGAATTACAAAAAAAAATAATCATTGCATGCATTTTATTTTTTTTATTTCTTAAAATACTACTTCAGTCATGAAACCCATGAACTCCTTTGTTAGTCATTGGTTTTAGGGCATGCAGTAAAAATTGGAACCTTCTAGGATAAAATTTGTGAATTCCATTAAATTTTGAGTGAACAAAAATACAGTGAAAATAAAAGTGTGGAAAAACAAGTTTAAAAATTTGCATGCAGTTTAAATACAAAATGTAACATACAGGCCTAATCAGTACTTTAGGGAACTTAGAAAAGTCATAGGCCTCTGAACCTTTGCCAACATGTACAATAGAGTACAGGCTATTTTCTAGTAAAAAAAAATAAAAAATCCCAATTCTAATCTCAAATGGTCATTTTCTCACCCATCACCCCCTTAATAAAATGATAAACATTAATAAAATTACATTTTTACGAGGAATACAGATTTCCAGAAATAAATTATACAAACGCTTTTGGATGCTGACAATGTAGTACTGTCGGCAAAATCAGATGATGAATTACAATGGGAGCACATCAATTAAATAATAGCCAAAGAGTTAGATTTGAAAATTTCTTCGCAAAAAATAAACTCTAATGGGTTTGTGTGGAAAACACTTAGGTAGAGTTAAAATAGAACTAGATGGAAAAATCATATAACAGATCTCTAAATATAAATACCTCGCTCAAGTAATAAATGATATGATAAATAATACAGATAAAAGTTACAGAATAACAATGCAATAAATGGAGTTGTAAAAATAAATTTTGTTAAACAAATTTCATCCATAGAAAATATAAGTTAATGGCATTCCAAGGGAAAAATCAAATCAGATCCTAAATAGTAATAGGAAACAAAATCATAGACCAGGTGAACCATCTCAATTATCTAGGATGTGACATTTAATTTAATTATGATAATGCTATAAATAATAAAATAGCAAAATTCGAGGCAATATGTGGTACGATAAAACGATCACTAAATAAAACAACAAGAGAGACCCAATTGAAATTTTACAAAACGTTGGCTGTACCGATACTCATCTATGGTTCAGAAACCTGGATACATAAAAAACAAGATGTAAGTAGGATAACGGCGGCAGAAATGAAATTTTTGAGATCTGTTAAAAGGTGCACTAATGAAGATAGAATCAATAACATAGAAATAAGACAGGAACTTGAAATATTTGCAATAACTGATAAAATATATACATATAGACAAAAATGGAAGCAGCACATAGACAGAATGAATGAAGATAGATATCCAAAACAAATAAAATACAAACCTAAAGGCACCCGAGATGTGGGCAGACCTAGAAGGAGATGGGCTGAAGTCGGAACGGGTCAACAGACCTAATCCATGAATGCAGATGATGATGATGGTGATCATAAACAAATTTCAACCAAAACCAAATTGAAATTATACAATGTAATTGCAAAATCAGAACTGAAATATAGGAGCGAAAATCCGATACTAAATTCTAAAATAAAATCAAAATTGCAAGCAGGACAGGTGTGATTTCTACGTTCACTGCAAGGGTTGATAGAAATGGACAAGCAAAGAAACACAGGTATACGCGTTAAATTAAAGTTTAAATATGGTTGAAGAAAAATTATCAAAGCGATTGGTTACAATATGTCCAAAGAATAGGCCCATATCGCTTTCCTAAATTAGCATTGCAGAATCAACCTAAAGGACTTCGAGATAGAGGAAGGCCACAATTAAGATGGACTGACCAACCACATCTTGAGATCTCATATGAACAGGCTCAAATGACCTAAACCTAAATAAGTTCATGATGATCTCAATATCAATATCAAATCCGAATTTAGTGATAATGAACTATATGATTATATAGTATTAAATAGTTTGTTAGTTACTTTTCATAATAATGAAATTATAAAAGCTCCAAGTTCAAACGAAGGAGCTGTTAGGTTTTATCAGTCCCATAAGCAAGGGTAGGACCACCAGGACTGCGTACTCTAGCCCTTGGCTGGACTGGAGTGAGTGGATGTATGTACATATGTTTATTATTATTATTATTATTATTATTATTATTATTATTATTATTATTATTATTATTATTGTTATGATCTTTTGTTTGGATGACTGATTCAGATTATTATTTCTTTCATAACTTTATTTTTCAATGGTCAAAAAGACAATATTTTGTTATATTATTTGTATTGTCACTTATTTGACTTATGACTCGCATTAAAGTTATATCATTTTAGTTAACTCATGTTTACTAATTGCATAGCTAGTCATGTTAGATATTGATATAAACTCCAAAGCTTTCTCAAGCGAATTTAATCCCCTTTTTCCTTCTAGCTTCCACGATTATAATACTGTTTAGCATACAGTACTATATGTTTAATAATTTACTAAGGAAAGGTGGATTAATTTTTGCCTTCAATGGGCCCGGGCAAAGGAATGTTGATTTAAGCACTCAATACTTGCAAACTCAAGGTAATTATAAATGGTTGGCACAATCCCGCATGCACG
This sequence comes from Diploptera punctata, assembly GCA_030220185.1. Classification (NCBI taxonomy): domain Eukaryota; kingdom Metazoa; phylum Arthropoda; class Insecta; order Blattodea; family Blaberidae; genus Diploptera; species Diploptera punctata. The sequence continues at coordinate 3,590,290 of JASPKZ010003847.1, read as the reverse complement.
CGAGTGGTTGCAAAAATGCTAGCAGCATGCGGGGTGCAATTAATATAAATATTTGGATCTTCTTATCCGTGAAAACTGTTGGACGCCATTTTCAAAACACTTGATATTATACAATAAACTCCTAAGAATAATTGATTCGGTCAAAACCATTATGTTGTATTATTTTGCCTTTTTATCATGCAGTAACAATCAATAATAGACCCTACAGTATTCTACATACAACAGTAATTTCTCTAATAAGCTATAAGTGATACCTATGTTATAAAATAATTCAATATAACAAAAAAATTAAAGAAAATGCGCTTTGTCCAGAGACAATAATTCTTCTATATCACCATGAACTTTTTTTAGGTTTAGGTCGTTTGATCCTGTTCCTATTAGATCTCAAGATGTGGTTGGTCAGTCAATATTATTTTTGGTCTTCCTTTATCTCGACATCCTTCAGGTTGATACTGTCATGCTAATTTAGGAAACCGATATGGGTCCATTCTTCGGACATGTTACTAATTCATTTGATAATTCCCAATTTCTTCAAATATATTGTGATCTTTTAATTTATCGCGTATATCTGTGTTTCTTTGCTGGGCCATTTTTGTCAAACCAAGGAGAAAATGTCATAGAAAGCTGAATTCAATCTCAAGAGAATATCAGAAAACATTTTACTTTTACAGCCAAAATATCAAATCAACAAGCCGTTTCTTCGCTTGTTTAAATATTTTATTGCTTATAGACCTATACAAAATCAGTTTATGTGAAAACGATGTAACACAAGATCAACTTCAAATAGAAACACAATTTTACATCTTACTTTCGCAATTCCATTGTCATAATTCAACATTTTTGTGTCAATTACAATCATTAGGCCTACTATTATCTTCTTCTTCTTCTTCTACGTCATGGAGTTAGGCCATAGATCTATTTCCATATCATGAGACCGTATCCCTCTATCTAGGTGGGGCATAAAATATTTATTCCTCCTATGGGTTGCAAGAGAATAACATAGGTGGGTGTAGTTTTGTGCGTCATTCTTTCTACGTGTTGAAGACAAGTATATTTTGAGTTTTGATTTTTTTCTATGACACTGTAGACGTCTAATTCCGTTCTTATTTGTTCATTATAGTTCTTATCGAACATTGTATAGTCTGCTACTGAACCTAAGAATTTCAATCCAGTTCATCTCTCGGTGATTGTCAGTAAACGTAGTGTCTCCTGGCCGCAATTATTATTATTATTATTATTATTATTATTATTATTATTATTATTATTATTATTATTATGCAGAAAGAAGAAAGGAGGGAGACCAAAGTTAACACGGAAGGAAAGCATGAAGATAGCAATACAAGCAAGTGGGCTAAGCATTGAAGATGCGCAAGATCGTAGGATTTAGAGGTTTGGCACGGGAAGACGGCAGCAGCTGCAAAATCCCGAAGATAGGTAGATTATTATTATTATTATTATTATTATTATTATTATTATTATTATTATTATTATATAAATATTGAACTTATTACAGTAGATTATATAAGATATGTCCACCGCTGTGGTCTCGAGGTAGCGTACTGCCTTGTCACGCAGCGGGCCCGGGTTCGATCCCCGCTCGGGACAGTTTTTCTGGGTGAGGTTTTTATCGGGTTTTTCCTCACCTATAAGACAAATGTCAGGAAAACTTTAAGGCCCAAACGGTCCCCGAAATCATATGGCCATCATCTTCATCATCATCCTCATCACCATCATTCTTCACCGGTGTGGAAAGCAACGGAAAGCTAACACACCTACACAATTCCCTAGTAAAGCTGCAAGCATAGTATGAAAATGCTATGATTGCAGCGAAGGACCTGCCTTCGGGCAGAATTACTATGTATGTATATAGGATATAAGCTATTAAATTGATATGGACAAATGCGACGAATATAACAAGAAAGGTTACTCAGAAAAACATTGGAATGGTGCCCACTTTGAAGATGAAATAAAGGAAGACCTAGAAAAGCATGGATGCAGTAAATAATAACAGTAATGAGAACAAGAAGTCTGAAGAGATGTAGTGTATGGATAGGGACGAGTGGAAAAGCAAAATAAATCTTTATACACAGGTAGTTGTGTAAATATTGAAAATCGGTATGTACATTTATAATAATAATAATAATAATAATAATAACAATAACAATAATAATAATATTATTATCTATATATCCTGTACTTCACCGTGTGGGGATTAGGGTGCTCCCTAGTGGGAGTGTTTTAACCATACTAATTTAATTACATTTATTTACCCCTAGATGTTAACGAGTGATATAATTTCGGCAGATCTCCTGAGTAAAATAGTTAGTTGACATATAAGATATTACTTGTATGGGTAATAGTTGGTAAATTTTGCACAGATGCCTCTTTGTTAAGACATCTGATTTTTACGAGACTGAAAATCTTCAGTTTCGGGACCCACGGCTTAAATAGAATATATTTATTTAGAATAGATTTATTTAGCCTGGTGGAGTTACGTCCATGTGACCTTCTCTTCCATTCACCAGGACAAACATATGTTACATTTACATACAAAAAAAATACAATAATAGTATACACTAAACAATTAATTATATGTCAAACTGAACAATAATGGAATAATCAATAATAAAACAATAAAATGAATTACAATTGAAATTAACCTAATAAAAGAATGTATACACAGAGGACTAACAGCTCGCATCTACTATACTTAAAAAGAAAAAATACAAAGAAAGTAATAAATTATAATTAATTAATCTATCGCTTATACACAGTATACAAGGCACTAGGTATATATATTGACAAAGCTTACCACTATTTTTATTAAATAATAAAAAAATACACATTATTAATTGTTAAAAAGTAATATTAGTGAGTTGTTTCTGTTAATAGTTTCATTTTCAATTAAAGTCCCTTCTAGAAGATTTGTTCCTTGGATATTTCCAATCTAAATTACTTCAGAAGGGTTTAAACACGGGAACCTCAGAACTAGATCCAAGGGATATAATCACTAGCAAATAATAATAATAATAATAATAATAATAATAATATAATAATAATAATATTATTATTATTATTATTATTATTATTATTATTATTATTATTATTGTTATTATTATATTGTATGCATGTGAAACTTGGGCACCAATCAAAAAACAGAAGGATAGAATACAGACGGCGGAGATGCGGTTCCTAAGACAAGTTAAAGGATGTACAAGACTTGATAGAATAAGAAATGAGGATATAAGAGTAGAATTGAAAGTACAGCCTTTATTGGATAAGGTCACGAATTACAGACAGAAATGGATTGATCATATGGATGGAATGAGTAAGGAGAGATATCCATTGTTAGCCAGAAATTATCAAGCAAGAGGAAGACGGGATGTTGGAAGACCTAGAAGACGTTGGGCTGATGCATTATGAAGTCGGAACGGGCAATTGCCTAATCTCTGGAGTGATGATGATGATGATGATGATGATGATAATAATAATAATAATAATAATAATAATAATATATAATAATAATAATAATAATAATAATAATAATTTTGAAGCTGAATCCGTTTTACTGTTTCCAATTTTTCAACCTGTCGAGCAAGGTTATCTTATTCTAGACGTAACTTTGACTGAATAACTTCATTGACTTTTTAGTACCATGATCTCATGGTCTTTCTCCATATCTTTCCTGCTGGTGTCCATTGGAATGTTTCCTTTGCCCATCGTTTTTGATGCAGCCTTAATATGTGTCGATTCATTTTAAATTCCCTCTTTTCAATTTTATCACATTATCCTCTGATACCAGACAATCCATTTTAACTGCCAAAAAACATTTTTTATCTCTCATAAAAAATCCATACTTCAATGCCGTAGCATAACACATTTTCAACTAATATCTTTCCAATATATAATTTTTTGCTTCTAGAAATATTCGTATCCCAAAATAATAATAATTATTATTATTATTATAATTATTATTATTGTTATTATGGGGGCACGCCGTAGCGTAGTGGTTAAGGCACTGCACTACAAGCCGGAAGGTCGAGGGTTCAAGTCCCGGTGTGGTCAGGATTTTTAAACTGACCCAAACCTTCTGGCGGCACTATGGCCCTGAGGTCGACTCAGCCTCTAACGGAAATGAGTACCAGACGCTTGTTCTGGGGTAAAGGCGGCCGTCACGCAGGGCTGACAACCCGGCTGACATCAAGTGCCGATTGTCTAGAAATAGTGGGAGCCTTAACCTCCCACTACCCCAAGGGCCTCCTGAGGCCTGTAGTGGGAATACTTTACTTTACTTTTACTTTATTGTTATTATTATTATTATTATTATTATTATTATTATTATTATTATTATTATTATTATTATTATTATTATTATTATTATTATTATTATTATTATTGTAATAAATGATTTGTCCTGATAAATTTAAGAACATAAATCATTTTCTCACACTTCATCAGAACTGAATTATTGAGAAGTGAACAATTGAACTGGTCACTGTTAAAAGGCCCGTTCATCGACAGAGCTAATAAACAGGTCACTGAAAAAGATCATCTATTAAGAGTAAGGTAATTTTAGCATGAAAATAAAAATGAAATGTTCAACTCTGGCTCTTTATGAAGGATGGAGAAAAGTCCTCTAAGCACAGGATGTGTCTCTATATGTAAAGATGTTGAATATGTAGTTAACTCATTTTTACAAACCAAAAGATGGAGATGGGCCTATTAGCTATTACCAATTCAATTCCGAATCATTTAGCCAAATAAACAAATTTATCAATTCTTCAGAAATAAGAGAAATTGTAAAACAGTTACATTTACAAATTTGACATAGATTAAAATTGCTAGGAAATGTTCAAATAATAAAACCAGAGAATGTTCAAGAAAGTATTATTATAGAAGAGAAACGGGGAGGTGGTAGAACGAGAGGAACAATAAAATGTGGAAGAAGATGTGTTAAAAATTAGTTAGTTTATGTTGATGGTATATAATTATTAGGCGGTAGGAAAAAATACTAGAGGCCAACATGCACACTCCATTGAGTAACACTACGAAATAGGGACTGGAACTAAACATCAATAAAACTAAACATATGGTCACACAAAAATACACATTATATAATCGAAATGCACAGTGAATCAAACATTTTGAAGTAGTTACGGAATTCATATGCCGAGGAACAACAAACCCAAACAGGAATTAGATGCACAAAGAAATTAAATATATACTCAATTCTGCAAATACATGCAATTATGCATTGGTCGGACTCTTGTCGTCACAACTTCTCTCAGACAACGTTAAACTGAAAATAAATAAAACTATTATCCTCCCAGTTATATTACAAAGATGCGAAATATGTACTCTTACTTTTAAGAATAGAAAAGATTACGACTATTTGTGAATAAAGCTCTTAGGAAAATGTTTGGAGCTTCCTAGTCTAGGGTAATAGTTAAATATAACATTTGATTTGCATTCAAAAAGTATTGTGTAAGCAATTTGCCTTATTAGAATTAGAAGCAATAATGTAATTAGCAAAGAGAGATACACAGACAGACGAATTGAGTGAGCTACATGATATTTATGGGAAACTAGATATAATAAGAACAGATAAGATTCATAGTCTGTAATGGACGAACGTACGACACGAATGAGCCTCAGAAACTCCTTGAGAGAAAAACATAGGAAAACGCCCAGTAGAGAGGCCAAGAATTGACATAGGAGAATAATACTAACTCTGATCTGTGGCAAGTATATTTTACAGTAGATAATTGGAAAACATTATCAGAGGTTATGGATGTATAGAGAGCTTATGTCAGAGCGAGCATGAACCTACGAGTTTGATATTTGCTGTGAGTTAGTTAGCTTTCACATGTTTTCATTTCGCATTTTTAGAATGAACAAATGCAAATTATTTGTGATCCTATAAGCACATTCACGAACATTTACATATTTTCTCAACTGGTGAGTAAATAATTCTAAACAGAAAGTGATTACACAAGTCAATACTAAAGTTAGGTATAGAAGGAACGGAGACTGAAGATGCTCGAGAGAAAAAGGCAAATACTCAGAATCGCTATTAATATATGTATCGTGATTTACAATAATTTCATTTGTATCTCTGTGAAATTTTATTGGTATTCCAGTCTGTACTAAGCGGGTAATTAGTTCATTTAAACGAGGATGAAGAAGTGAATTACTGTATGGGATATAACCATACTTCATTTGAACTGAAAAGGTACGAAACTTGTGAATATTTGTTGCAGTATTCCTAGTGCAGAATTCTTTAATGTAGTATTGCATGGAGTCTTCTATTGAAAACAGAGCAGTGTTGGGGAAGGACATAACATAATACAGCGAAGTTATATGTTGATATGTTACTACAAATATGTTTTTTCTGCAAATTGCTTGAAAGTGGTAGAGAGAATAAAGTGCTGAATCAGTGATCAACGTGAAGTCAGAGACCCTTAGTTCTTCAACCGTATCAATTTGATGTTGGAAACCAGGTTCGATAAAGTAACTAGTGAAATATGTTTGAAAAACAGTGTTCACACACAACGAATAAATCACCCATGCAAAAAATATAAATCGAGTATGAATTTCCTGTGGAATATTCACTGACACACTTAGTAGGATGCTCCACAGATCCAATAAAGATTCCCCAAAACCTGATTTCCCTGATATATATTTGAATGTCAGAGCAGTTACACCAAGGCCTATAAATATACAAATCCAAATATCCCAGGTAAATACACGTAATAGACTTGGCCAACGAGAATTAGGTTTTGAATGTGGAACAAAGAATGTAAGGCTTTGTGTATAGTAAGGCACAGGGATAAGTTTAGATATGAAATGAATTACACTAATTGGATAGTGATCTATCTGAATACTTTTACTTGGAGGATGCTTATATTTAGCACTCGTATTGAAAGACATGTTAAAAGTTTCAGAAAGTGTTGCAAGCATGTTGATAATTATTCCTTCCTTTACACCTGCGATTTCATAAATGAAAGGAGGTATCTCACTAACATCGTCAATGGTGAACATGCATCCATTCAAATCATTTGTAGCCTTTTGTGGATGGATTTCTGAATTAAAAATGAATGTACCATTTTTCCACGTGTCTACGTGCAATACTTCTTGGAAATATCCACATATCCCTGAAGGTGGATTGTAGGGTAACCAAGTAAATAATTCAATTACATCCGTTGAAGTGTTTTGCACAAGCAAAAGTACATCCTTGATATCAAATGATTCTAACACTTTTAACACATCAGAAGCCATTAAATGTATATCTGCCACACCTGTGACTACCACTAGAAATCTAGCAATTTTGTTAAGTAATCGCATCCAAAATAATTCGCGTTTCAAATTTTCATGTTTTAAAAATAGAACAACGTTGTTAATAGTGTAATCAGTGATATTTGACAGTTTGATTGACCACAGATGTGTCTCATGGAGACTATGTAATACTTGTTTTTCCAAGTCCATAATATCGTCGGTATCATAGTGGCATTTAAATGAGTTCATAAAAGTTTCTTCTCTCTCCGCTGTTAAGCCAAAACCTTTAGCAATATTACCCAAGTCTCCCGTATATTTATAGATTTTTGTTGAATTAAATCTGCATTGATTAAATTTTGTTGTTTCCGTCATGTTTAACAGCACCTCTTCATACTTTACACTACTGTCCAAGTCCGAATACACATATTCGAAATAACTAGCAGATAAATATACTGCAATTGATTCTGATGATATGAATAACTTCGAACTTGTTGCAACAATACAGTTCACTATTTCATGATTAGTTGAATTTACAGGTGTGTTGAACAACCAAAATATCAACGAACAAATCTGTAAGATGTATAAAGCATTATAAAAATTATATTTATGAAGTTCCAATTACTAAGAAATTGTAACTGCAATTAAATACCAATAAATTTAAAGTTATATAGTCGTATGTAAATATACACTATACAACAGAAATATCCAGTAAACCATACAGGAGAGAAAATTTGAAAGTATGACGAAATTAAATGTGTAGAAACAATATTACAGACTGAAATTAGGTGCAGAGAAAATTGCTAAAAGGCTCAATTCCGTCAACTTCTGATACTATAAAAATATTACAATCTTAAAATTCGTATCTGTTATATCATTCATCCTCGACTAAAACAAATATCTTAAAACAATTCATGTAAGCCTTTCAGAATTATGTTCCATCATTAGCATGTCAAATGGTACTGAGGTTTTCGTAAAATTTATAAAGAGGATTCAGGTCATTGTGAGTCTGTTCCCATTCCAATTTTTACAAGCAGATGTTGGAACATGTTTCCGAAAGACCTACATTGTTTAATTATTTGACAACATTTTTAATTTTTTTTGTAACTACTGATATGTGAGGTACGGAGTTTAAGATTCTAACCTCAATAATGTTTTAACATTCATCGTGTATAAATTATCCTAAAAATGTGTTTATCTCTACCCGCAATAGTTCTTATGATAATGTACTAAGAGTTTGAAAAAATATGATTTGTCTAAAATTACGTATTAATTTTATCACAATAAAATGTTTAAGATTTTGAAAAAGTCTTAATTTTAAAGTTAATTTCTTCAAGTTAATGTTCTATTGTATATTATAAAGAATTCTTAAAGACTTCCAAAAGATGGAGTTAATGAGCTTGTTCTCGAAGAAAGATTTAAGAAACATTTAAAGGATCCTATCTAAAAGACACCGAAGAGGACCATCATAGTATAATCTCTCGCGGTATCAATGTTTTATTTTTCTTCGAAACCACAATCGGCGCATAGTGATAAATTAAAGATAAAGTTCTTTAACCTTCAAAATCTGACCTCAAGAGTAGGCGTACACCTGAAACGAAAATTTAAATTCACTCAAGCTCTTCGAAATTTATTTATTTTTGCAACGAAAGATCTGCGAGTGCTATTAATGTAAAAGTAGGAATGTGTCTTCCAAAAAAAAAAAAAAAAAAATACAAAAATTCGATTATCAGAAGTGAAGGGGAGGTTACCTAAAACTTTAAATTAAAAAACGCCATGTTTGTTCTGTTGCAGTATAATTGTTTACCAATTAATTTAATTAACAACTATTAAATTGATAACGTACCTAGTAAGATAAATAGTTTAATTTATCTACTATTTTAATCAGGCAATGGAAATGTAATTCAGTTATTCAATGTATGTCAAAGAGCCTTGTTGATTCAACTTCACTTAAAACCATAAACAGAAAATAAATAAAAACAAATATTCTCTCAGTTATATAGATGAGAAACAAAGTCTCTTACTTTAAGAGAGTAATATATATGATTAGTATTTGGGAATAAAGTTGTAAGGAAAAATAGAAGACACGGCCAAGATTCCCGAAAAGGTAATTTAGAATATATTTCTAAGGAAAATGTTTGGAACAAAGAGAGATGAACATATAGGCGAATGGAGAATTCTTCGTAACAATGAACTACGTGCTATTTGTAGGAGACTAGCTATAATAAAAAACAAGTAAGTCTCGTAGACTGCGATGGACAGGACATGTGGAACGAATGGGAAATAAAAGAAGGGCATGGAAACTCCTTGTCGGAAAACCATAGTGGAAGCGCCCAGTAGTTTGGTCAAGAAAAGGGGTGGGAGGATAATATCAACCACGATTATCTAGGGAAGTATTATTATACAGTAGATGATTGGAAAACATTAGCTCAGGTTTGGGATCTATGGAGAGTATATGTCCGCGCGACTATGAATTACAGTGATTGATAGTGACGTAGTTAGTTTCTTATTAGTTAAAGATTGTATAGGAGGAGGAAAGTGCATATAGTAAAGGAAATTCAACCTATGTGACGTACGGTATTGTGATCTGCAATGCGACGCAAGTGAGCACAGTTGAATCTTACTTTGAACGCATAGAACTGGTAGAGTTGAGGCCGTTTCACATGCCCCAGAAGTCAGCGCGATCAGCGCTAAAATGTCAGAGAAAGTTGACTTCAATCCCAAGAGAGTATCAGAAAGCATTTCACTTTTCCAGGCAAAATATCAAATCGCAAAGCTGTTTCATCGTTTGCTTAAATATTGTATTGTCTTACAGAACTCTACAAAATACTTTATGTTGAAACAATATGACATATCACCAACATCAAATAAAAACACATTTTTACATCCAACCTAAAAAATTTCATTAACATAATTCAACATTTCTAAATATTAATTAATATCATTAGCTTTTATAATTGTTATCATTATTATTATCATCATCTAATTATCCCGTTCTTGCCTGTGCAAGAATTAGGTGCTCCCTAGTGGGAGTTTAATAAAGAAATTGATTTAGTTAGCCTATTTATCCCTAGATGCCAGGGAGTGATACGGGTTGGATCGTCCTACACATAGTGGGCAATTAAAATACTACTTGGATGGAAAAAGGCTCGTAAATATTGCATAGAGACCTCTTTATTCGAACTTGTGGTAATAATAATAATAATAATAATAATAATGCTATTATTATTATTATTATTAGTATTATTATTATTATTACTACTATTCAGGATTTTGCTGCTGAATCCATTTTCCCGTTACTATTTTTCATTCCTCGTGAGAAAGGTAATCTTATTCGTGAAGTCCCTTTCAATAACTTCTTTAAATTTTTAGGTCCATGATCTTAAGGTCTCTCCCTAATACTGTTTCCTGTCATTGTTTTTATGATTTTTTTTAGGTATCGAAACATTTTCAATTCACTCTTTTCAATTTTGTCAAAATATCGTCTGCACCAGACGTCTCCTAATTTCTTCATTCGAAATTCTTTGTAATCTTGGCATCCCTTCGTTTTTAATCAAATATCCCATCACATCCGCCAAAAGGTTCTTCTATATTTTTCATTCAAAATATCGGTATTTGAATGTTTTAGCAAAAACACACTTTCAACTAATATATAATTTTGGGTTTCTGGATATATCAATACTTCAAAATAATGATAATAATAATAAGCATTAATAAAGTATTTAGCCTGATGAAGTTAAGAACGTAAATTCGTCTCTTTCACTATACCAGAATTAAATTATTCATAAGTTAACTAATGCTTTTTTTACTGAAAACTCATTTCTCCAATTGAGCTAATTGCTTAGGTCATTGCTACAGAGTACTCCATCCTGGAATAAGGGCAAACTAACATTAAACGAATAATGAAATACTCAACTGTGGCTCTGTATGTAGGCTGGAGGAAGGACTTTTAAGCGAACAGTGTATCTATATGCAACGATGTAGAATATGTACTTAACACATTTTTACAAACAAAATTGAGAAAGGGTCTTGTACAATGACCAATGAATTAAGAATTATTAACATAAACTAAAAAAAGCACGGGATTCTTACAAATGAGATAAATTGTAAAATGTTGCATATACAAAATACAGAAGCAAAAAGAGCAATAAAGAGAGGGAAACCCAATCTTGAATGGATCGAAGATGTGGATGATAACCTTCGGCAGCTTGGAATTAAAATATAGGGGAATAAGAATGTTGTTGATCGGAATGAGTCGACATCTGTCATTACAGAACCAGATACTAGATTCAAAGGGTCTTAATTTTAAGGATGAAGAAGAGTAATTATAAAATATAATGCTAAAACCCTCTCATGTATGTGAAATATGCGGTATAAAGAAAGATGAATTCTGCAACTTTGCTGCAGAGGTAAAAACTCATGAGAGAGGCGGCAAATTCCACAAAATATACCACAACAATTTTACGTGAACTTACAGCTGAATTATATATATATATATATATATATATATATATATATATATATATATACATAATGCAACTATAATGAATAAATGAAATTGTTGACATGTTTTGGTCTCAAGTAGACAGTGTCTAAAAGCCGTTTTTGTTGACGTCCGGGCCATCGTGTCCTCAAGGGCGATATCGAAGAACTGCATTAGGAATCCTAATTGGCTACCTACGGTTCCATAGTACCAGTGAGTGAGTAAGTTGGTTAGGTAGCTTTTGCACATTTTTATTTCTGATTTTTAGAATGAACAAGTTCAAATTATTTGTGTTCCTATAACAACTTTTACTAATATTTACATATTTTTGAAACTGGTAAATAAGGAATTATAAACAGAAGGTGATTACATTTGTGATTACTAGAGCTCGGAATTCATTGCCGTTTCGCTTTCAAACAGTTGACTACACAGGCAGTTAGTACTGTCCCGTGCGCAGTGCCACAGTCATTGGCGTCTTTGCTGTGCTGCTACAAGTATAGTATGCAGTCAAATCATAATACCGATCACCACGATCTGATGAATGATTACAACATGCCGAAAACAAACACACACAAGATGAATTCACTTGTACGTGAGTACGGCCATGAGTATTTTTGCCTAAAAGAAGATAAAATATTTTGTAAATTGTGTAGAATTGAAGGGGGAGAGAAGAACTTTTATCAAAAGCCATTGCAAATCTAAAACACATTCGGAATGTAAAACATAAACTTGACGATGAAATACAGTCATCTGCACAAGGAGTTTTAGACACTTGCAGTAATCGTGAATTTTACAAGGATTTATGCGAAACGATGGTTTCCGCGAATATTCCTTTCAATAAAGTGCAAAATCCAGCTTATAATTTTTTTAGAAATATGCGGAAAAAAAATTACGCAACAAAATAAACTTGTAATCCACAATTAGCTACTTATTTCATTACCCACCTATACCACCTGTAAACAGTACAGCACAAATGTCAACCAGTCAGACTGGTGCTACTACACCCCATACCACTCTCTCATCAAGCAATATTAT